>JAJEJO010003215.1:760099-824428 GCA_020662805.1 Glaucomys volans | reverse complement strand
AGGATACAATATATACTGTCTACTAGGAGACAAACTTTAGAATGAAAAAAATCACATAAATTAAAATTAAAGAATGTACAAAATCACATGATAATACTAACCATATGAGAACTAAAGTAGTTACACTAAGAAAAGGTAAAATAGATGTTAATAAAAAAACTGTTACTAAAAGTATTAAAACATCATAATTTTTAAATGCCCTAGTCATTCACTCATTTATTAACTCATCCCAACAACATTTATTTGGTGCCTATTATTTGCCAGACATTATCCTAAGATTTGGGAAAGCAATGAAATACAAGTAACTTCTGTGTCTGATATGATAAATCTTATAATGGAAAAATAGGATAACTACATCCAAAATTAGATTGTTTCAAATGGTAAATTTGCCAAAGTTTTCGTGGAAGACTGAGGAAAGAACACAAAATAGAGGTAGACAAATGGTCATTACATGTAAATTAAAACTTCTCAGGGGAAAATGAGATCTAAAGAATGAGAAAAGATTAGATAAGTTGGGGAATTGGGAAGGGCAGGCAGGTTTGGGGAAGGAGATACATTGAGGGATCTGGAAGAAACATGTATGACCTGTCCCAGGAGCTGAATTCATAGTTCATGTTGACCTAATCTGAGGTGATAGGAATCTTGAAGGAGAGGGGGATACCGAAGACCGATTCCTGACAGTTTTAAAGGATATGCCAATGAGTGTGGATTTTATTGTAATGTCAAAAGGAAACTTTGGAAATTTTAAACAGCAAAATAATGTTAGATTTGCGTGATAAAGAATCATCCTTACTGATTTTAGGTGTCAGGTGAGAGATGTGAAAAATTGAAGATAATTATGAGGTTGGTGTGGGGAATTCAAGTAATGGTATGCAGGAACCAGCTCATACTGACCTAAAGGAGGAAGTGGCTAAATGGAAAAATTTCAATTCTGCCCACATGTAGAAGTTGGAGATGTCCTTAGGGAAGAAGTCAGAGACATGGATTTAGGGTTTGGAAAAGAGAGATGAGGAAGAGAAAGTGAATAGATGCCAACTGAAGCCGAGGGAGTGAATGAGACAACCAAGGAGGGTACATAAGGTGAAAAGAGAGGAGGAATTCTAAAGAACAACAGAGTTGAATGAATTATCATGTAAAGAAATTAGAAAAGCTGTGGTCAGAAAAGTAGTACAAAGACAATGAGGAAGTCATGTCACAGAAAAAAAAGTTTAAAGAAGGAGCAAGGACTTTATAATATAGCTGATTTAGGTACCACAATAAAGATATTTAAAGGCATGAATTGACATAATAAATTAAATAATTGATATAAACTTAGGTTTTAAGAACATGCCCCTTTGTCCTCTCTTTGAAGGTTGCTTTTGTGATACCTTCCCTCAATGCTGATAAGCCATGGAATTCCACTGTATTAAAAAGGGACTACTTTGATTACATGTGTATACTTGCTTGTGACAATACTTTTAGACTAGCTACTTATACTTGAAAAGTGATCATTGAGTACATTGAACAATCTGTCTCATAGATGTTGAAAATACTTGAATTTTTTATTTTCATTAAAAAGCATTATATATACATATATTTATCATGTACAATATGTTGTTTTGAAATATGCATATATAAGGGAATACCTAAATCAAGTTCATTAGCATGCATTACTGCATGTTCTTATCACTTTTTGTAATGAGAAGACTTAAATTCTATTCTGTTAGCAGTTTTGGGGAATATAGTAGATTGTTATTAACTATGGTCATCATGTTGTATAATGGATTTCTGGAACTTTCCACTATGTAGCTAAATTTTAGAATTCTGTGACCAACATCTCTCAACCGTCTCTTCCACTCCATGGTGACCCCCATTCCACTCTGCTTCTACAAAGTCAAAGTTTTAGATTCCACATATAAGCAAGATCTTACAGCATTTGCCTTTTGATGCCTGGCTTATTTCACTTTATGTCCTCTAAGGTGCACCCATGTTATCTCAAATGGCAGAATTTCCTTTCTTTTATGGCTAAATAGTAATCCTTTGTATTTATATATTATATTTTCTTTATTCTTCCATCAGTGGACACTTAGGTTGAATTCATTTCTTGGCTATTGTGACTAATGCTGTAACAAATAGGAGTGTAGATAACTCTTTGACATACTGATTTAATTTCCTTTGGATATAAACTCAGTAATGGAATTGCTAGATCAAATGATAGATCTGTTTTTAATGTTTTGAGAAACATCCATACTATTTTCGTTAATGGTATACTAATTTGTATTTTCCACCAAAACTGTGCAAAGGATTACTTTTTTCCATATCCTTGCCAATACTCTTAATCTTTTTTGATAGCAGTCATTTTCATGTGTGTGAGGTAATATCTCTTTGTGGTTTTAACTTGTGTTTCTCTGATGATTAGTAATTTTTCATGTACTTAGTAATCATAACTTCTTTTTAGTTTTTTTTACTTGGTGCATTATAATTGTTTGAAAAAGAGGGTTTTGTTGTTACATAAGTGTACATGCACACAACATTTTGGTCAATTTCATTCCCTAATACCTCCCTTTTCTTTCCCTTCTCCCTCCCCCTGGTCCTCCTCCTCGACTCTTCTGGTCTCCCTTCTATGGATATACATTCTTTTGACAAATGTCTATTCAGATATTTTGCTCAATTTTTCAAATGAGTTATGGAATCTTTTGAGTACCTCATATATTTTGGATATTAAATCCCCATGAGGGGCTGGAATATAGCTCAGTGGTACAGTACACCTAGCATGCATGAGAGTCCAGATTCCATTCCCAGAACTTCAAAATTTTTAAAATTAAGACTGTTATCAGATGCATGGTTTGAAAATATTTTCTCCTTTACCATACTGGTTGTTTACTCTGTTGATTGCTTCCTTGACTGGGCAGAATTTTTTTAGTTTGACATAATCTCATTTGTATCTTTACTTTTGTTACCCATATTTTGGGGTTATATCTAAAAAATCATTTATCAGAAAAATGTCATGAAGCCTTCCCCCTGTATTTTTATGTCACATTTTTCACACTTTGACATCACAATTTACATCTTTTTATATTGCATATCCCTTAGCTTATAATTGCATCATTGTGATACTGGATATTTTTTCTTATTCATTCTAATGTGGAAATGATTTAACCCAACCACTACAGTAATAGAATATTGTGAATTTGACCATATACTTATTTTTAACATTAAATTTCATACTTTCATATGTTTTCATGTAACTTTTTCACATCCCTTTCTTTCAACATCAAGAATGCCCTTTAGCATTTCTTATAAGACAAGTCTGGTGGTAATGAACACCTTCAGTTTTTGTTTGTCTGGAAAAGTCTTTATCTCTCTTTCATTTCTGAAACAGTTTTGCTGGGTGCAGTATTCCTAGTTGAAATTGTTTTCCTTTAGTAATTAGAATGTATTACACCACTCTCTCCTGGCCTGGAAGTTCTCTTCCAAGAAATCTGCTCCTAGCCTTATTGAAAATCCTTTCTGTTTTTCTTCTTTAATCATGCTGCTGTCAGGAACCTCTCTTTGTCCTTGATTTTGGCAGTTTGATTTTAATATATCCTGGTATAGTCTTGTTTGAATTTTATCTACTTGGATTTTTTGACCTTCCTGTACCCAAGCATTTATATTTTTCTTCAAATTTGGAAAGTTTTCTACTTGAAAACTTGAAATTAATTAAAATAATTAATTTTAATTAATTTAATTTAATAGTAGAATTAAAATAATTCTACTAATTACTTGAAATAAACTCTCTACACTTTTGTCCTTCTTTTCTCTTTCAGAATTCCTATATATTGGACATTTGCTCTTTCGATGTTGTCCTTAAATCTCATAATCTTTCCTCATTCCTTTCATTCCCTTTTTTCTTATTTCTTCTGTGATTGTATATTTTCAAATCTTAGTCATTAAGTTTATAGATTGCTTATTCTACTTGATCAATTCTGTTGCTGATGCTTTTGCATTTCATTTAAAGTATTTTGTAGCACCAGAATTTATTTGCTTTTTTTTTTTTTTTTTTGGCAGTGCTGGGGATTGAACCCAGGGCCTTATGCTTGCAAGGCAAGTACTCTACCAACTGGGCTATATCCCCAGTCCCAGAATTTATTTATAAAAGAAAATAATTTCAATCCTTCTGCTAATTTTCTAATTTTGGTCATTTATTCTTTCCTGGATTCATTGAATTATTTCTCCATATTTTCTTAAAGTTCTCTGAACTTCCTTAGTATAATTCTTTTGAATTTTTTGTGAGGCAGTTTGTGTATCTCTGTTCTTTAAAATCTGCTGTTGGGAGATTATTGTGTCCTTTTGATGGTATTATGTATCCTTTGTTTTTTAATATTTCTGTTGCTTTGTTTTGACATCAACTCATAGGGAGAAATAAGGAAATATTTCAGTTTGTGTACTTAAGTTTTCTGTGGGAAATCCCTTAATCACTCAGCTCATTCACAGATACTGTGCAGTCTGTCTGATAATGGTCCAAAGGTAGATTTGTTGATGGAATCATTGGACAGACAGGCTTTGTGCTTTGTTTAGCCTGTTGTCAGGCATGGCACCCTGATCTTTGGGATTCGTTCTAAACCCTGGATCCTTAGGACAGACTTGTGGATTGGGTCTTTAGGATAGGCCTGGGATCATAGGACCTAATTTTGTGCTTGGATGGGCATGGAGCCTGAGTATATTGGGGCTTCACTGGCACTGGAATGGACCTGGTGCTTTGGATCACAGGGATAGGCATGGAGCTTGAGTTCATGGGAGGTGATTTGGAGCCTGATATTGCAGGTGTAGTCTGAAAGCCTTAGACTGTGGGGTTCAGCCTGGCATTTGGGCTTACTAAAGAGGACCTCTATCCTGGATCTAATGGAACATGCCTGACCTTAGGGTTCTCTGAGTTCTATGATCATGGGGGACATCCTAGTGCTGTGGCTGGCTTGAAGCCTGAGTTTACAAAATAGGTCTGAGTGTTGGATCTGGTCTAATGCCTATGGTATTGATTCTGATGCCTATGGTATTGATTAACAGTATTGATTGAGAACTGGAACCTTAGAGACCAGTCTGGAACGTATGTTCACTGAGGCTGGGCTAGGGGCTGGATGAGCCGGTACAGGTCTAAAAATTAAAGGGAGATCTGTAGAGGAAAGGGACTAGGGGGTGAGAGAAGAGGAGGGAGACAGAAGTGTTGGGGAGTGATTCTGGTCAAATTATATTGTTATATTCTGTGCACATACAACTATGTATCAATAAATTCCATCATTGTATTCAACTACAGTGCACCAAGAGAAATGCAGAAACAAACAAAACAGGCAGGATCTGTGACATATAGGCTGAATTTGGGGCCTCAGAGGCCAGCCTGAATCCTCGATATAAGAATTGGTCCCAGAGCCTGCGTTTGTGTGGGTTAGTCTAGTGCTAGGGTCTACTAGAACAGGTTTGACCCTAGGTCTGTTGGACCATGGGATAGAAGGGACTTATCTGGGGCATATGGGAATTGCTTGGCATTGGGCAGGCTTGAAGCCTTTATGTATGAATTCCTGCCTCATGTTTGAGGCAAGGAGTGCCAGCTCAGCTCTGGGGTAGCATTGAAGATTGGGGCCATAGGGCCTGCTTCAGTACTAAGTGAGTCTGGATCCTTTATCTGCAGAGACTGGCTTGAAGACTGGAGTCATGTGGTTGCTAGGGCTGGGAATGTCTGGAAACTATCATGTGATCTGATGACTGGAGCTGCAAGAGTTGATCTGGTGTCTGCTGATCTGACCTAGGAATATGAGAGCTAGTTCAAAGTTCAGGGTCACTCTGGAAATGGGCAGCACTATGGAACCTGGCAGGCTGTTAGAGTTAGGGCACTGAGGGTAGTCTAGAATTTTTAGTCACTAAGCTAAGTGGTGTGGCTGCCTTGAGAATGGTTATGACACATAGGCCTATGGTGGGGCAGAACTGGAGGCCGAACCTGAGGACGCTGGCCTGGATCCTGGGGCTGTGGGAACCTGACTGCCATTGGGAATTACCAAGGTGAGCCCAGATTCAGATTACAGATAAGAGAGAGTTGCTGATGTAATAATATTTAGATTTACTGAAATTTAGAGGTAGAAGAGTTGAAATCCTTCAATGGCTTCCAGGATAAGGGAGTTAGTTCCCCTCAGTGTAAAGGAAGAAACAACTCCTATTTGTCTTATCTTTTTAAATATTCTGTTTTTAAAAAACATGTTTTAAAATGTACTTATTTGCCAGTGTAGTAATACATGAGTAAGATTCATAAATTTAAAAAAAAATTCTGATCTCACTTCTCTTTCCTATCCCACACAGAGTTTCTCTCCCCAAATACTACATTACCCAGGAATCCATAGGGGTAATATGGACAATCAGTAGTGTAAACTATCCTTCCCACACCCTGTAAGATTATTTCTAATTTAGGGTCTGTAATATATAACCTGGTTACTTCTTAGAAAGGTAATTTCATGAGTAGATAGTCATTTGAATTGATGCTTCCGTGTGGGGATAAGCCCCAGAGGGTCCTAGTCCACCAACTTACTGATATTTGTGAAGATTATTTGAATTTTTAATTTTCAAAGAATAGTTAAATTTGCCTAACAGTCAGCTAATTTAATATTGTTTAAATACAGAAGATATCAGCAGTTTATATGATATCAGAGCCACAACATCATTTTATCAATATAGAGAAGATATATTGAAGTAATATTAGTGGTCTATACCTTTATAAACTTCAGAGGACCCATGGTAAGTATGTAAAATGCTGGTGTTATTAGACTTAGGTTTTGATGCAGAGCTACATAGTGTTCCATTTTACCTCCCTTGGATATACCTCAAGTGGGTCATGTGTTTGTGTCTAAGGAGTATGATTGCTTTGACTTGTGATTTCCTTTAAAGCATTTGGAAACAGTTGCTAGACAGCATTGAACTTCATCTATGACTCTCATATTTTATAGACTGCCACAGGCTTTCTATTAAACACTCTTCTGTGTTTCATGATAGGCACAATTTGGGGACTAGAGAAGGGTGCAGAATCTGAGATGGTCTCTCCTAGCAATGTTTTATTTTGGATTTATGCTGCAAAGGGCAATAGGGTTTTCTGCAAGTTAGCAAAGGTCTTGCTGCCTTTGAAACTAACTGTGACTTCCACAAATTTTCAGTTTCTAAAGTCGTCACCATGCCTTCACAGCCTTCAGTGAAATGTCCTCATACATTTTCTAAATCCAGCTTCTTAACAATTCTGGAGGCAAACAGATTGCTTTAGACTTCTAACAGATCAGGTAGAGTCTCAAAGAGATTGGAAAACATACCTAGAAACAATAGCATAGAAGTTAAACATATTTGATTGTAAAGTTAGACACATATGGGTTTAAATCATAACTTCATTTCTCACAGGCTGTGTAGTCTATCAGCAAATTATTAACATCTAAGAGCCTTTCATTGTTCATTGGAGAAGTGGAATAAATTGATATATAAGTATGTAGTGAGGGCTAAAGGAGATAACACATGTGTCCAATGCCTGTGAATAATTACTATTTTCATCACTAAACTTGGATATTTTCATACCCACGAAGTCTGATATTTCTCATTTCATACAGATGTGATTTTCTCAGTTTGCAGTGAGAATGTCCAGAGGAAAAATAAGATAGTGCTCATTTCTTTTTGCATGATTCAATCTTTATTTTACAGTTCTTACAACTTAAATGCAATATGATATAAGATTTCCATAAAATAAATAAATAATTATTGATACCAGTTAACTTTAGGATATTTTAAAGAGTATAGGTCCATAAATGTGGTTTTTCTTAGCATCTTGTTTTAAATATGAAATCCATGGAATGCAGCCAGAGAAAACTTGACCTTTCAATGACTGCTGTTTTGACTTCATAGATAATCTTTGGCTTTAGGACTTGCAACACAGCAGATGTCTTCAGAGAGTTTGAAATACTAATAAAGAATGGTTTATGTGTTATTGTCCATTAATAACACTGACAATATAAAAGTAAGGGAATATTTTTAAATGTATGGTGACAGTCTTATAAGATCTAATCCTCTGTTAAAATATTCAAAATACTTTCAAAGTGTGTATTATAAATTAGTAATTAAGCCTATAAATAAGTCAAGTGAGAAATGTATTATAAAATGTCTAATTAATTTTATTTTCCATTGATAATGATGAAAATACATGGTTTCATTCTTTATTAATACTGTTTTAACATCAGTTTATTTTGACCAGACTCAGACTTCATGTCAAATTGCACAAAGAGGCAAACAATAGAGATTCCAAAGATAACATCCATTATTCTGGAATTTTTTTCTTTTGAGTATTTACAAAGAAAATATATTATTATTTGTTTTGTGTTGTTATATATGATATAAAATTCTAAATTAATGTGACTGGTTTCCTTTTAGAGTCATTATTTGAATTTATCTATATTCCTATTCACTGTGAATTATTGTGCTAAAAGATAACATATAGAAAAAGTTTACAAAATTAACAAAACACTATTGATAACCTTCTTTGGGTGCATATATGTTTGTAAACAGCAAAAAGAAAGAGAAAGAAATGGAAATACATATAGCTAATCTAATAGGCGAAGTTACCTCTTGGAAATTTGGAAGAGGGAAAGCAGGATTGGATTAGCAAAAGAGGATTCAAGGCTGACTTTGTTTTAAATTTAAAAAGAAAATTCAATGTTTTAAATTTAAAAAGAAAAATGCATTCAGGCATAATTATTATTACTGGTATATTATCATTAATTTTGAAAATTAAATTTATTATGGAGCTAGTTGGGTATAACTAATGTGTCAAAACATTAAAGTTACTGTTGCTTCCAGTTCATTCATATAGAAAAGGGACTAAGGCAAGTGCCTTTCATTAATTTTATTAAGGCACACACTACATTTGCAGGTGATTTACTCTTCTTAAGACTATTAGCTTCACTCTTTGTTGGTCTTCAAAACAGTCCTCAATAGGCGAATCTATTAATTTAGCCATTGTACAGATGTGGAGACTTAGAGAAAGGTTTTGGACTTGCCAGCAAAAGATTGGTCTATATTTTCTTTAAAACAATTATCTGTTAACTAATGATGTCCTAAAATTAAGGAATCTTATTAATCAAGGTAACTCAGGGATGTGTAAATTACAACTAGTAAAGTGCTTTGGAGAGAGAAGGCATGCAATAAATTTTTTTAACTTAAGGTAAGCTGAAAAGCTAAATATCTGTGAAAATTATCATTTTTTCTCATTCATTGATCCATAAAAATCAAGATGAAAATATTTTGTTGTCATTATACTTTAAATAAAATATATGGAATCTAACTTTGTTGACAGTAAAATGAAATTCAGAGTTATCTTTCAGACTGTCTCTATTTTAGAAATGAAGAGCAGAGAATAAAAGACTGATTTTAATAATAATGCTAAAAGTTCCTTAATTTCAGTCAGCAGTCAACCTCTTTGAGTTTTAATTGATTCTTTTAATAATTAAACAAGAAAGATGCTACTATCTTCATTCTTGTGTTTGGGAAAAATAAGACTGAAAGGAGTTTAAGAAGTTATCTAAAGCTTTGACCTTTAGATCAGTTAAAGCATTATTTCTTCAAAAGCTCCTGCCTTTCCTGACCTTCTTAAAGATTTCGCCCTCCCTGGCCTGTCCTATGACATCGCCCAATTTATTTTTATTTTAGCATTTCTCTTGGTCTACTCTCCTATTGCCTATTTAACATCTGTCTTCCCATCTAGCAAATGTGCATATTTTGTGGTAGAAGGGAATCTTATCTGTTTGTTCATCCAGAAGAGTGTTTGGCACAAGAATTACATTCAATAACTACTTAATGAATATACAAACATAATATGACATTTCTGTTTGGGATTTTACTCATACCTTCAGGGAGAAAGAACTCTGCAAGTGTCCAATTATTTTCTCCAATGTACTTCCTTACCTTGACACATAATCGTCTTTCTATTACTCAAACACTGTACCATTTCAAGCACATCCATGAAAAACAATGGCGAAAAGTTTAATGTGAGGTACATTAAGTACTTGATGCATCTTTACAGAAATGGAAGTTATGACATTTGGAAATACAGTTTTAAAAAGTATTTTTGTATTCCTCAGTAAGCAATCAGGATCCCTCAAAATCAGTGTTTTAAAGGCTAATTTGTGGAAATTTTGTCAATATTTAGAAAAGACTTTAGAAATTTGAAATATATTATGCTATATTCTGTTTTTACCAATTTGAACATATCACAGTATTTGTGACTGAAAGATAAACAAAGTGTCAAGAAATTAAAATTTTCTCTCATAATATTGTTGTCTTGCTTTTTTCCTTGCTTCAAAATTTGAGCAGCTGTTGCACATAATTTTAAGTGAGAAGTAGTTTTCATTTGTATCTTGAGAATAACAACTATCTGACTCAAACCTTTGGAAACTCTACCCTTATCTCATTTTTATAACAAAATATAATATCCCATAGTAATATATGTCTCTTCCTTATAGTTACTCAGAAAAGTCTATATTATAGAGGTAGTCCTGTCTTTTGTTTTAAAACATGAAGTTTCCCCTGTGCTATAGCCAGAATGCTGCAAAGTCAACAAACTGTAATTCAGCTGTGCAGGTTTTATGAGTCCTGGCAAGGTCTTAAATCATTGCGAGACATCACAAACTATAGGAGCATCTACAAGAAGCATGTTGTGCTTTTCGTTGTTGCTGGTATATCTTTTTGTTACTGAGCTGTCTGGGATATTGGCTCCACATGATTCAGCTCCTTTTGGTATAGGTATACCTTAAAAATGACAGAAGAAGATCTGTCTATTTTAAGTTTCAGGAAGCACAGAAGGTTGTCAAACATAAATTATCTAATATATTCAGAAAATATCAGCTGTGGTAGCATTTTTTAAAGCATACCATAGATTTTAGCTTACCCCAGACAATACCAGTAAGAACTTGAATATATAAATATATGTATGTATTAGGTGCCCAATGAGAAATCTATGAACTTGTGTGCTGCTTAAAATAGAAAAATGTAGGACAGATTTAATTATGAAAGGAGAATTATTTGATCCCCCTTGGGTGCCTCAGGGTATTGGACCTAAAAGAGATATTGAGAATTATTGTTATAGACATCAAAATTTGTGACTTGTTTAAAAGTTGGGATACTCTGGATATTTTATCAAAAATATCTGTGTGTTCCCCAGTTTCTTTATCCACTCATCTATTGAAGGGCATCCAGGTTGTACAATGGAATATTACTCAGCCATAAAGAAGAACAAAATTTGGCATTTGCAGGTAAATGGATGCAGTTGGAGATGGTCATGCTGAGTGAGATTAGCCAATCCCAAAAAACCAAAGGTGGAATGATCTCTCTGATAAGTGGATACATAATGTGGGGTGGGAGGGAGGCAAGAATGGAGGAAGGATGGCTTGCATAGGGACAAAGGGGGCTGGGATTGGGGAGGGGGGTAAGAATAATAACAGAATGAGACAAACATCATTACCCTTTGTACATGTATGATTACACAAATGATGTGACTCTATTTTATGTACAACCAGAGAAACAACAGTAACCCACTTGTGTACAATGAATCAAAATAAAAAAAGAAAACTTAAAAAAAAATCTGTTGTTATTTTGGAATTGTAAATGTGTTAAAAGGTAAAAAAACAGAGCACTACTGGTTATTATTGCAGAGTTGTAAGTAACTTGCCTTCCTGACCCAAAGATACCATGTGACTGGGGAGCCTACAATTTGGATCTTGCCACAATAACAGACTATATCTATCCGGAAATGCTATCCATTAGAGCTGGGCCTAAGATTCCCTTCCCCAGCTGAGTCACTAGGCAGCTGGGTAGGGGGAGTTCAAGGGAGGCTCTGCCACACAACACTGATCCTGGAAAGCTCTTTGTTCCTGTGGGCCTGAGACTCCTCTGGTCCACCCAGACACTGGCAGTCTGTAGCACCACTACTGGCCTGGAAGGAGCAATGACACAGTACTTGTCCTAGACTGGATACTTCCTCTCCCACCTAACGGCACCAACTGACCCAGACGGGGGAAGTTCTTTCTTCTCCTCATGAAGCAACAAGAGGGACCAATGGGAAGCCCATTGGAATATGATCAAGCATGAAGGCCAAAGTAGCAACCTAAAGACTCTGAAATTAACTTACCATAAAAATAGGCCAAGACCTATGTACTGCAGGTAAATAGGGTGACTACCTGCTTAACAAACAAACAAACAAAAAACACTTCAGAAGTCCTGACTTATTAGCCTAAATGTCTAGTATTAAAATAAATTCCTATTATACCAAGAGCCAGTAAAATTATGGCTTAAATGGGAACAGACAATTAGACACTTACATTAGGATATTGGAATTATTTGAAAAGTATTTTCAAGAAAATGTCACAAGAATTATCCAATAAATAGTTTAAAATTCTCATTATTGAAATGAAAAAAATAGAAAATATCCACAAAATAGAAATTTTAATAAATAACCTATGAAAATGATAAAAGTGAAAAATATAATAATATACAAAAAGTTGCTAGACGGGCTGAATATCAATAAATGACAGAAGAGAGAATAAGTAAACGTGAGAAAAGATCAAAAGTATTTATTTAAGTTGAACCAAAACATAAATGCAGAGGTCCTTGGGACAGGAACTAAAGGTCCAAACATACCATTAGAGTACTACAGGGAATGGATAAAAAGAGGGAGGGGCTGAAAGGGTGTTTGAAAAAATAGTGATGAATTCCCACATTTTGTAAAAAGATACAAACCCACAGATTCAAGAAACTGATAAAACCCAAACAGAATAAGCCCCACAAATCAAGTCCAAGACAGTCATAATGAAACGTCTAAAAACTGAAGCCAAAGGAAAAAAGTCTTAAAAGCACTCAGAGAAAAATGACATATTACCTCCAAGAAACACCAATTCAAATGATAGTAGCCTCTTATCTGAAATCACAGAAGCTGGAAAGAAGTGGCACAATATTTTCCAAGTACTGGGGAAAAAAATGGTCCACTGCAATCTCTATGTGGAGCAAATGGAATGAACGGGAAATAAGCATACATCAATAATTTATTTGACCGAAATGGTCTAAATATTACAAAAAAGAGTACAGAAGGGACAAACAATAATGCTATCATATGCTTCTAATAAACTTAATTCACATTCAATAGCAAAGTTTGAAAGTAAATAGATTTAAAAATATACCATGAAATATTAATTTTAAAAATATCAGTGGTGGCTATATTAATATCTGATGAGATGGACTTTTTAAATTTTTATTTTATTTTTGCATTACTGCGGATTGAACTCAGGGGCACTCCATCATTGAGCTGCATCCCCAGGCCATTTTAGTTTTTATTTTGAAAAAGGGTTTCACTAAATTGCAGAAGCTGGCCTTGAACTTGCAATTCTCTTGCCTCCACCTCCTGAGTCACTGGGAATACAGGTATGCACCATCATGCCCAGATAAAAACAGACTTTTGAGTAAAGAAAATTACTACAGATAAAGGGCTATTGCAAAACAATATAGAAACATGCCACACAGAAAAACAAAGTCTAAAATGTGTACAAAATAAATAACTATCTCAAAATGCATGAAACAAACTGATAACACCAAAAGCAGACAATTCTGCATTAAGTCCAACATCTGTCTCTCCAAACTGATAGATCTACTGACCAGAAAATTAGCAGGAAATATAGGTAATCTAAACAACCCAGCAGCCAACAAGATTTGCTTCATTTAATAAGCACTTACCCAACAGGACACATATGTTTTTCTTTTTCTCTTTTTATTTTTCATTGGTTCTTTTTAGTTAAACATGACAGTAGAATCCATTTCGATATAATCATAAAAACATGGAATATATCTTGTTCTAATTTAGTCCCCAGTAACTTTCCTTCTCATCCCTGCCACCTACCTCTGCTCCCTTCCCTTACTCCATTTATCTTTCTTCCATTTACCCAGTTATTTTTTAAATTAATTTCCTGTGTATGTTCATGATCTGAGATTCACTGTAGTATATTCACATATGTACATAGGAAAGTTCTGTCAGATTGATTCCACTATCTTTCCTTTAGCTATTTTCCCCTCCCTTCCTTATATTCCCCTTTGTCTATTCCACTGAACTTTTCTTCTCTATTTCTTAATTTTATCCCCCCACCTTTATTGTGGATTAGCTCCCACATATCAGAGAAAACATGCAACCTTTGTTTTTTTGAGATTGGCTTATTTCACTTAGCATGATAGTCTCTAGATCTATCCATTTACCAGCAAATGTTGGAGAGTCATTCTTCTTTATGACCAAGTAGTTCATAAAGTAGTACATACATGTACTACCAAGTAGTACATGTATATGTACCAAATTTTCTTTATTAATTCATCTGTCGAAAGGCAAGTAGTTTGACTCAAATAGATAATTTTTTCAAATGCTCATAAATTACCAAGTTAAACCTATTCTTTTTTAAAATTTATTTTTTTTTTTTAAATTTACTTATTGATTCATTGAACACAAATGGAGTACAGCTATTGTTTCACTGGTTGTACACAAAGTAGAGTCACACCATCTGTGCGTTCATATATGTTCACAGGGCAATGGTATCTGTCACACATTCTGTGATTATTTTTACCCCCCACCCACCCCCACCCCTCCCTTCCCTTTATGCTATCTATCCTTCCTCCATTCTTGCCACCCTTCCCCCCTGTATTATGCATCATCATTCATTTATCAGAGAGACCATTTGGCTTTTGGATTTTTGGAATTGGCTGATCTCACTTAGCATAACAGTCTCCAACATCATCCATTTACCTACAAATGTCATAATTTTATTCTTCCTTATGGCTGAGTAATATTCCATTGTGTATATATACCACAGTTTCTTTATCCATTCATCTATTGAAGGGCATGTAGGTTGATACCATAACCTAGCTATTGTGAATTGAGCAGCTATGAACATTGATGTGGCTGCATCACTGAGGCAATCTGATTTTAAGTCCTTTGGGTATAAGCCAAGGAGTGGGATAGCAGGGTCAAATGGTGGATCCATTCCAAGTTTTCTAAGGAATCTCCACACTGCTTTCCAGAGTGGCTGCACCAACTTGCACTCCCACCAGCAATGTATGAGTGTACCCTTTTCCCCACATCCTCGCCAACACCTGTTGTTGCCTGTGTTCTTGATGAAAGACATTCTAATTGGGGTAAGATGAAATCTTAAGGTGGTTTTGATTTGCATTTCTCTTAAAACGAGGGATGTTGAACATTTTTTCATAAATCTGTTGATTGCTTGTAGATCTTCCTCTGTAAAGTGTCTGTTCATTTCCTTGGCCCATTTGTTGATTGGGTTATTAGTGTTCTTGGTGTAAAGATTTTTGAGTACTTTGTAGATTCTGGAGATTAGTGCTCTATCTGAAGTGTGTGTGGCAAAGATTTTCTCCCACTCTGAAGGCTCTCTCTTCACATTGTTGATTGTTTCCTTTGCTGAGAAAAAGCTTTTTAGTTTGACTCTATCCCAATCATTGATTCCTGCTTTTATTTCTTGCACTTTGGGAGTCATGTTAAGGAAATCTGGTCCTAGGCCAACGTGATGAAGATTTGGACCTATTTTCTCTTCTATTAGGTGCAGAGTCTCTGGTCTAATTTCTAGGTCCTTGATCCACTCACTTTGAGTTGAGTTTTATACAGGGTAAGAGATAAGGGTTTAGTTTCATTTTGCTGCATATGGATTTCCAATTTTCCCAGCACCATTTGTTGAAGAGGCTGTCTTTTCTCCATTGTATGTTTTTGGCTCCTTTGTGAAGTATGAGATACCTGTATTTATGTGGGTTTGTCTCTGTGTCCTCTATTCTGTACCATTGATCTCCCTGTCTATTTTGGTGCCAATACCATGCTGTTTTTGTTACTATTGCTCTGTAGTATAGTTGGAGGTCTGGTATTGTGAAACCCCCTGCTTCGCTCTTCTTGCTAAGGATTGCTTTAGCAATTCTGGGTCTCTTATTCCTCCAAATGAATTTCATGATTGCTTGCTCTATTTCTATGAGGTCCATCATTGGGATTTTAATTGGAATTGCATTGAATTTGTATAGCATTTTTGGAAGTATGGCCATTTTGACAATATTAATTCTGCCTATCCAAGAACATGGGAGATCTTTCCATCTTCTCAGATGCTCTTTAACTTCTTTCTTTAGTGTTCTGTAGTTCTCAGTGTAGAGGTCTTTCACATCTTTTGTTAGATTAATTCCCAACCTCAAAGTATTTCATGAAATAGAGGAGGAGGGAACCCTTCCAAACTCATTCTATGAAGTTAATATCACCCTGATACCAAAACCAGAGAAGGACACATCAAGGAAAGAAAATTTCAGACCCATATCTCTAATGAACATAGATGCAAAAATTCTTAACAAAATTTTAGCGAATCACATACAAAAGCATATTAAAAAGATAGTGCACCATGATCAAGTGGGTTTCCTCCTGGGGATGCAAGGTTGGTCCAACATCCGGAAATCAATCAATGTAATTCACCACATCAACAGACTTAAGGTCAAGAACTACATGATTATTTCAATAGACGCAGAGAAAGCATTTGATAAAATACAGCACCCCTTCATGCTCAAAACACTAGAAAAAATAGGGATAGTGGGGACATTCCTTAACATTGTAAAGGCTATTTATGCTAAGCCCACAGCTAACATCATTCTAAATGGAGAAAAATTGAAAGCATTCCCCCTGAGAACTGGAACAAGGCAGGGATGTCCTCTTTCGCCACTACTATTCAACATTGTTCTTGAAACTCTAGCCAGAGCAATTAGATAGACCAAAGAAATTAGAGGAATACGAATAGGAAAAGAAGAGATCAAACTATCCCTATTTGCTGATGACATGATTCTCTATCTAGAAGATCCTAAGAATTCCACCAGAAAACTTCTGGAACTCATTAATGAATTCAGTAAAGTAGCAGGATATAAAATTAATGCTCATAAATCTAATGCATTTTTATTCGTAAGTGATGCATCCTCTGAGTGAGAAATTAGGAAAACTACCCCATTCACATTAACCTTAAACCTATTCTTGACCGTTAAAAAATTCTGAAAATTTAGGAAGAATTGGCAGGGATACGTGTGTTGCTCACTGGTAGAGTGCTTGCCCAGAATGCTCAAGGCTCTGAGTTCTGATCCTACCTATGGATGGGGGAAAAAAAAAACAATTGACATAACTTAGAGCATATTTTCTTGTCATACTGAAGAAATTCAATGAAAATCTAATACCATAAAGACAATGAATGATCTCTATACATGTGGAAATTAAACAAAATACTTGTAACAATCATGAATCACAGAGGAAAGTCAAAAGAAACAAAAATATATAGAAATGAATGAAAGTGAAAAGTCATGTGTCAAAATATTCAGGCGCCAACTAGTAGAGAGTTGACAGGAACATGGTGTGGCATGTACACATTTCTTGCTTACATTAGGAAAAAGGAGAGATCTCAAATCAGTGATCTATGTTCCTACCTCAAGGAAATCAGAAAGAACAACACATATGCATAGTAAGAAGAAGAAAAGGAAAACTAAATATAAAAATAAGTGCCCACTAAAATTTAAAATATAGAGCTATAGATAAAATCAATGAAATGAAGAATTGGTTCTTTAAAAAGCATCAATACAATACAGTGGAATGCCATTGACAAAATTATACTATTATACTGCAAACATGTGCAAATGTGTAACAACAAATTCCACCATTGTGTATAATTATTGCACCAATAAAATATGGAAAAGAATAAAATTGATGGACCTCTGGCAAGACTACAAAAATAAAGAAAATGATATGTCATTAATAGCTGGATTGACACAGGACTATCACTACAAATTTCACTATAATTAAAACAGATAATAAGGGAATACTATAAACATTTCTACATGTATAAGTTCAACGGCTTAGGCTAAAGGAACCAATTCTTCTCAAATCACAACCACCCCAAATTGCACCAAGTTGAGATAGATAACCTAGTTAGTCCTACAAACATTAATGAAATATCCACTTGAGAAAGCATTTCTATTTCTTGTAAAATATGAAAACGTAACTATCATGAAACCCAATAATCATACAGAGAGGCATTCATCCCAGAGAAATTAACTCTTATATTCACAAAAACTGTGATTAGAAGTACATAGTAATTTTATGTGCAAGAGTCAAAAATGGGGATGAGTTCAGATGTCCTTTGGCATTGATAAACAAAGTGTGGTATGCACAAACTATGAAATTTTCAGAAATAAAAAGGAGCAAACTATTAATACAAAAATACAAATACAAAACTATTAATACAAAAATATGAATACTTCTCTAGAGGATTGGACTGAGTGAAAACACCAAATCTCAAAAGGTTTCATTCTATATTAACCCATTCATATTATTGCAAATAAGATGATAGCCTTTTAGGAATGAGGACCAGATTACTAGTTGTGAGATAATGTTTTGAAGGTGAGGGGGACAGAAGGAAGGGAAAGGGCAGCACACCATGTTCTTTCAGTGCTAGACACATATGAATCTTGATTGTGTTCTAAAAAGGGATCAATTAGCAAACATCAAGGACATATATATTGTTATTCTGACTCTCGTGCATCTGATGAGTGAAATTTAGTGGGAAAACATCAATAAAATTTAGCAGAAATAAGAAACAATATAGCTTATTAAAATACAACTAATACATTTAGAGAAACCCAAATTATTTTTTTTTCACATGCTAAGCATGTCTTCAGTGTTGCAAAATGCATGGTAGAAAGTTTAATTTAGGCAAGTTCACTAAACTGCATTTAGTTTTCAAATGTTGCATTTAGTTTATCAAACATTTAGAAAGCAGTTAGAATACATGGTGATTTGTAGTGAGAAAATAAACATTGCTTTCCTTTACCAAATACATAGAATTATTTCCTCATTCCTAACAATTGTTTTGAATGTTCCCATAGGATTTTTTATTTCCAATGTGGAAGAAAATAGGCACACTAAAATTTCCTTGAAATTCTAACTTTAGTCACTTGCTAACCTCTCAAGGTTATTCTATTTCTTGTCAACAACTGGTTATTGACCCCTGATGCATACACAAAGAAAGCTCTGAAATCACATGTGGGTCAACTAATCTATTTTTTTTTAAGCCATGAAATCAAGAGCCTTAATCACATTAGTGATGCCTGACCATTCTGTTTCAATTCCAAGGCTGTCTAGTGAAACTAATGAACTGTCTTGGTGGCTCCAAAGCAGAGCCAGGGTCTCATAGGCCAGTTGTGAATTACGAGCACATTTCCTTTTATTGCCCATAAATCTTTTCCAGTTTTATATTCACAGTAGCTTAAAACACCTAAATTCACATCAGTGACTATGCAGCAGTGCTCTGAATGTTTAGAATTAATAGTGGATTTAAGTATATCCCCTATATTTAAAAAATGCATTTTCAGTATAGTCCAACCTTAATTACAGTAAATCAGACCTTATCCACCGACAAGGTTGATAAATGTCAGTGCCTTTTTTCCAGTATGTGTCATAATAACTCTGCACACTGCATCATGAAATAGTGTTTTGGAGAGAAATGGACCTGGAGTTAAATACTATAACATCAGGTTTGAAAGGTAATATTGGTTTTGACATGAAACCAATGCATGACTGAAGCAGAATGACTAAGGTCTGTGCCAAGGGATGGGTGTGGAGAAGTTGATTTGGCCATTATGTGCATAGAAGTTATGGATGAGAGTTTTATTTCAAATGGAATTTCTCAGGGATGTGATAAAAAAGTTTGTTTTAGACATAGAATTGGAGGAATGTTTATAAAAGATACAAAAGAAGGGGAAACAAGTTGAAGGTCAGCAGAGCTTATGTCATAACTGAAAGAAAGGCAATGGACATGGATGCAAATGTAGATCATTAGGCAACGGTGCTGTGGGTTTTTCTTCAAGCAGACATTTGATATGAGACAGAAATAGGAGGTGTGGACAAGGGGAGACAGTGTTGAATTAAATGTAAAAAGAGGAAAGACTGGAAGCCAGTTCTGAAGATTTAAGGAAACACCAGAAAGGTGCTGCAAAGAGTGGAAACTTGCTCATGCTCAAATCTGCTGAGTGGAAAGGCAGATGAAATGAAAATCAGCTGAAATAGCACATGTGCAAGAAGGGTGCCACTGCCCAATAGAATTTGCTGGGTCTCTTATTTGTCTTTATGGAGACATATGACTAGTTAAGGAATCTCTCACTCAGTAATTTTTAATTTTCTTTTCCATATTCCTTTACCTTAACCCACACCGTGTTTTTTGACTGGAAGAGTCATTCCAATACAAATTCACTCGGTTTATTAAATCAATTTTCGTCTAGTGCAAGGATTTTTTAGGTGTTTTTTGTTTGTTTTTTGTTTGAATTTTTAAAAACATTTTGCCAATTTAGTTGTCATTCATAAATTCTGGATAGTGAAAATTTGACTGTCACAGGGACAAACCATTCTGATGTGAATTTGTCCTGTGGTAATCCCAGAAAGGAGAGGACCAGGCCAGTATAATGCAGAGTGGTATAAGACCTGGAGGTCTAATAGAGCCCAAGTCCTAAGATTTCTCTGAAAATACAATAATATTTTATTGTAACGATGATCATTATGTGATACATATCAATAATAATAATAGCCCCTAATTTATGTTGAACTCGAGTTCTATGCCAGGAGTTATAATATACGTTTTATTTTATCCATTTTGATCTTAGCACTAACCCTATGATTTAGGCATTATTTCTCCCAGTTTACACCTGAGCACTCTGGAACTCAGAGAGATTAAGATACTCTCAACAGTTATAAGAGTTGTGACTCTCATCTTTTCTGCCTAGTGCTACAGACAAATATTTTTACATGTTTGTAATACAACTATATGTATTTGTACCTGGATTAAAGACTGTCTTCATGAATGTTTATTTTAGCATGCAAATATTTTAAAATGTGGGGTAATAATAAGATTGTGTTATTCTGTAGTTTAAGTGAATGTCTCACTTATTTTCAATTCAGAAGGCTTGGATTCAATATAGTGTGAAAACCTGGGGCATTTGCAAAATGGCCAATTTGCTTAAAATGTTTGGGGAGAGGGAAGAAAGGAGACAGGAAAATGGAAGCTGGTTTCCCTCACTTCACCTTTTTGTTTAATAGTGTCCCTGAGTGGTGGTTTTTAAGATTGACTTATTGCAACAAAATACTAGAAGCAATACTGTTTCATAAAAAAAGATTTCCACTAGAACCTCAGCCTTGAGATTTCCCTAATAATACAACTATCAGTTGTCCAAATCATCAGTTGTTTGCTTAATATATCCCTAATAGTATCAATAATAACGAGAGTCCTATTTTGTGTTGAAAATTTATCACATACCAGGGATTCTAATATGTGTTTTTCTTTTTTAACCATTCTAATCCTTCAACCAATATTATGACAAAACTGGCAAATATTTCCTGAAAGCATTAATCCCTAATATGCTAGTGCCACATTTTAACAATAACAATAACATCAGTGCTGCCTCTGAATTAAATTTGGGACTTTTAGAGAATAAAACTAATAGGAAGTAATGCGTGGCAATGAGGACCTTGACTCAAAACAAGATTGAGATCAATACCATGGGTTAAGCCTAGCTAAGTCTTATCCAGATGTAGGGCATCGATTCCTTTGTGTTTCCAAAATGGGTTCTAATAATTTCAACTCCATATAGAAAGATCTCAGGTTGAATGCTACAGGCGCTTGAACCTGGGAAGGAAGGGCTAAATAAGTCAGAACAATGTAGGTCTTTGAATAAGTGGCTAGACCAGCAGTTTAGTTTAGAAGCATTAATGAGCTCCTACCATAGTCTTTGATGCACTTGGGGGAATAGCTTTTTACTACTCAGGAAGGTCAACAACCTAATGGTAACTGAGATCACAAAGAGAATTGATTTCAGTATAAAATGTAAGCTTTAGAATGAGTGTACTTAACCTGGACAGAGAGGAAAGATTTCCTGGAAGTGGCATGTTGCTTAAACTGAGCCTTCAAGCACAAGAAAGGATTCACTTATGAAGAAAACTAAGTTTTCACCTCTAGCAATATGGCAGATTAAACATCACCCTTTCAAATGAAACAACTAAAATGTTTTTGATGAGATATTTAAAACATATTTTTAAATGCATCACTGATCTGACATGAAAGCAATAATTCTGTAGAGCTTATAAACAAAAGGAAAGGAAAAATACTGCTAGTCATACATACCAAAGTAGTCCTCTCCAATGAGGGGTTTTTGCTACACTCCTGAGACTTTGAGCTTCTGGGCATTCTAGGTAAAGTAGAATGCATACTGATAATGGAGAGTCTTGAAAAAATCTTCATGGAAAGTTGGGACCCTAAGGGGCTATCATTTTAGTGTGATTGAACAACAAATAAATTTTCTTCTCTGAAGGAAATGGTAAGCAAGACTGACCTGAGTAGACTGGAGTGAGGGAGGGGGACAATCCCTCCTGAGAGTTTTTAAAACCAGTCAACTCCTGGTTTATGTCTGAATTCTTAATAGTTGTTTGTTCTAAAAAATAGCAAGCACATAATTCAATTTAAATTGGTCTCTGGTTAATAAAGCCTCATAGCAATTGATGTAATCAACCACAGCTATTTTCCACAGACACATTTCTAATGAGAACAGGCAGCTAACTATAAAATGTCACATAACACACATTGAAACAAGATCCCAGGAATAAGAGCCAGAAGAAATACCAGGAAATGCAATGAGATACACATATATTACAGATACTGGAATTATTAGGCAAGGAATATAATCTGATTATGTTAAAAAATTCAATGATATGAAGAGCATCAGATAAACCAAAGCAAGAAATAAAATATTCAAGAATAACAAAATATAGTAACAACATTTGTAGAAATGTATGTTGTACATGTATATGCATAATGTATTGTACATCTAAATGAGTGTTAAAAGTTAAGAATAAATCAAACAATAGAGTTTCATACAGAACTGGAAGATGGAAATAATTTTTAAAAATTACTCAGAATGTGTAGAAATGAAGATAGAAAAGAGTATAAAAGTCAGGGGAAATAAAGTGGAAAGTTGCAACAGATGTCTCTTTGGAGATCCTGAATAAAGTGAGTGAGAATGATGAGAACAAAACTGGGGAAAGTGAGTAAAACAATCGTCCAAAACCTGTGCAGTCCTCTAAGCTCAAGTGATTAATGAAAGAAATGCAACCTAGATGTGTCACAATGAAAGTGTACAACACAGTGGAAGAAGATAATGTCTTAAAAGAAATCACCACCTCAGTTACCACAATTTGATGACCACTTCTTTATAGCAATGAAAACTAGAAGAGTGGAATGTCTTCTAACCTTCAGGTGAAAATAACCTGAGAGAGCATACCATCAGCAAGCACACACATGATGATGTTCTAAGGCACAACTCGAGGGAGACCTGCTCTAGCCCCAGAGGGAAGATTTGTGGTTGATACCAAGTGAAAGCTGAATGGAAATATTAGCAAATATGGGTCAGTTTTAAGAAGCATTGTATAAAACAATAATAAAATGCTTATATTCGTAAGATGGAAAAGAATAAACTTAAAATGGCACACCACAAGATCATATTAGATTGGGTGAAGTGTGGTCTTAGTTAAAATGTTTTATGATTCTTGGGTTGGAGAGGATATTGATTATCTTTAGACTTTAAGTTAAGAATGCATTTTAAAAGGGAACTCAACACACTTTGGATGTTTATTAGCAGTTTTTTAAATTGTGAAATGTACATTGGTCCTATGACCTGTAAATTCCACTTAGGTGTTTATTTAAATGAAATGGAAATCTCTGTCCAAAAATATAGCTTTGAACAAGAATATTCATAGTAATTTTCTTCATAATAATCCCACACTGGAAATAGCCCAGGTGGCCATGAATAGGAGAATGTATTTTAATAAAACAAAACCCCAAATCAAACTCAAGAATATATTAATGCAATTTAAAGTAAAAATAGCTGATATTCACATGATGGGTGCATTCCAAAAACATTACGCTGAGTGAAAGAAGCCCAAAACAAAAAAAATAGTATAATATTTGATTTATGTGAAGTTCTTTAACAGATAAAACTAATCTGTGCTGCTAGAAATCAGATGAATAGTTGCTTCATGGAGTTCAGGTGGGGATTGACAGAAGGGATAGAATAGATCTTTTTGAGGTGATGGACATATTCTGTATATTGATGTAGTATATAAATGTAGGTACATTTCAAAATGCTCAAATCAGACTCCTAAAATCTGTGCTATTCAATATACGTAACTATACCTCAATGAAAGAGTCCTAGACCAGACATCTTACCACCATTTAAAGGAAGCAAAGAATGAGAAAATAACTACACAAGTGCTAAACTTACTAAATAAGGCAAGAAACTAGCAAAGAAAGAAAATGAAGTTTGAAAAGAGGCACAGGTAGAAAGTGCAAAACAATAGGCATAAACTTACACTTAATGTATGCAATCTAAAGTATCTAATAACAAAGCAGATTGTTACTCTAAATATTTTTAGAAAATGTACCTATATGGTTTTCCTCTACATATGAAAACATAAGTAAAGAACAAGTTGAAAATTAAAGAGTAGAAAAAGATATATTAGGCCAAAAAGCAATTTAAAGGAAGATGATATGAATATATTAATATCTGACAAAATGAACAATAAGGCAAAAAGCAATATCAGAAATAAAGTAGGGTTATGTCAAATAATGAAAAGCTCCACAGAGCAGATATGTATAAAATTCTAAATGGTGTTGCTCTCATTACACTCACATAGTTTCAATGCATATAAAGAAAGGGAACCTTGAATGGCATCATTATGGAGGAAGATTTCAGAAGACTTTTTTGCAATTCACAGATAAATCATACAATGTATTATTAAAGGCAGAAAAACTTTAAACATGATATGAGTCCCCATGCTCTGGGTCTAAGTATAATATTGAACTCAATAATTAGAAAATATATACTCTCCTAAGGTGAATACAGATTAAAAAAAAATTGGTCACATTTTTAAACTTAAATTTGTTCTAAAATTTTTCAGAGAATTGAAATGATGCAAACTTCTTTCTCTGACTAAAATGTGATGAAACTAAAATTTATAGATAGTTAAATATAACTAAGAATACTTAGATATATGCTATATATGTTTGCTCATACAATTGTACAGAGATGTATGATTAAGTTAAATCCAGTTCTTATATATAACTAAAATAATATGGAGAAAATCTTTGCCACACACTTCAGATAGAGCACTAATCTCCAGAATCTACAAAGTACTCAAAAATCTTTACACCAAGAACACTAATAACCCAATCAACAAATGGGCCAAGGAAATGAACAGACACTTTACAGAGGAAGATCTACAAGCAATCAACAGATTTATGAAAAAATGTTCAACATCCCTCGTTTTAAGAGAAATGCAAATCAAAACCACCTTAAGATTTCATCTTACCCCAATTAGAATGTCTCTTATTAAGAATACAGGCAACAACAGGTGTTGCCGATGATGTGGGGAAAAGGGTACACTCATACATTGCTGGTGGGAGTGCAAGTTGGTGCAGCCACTCTGGAAAGCAGTATGGAGATTCCTTAGAAAACTTGGAATGGATCCACCATTTGACCCTGCTATCCCACTCCTTGGCCTATACCCAAAGGACTTAAAATCAGATTGCTACAGTGATGCAGCCACATCAATGTTCATAGCTGCTCAATTCACAATAGCTAGATTGCGGAATCAATCTAGATGCCCTTCAATAGATGAATGGATAAAGAAACTGTGGTATATATACACAATGGAATATTATTCAGCCATAAAGAAGAATAAAATTATGGCATTTGTAGGTAAATGGATGATGTTGGAGACTGTTATGCTAAGTGAGATCAGCCAATCCCAAAAATCCAAAGGCTGAATGGTGTCTCTGATAAATGAATGATGATGCATAATGTGGGGGGGAAGGGTGGCAAGAATGGAGGAAGGTGGAATTCATTGTAGTATATTCATATATGTACTCAGCATAATTTGGTCAATTTCATTCTGCAGTTCCTTCCTGTACTTGCTGTTCCTCCCTCTCCCTCAATCCCCTTCCTCTGCTCTCCTGATCTGCCTTCTATTTTCATAGGCTCTCCCTCCCCTTTTTCTTTCTTGTGTTGCTCTAGTTTCTGCAAGCGAAAAAACATTTGGCCTTACTTTCTGAGTCTGGCTTATTTTACTCAGGATGATGTTCCCCAGCTCCATCTATTTGCCAGCGAATGCCATAATTCCATTCCTCTTTATGACTGAAGTTTCTTTGTGTACACATACCACATTTTCTTTACCCATTCACCCAAGAGTCCTTAGCAATGGGAATAATTTTAAGAATGGGACAATAGGACAGCATTGTGTGTGTATGAATATATATATTTTTCCACATCATTATGTATTGACAGCTTGTCTATATAGTCTGAGATATAACAGTTAATACAGAGGAACATGCTCAAGATGAAATAGAAAGGAAGAAATTTTACTGAAAAAAAGGTTGCAGAGAGGAATAGATGAAATCAAAGGCATTGATGAAGCAGTTGACCTCAAATATGACAGGTTAATCTCAACCCCTCTTTCTAAAAACCACAGAGGATATAGATATATGGGTGTACCTGTATTATGGATATAGATTCAGATAATTTTCTCTGTGGAGAGCTGAAACTTCAGTGTAGTTCATATATAAATCCCATTTCTTGTTACAAAAATTTTTACTTTTATCAAAAAATTATGTTTATCTGATTCCAGTGTCCCTTTTTAGTATGTGAATTTTCCCAAAGGGGGAAAAATTATTGCAGAGTGGCAGTATTAGAGAATGAAGCTAGTCTCTATTACAGATACTCACTGGCTTAATAGATAAAATAGTTTTGAGAGTTAGACTAAATTTCAGTCCTATTTTTGAAGACATGGGTGGAGACCTTTTATTTCTATTCTTCTAAGTAGTCTGCTGCAAAAATTTTTAAGATTCAGGGAAATATTAAGCATATTAATCTCACTCAAAGCTTTCCATTTGCTTTGTAATCTTTGTAGTCTTCACAATCTTTTCATTTTATATTTGAATACATTGCCACTGGTGATGTGTACACTTGAAAAATTGTGTTCATGTGCTGTGGGCACACCTATAACATTTTTAGTAATAGCAGTTTTGGGGGGAAGAAAAACTTTCTCTTGTACAACGTATAGAAGTATAATGCATTGCTTTTACAGAAACAGAGACCAAACAAAAATCATTCTTTGTCCTAGCAACAGAACTTCATGTAATTTGTATTTCTGTTGCTTTTGGACACTTTTCTTCCCTACTATAGGGAATTTAAAAGACAAGAGGCTTTTTGTCATTTCAAGCTGTAGTTCACTCTAGAATTCCCATGAAAGTGTCTTTATATTGCTGACAGCCAGTTCTTAATATACATGTCTGCAGAAATAAACACATCTTTGTGGGAAGAAAGTATTGGGGCAGTTAAAAGTAATTGTGTCAATATTTAAAAAAAAATTAGTTGTCAACAAAAGTCCAATATTCCCCTTTATCTGTTTGTGTCTAGAAATGATAAACACCTTTGCCAAGTTCAATTTTAAAATGAATGTAGTCCTGTACCTGCTGCTGTACCAAGATAAGCTTCAGAATTCTTTTTACTCAATTAGGTTATTATATTTAGAGAAATTTCATCATTCATTCACATGAAGAAACCAAATGGAGACTAGGTGTAAATACAGAACCATAAACATCAACTTAAGGATAGATAAGAATAGTTACTCAGAAGTAGCAGAAAGTGAGCACAAGAAGGTTAGATATTACTGATGCATTATGGAAACACAGTCTGTTTGTGTGTTGAGAAATCCTTTGATTAGTCACTGACCATGTGAAGCCGACTTTAAGTACTTCATCTCATTCAATTTTTGAAATAATTTAATGAGGTTGGAATTATTCTGATACTACACATAAGAATACTGAGGTTTAGGATTGAAATGACCTGCCCACATTCATATGTCAGAGCACAGCTTTGAGAGAATCATTATATGCATCTCATGCCTTAACTTTTTATACTTGATTTCCACCTATCTCTGATTTTGAATCAGGACCATAATGAGAATTAGGCACTTTCAGAGTGAGGTAACTTGTAGAAAACAAAGAAGCAACAGCAGAAACTTACTCATGTGAGAGGATTATTATGGACTCTGGAGAGGAAATGAATGGAATTGTCAGTCAGTTTTTAGTGAGAGTATTGTCAGGACTTTAGGGTTGTATTTCCTTAATAAAACCTACTCTTGCCTGCAATGATAATTTCAGAATCTCAGGGTCATGGAGATTGCTGATGGTTCTTGGCTAAAGATCATGACTCAAAATCTACATCAGTAGATGTGAGGGTAGCAAGCAGAGTTCAGAGATGACTAGAGAATCACCAGCAGGTGCTTTCTGATTGGGGCTAGATGAAGAGGCAGGGGAGAACTATTTCCTACCAAAAGCATCAACCCATAGAACTATTGATTCTCTTTTATGTTAATAGAAAAATGTGTGAAAAATAATATGCCTTTCAGTTTTCTTAGGAATTTTTACTATTTATAATAAATATGAAATGGATAAAATATTCATTTAAATAACATGTGATCCAAATTTTTCATTTTCCTTGCCATTTTCCCTGATGGATTCTGAATAGTTCAAGTGTCTATCATATGACCACAAAAGTTAGAATGTAACACTGATATGATTTATTTTTAACTGCTTCAGAGTTCCTAATGCCCACATCTCACAGGCTTCCTATTACCTTGAAAGAAATTTCATATTTTTTTGTGAAATGAATACAGTTCTGTGTTTCTGAAGTGCATTTCCCTATAGACTTATTTTTCCCACCGTATTTATTAATTTTCTTATTATCCTGTATCACTGACTCTGACAAAGCAATAAATAGTCTACTAAAAGAATTGACTCAGAAAACTGATTTTCAGAGAATGTCTCTAAAAATGTATGTCAGTGCAGAGATACTCTTTAAAATGTTTTATAAAAATCTTATTAATTATAGAATATATAAATCATGGAAATAATTAGCCATGTGAGTGGTGTTTTATGTAAGAGACAGTAGTGTACAATTACTTTAAGACATTTAAAATATTTCAGCTGTGCATTGTGTTCCATAAACTGCATGAACACAAGTACCATGTGGCAACCAGGTTTTGAGCACTTACTGAGTTCTTGATAATGGACTAAGATCTTCAGAGTATTATTTCATTTCATCATTATAACAACCCTAGGAGATTGAGCTATATTATCCTTATTTTACAAATGAAGAAACTGGAACTTAGAATGTTCTGAGAAATTCTTCTAAGGTCATACAGCTATTTAAATGGAAATGCTATATCTCTGTTTAGTGATATGATTTTAGTAATAATGAGTTCAGAATAGATCATAAATTTAAATATTAAAGCTAAAACTAGGTTCCTAGGAAAATATTAGAATGTCTTTGCAATCTTGAGTTAGAGAAATAGTTCTTAGATTAAAAACAGAAAACTTTATAAAAATATAATATATAGTATATAATTTAATATGTCATGTAACATATAGTATAGAGTACATATTATATATTATATATATATGATTATATGTTATGTAATATACCATACCATGCCATGTATTTTATACACACACACACACACACACACACACACACACACATAAATTCAATTTCTTCTGAATAATACCATCAAGAAAATGAAAAGAAAAGTCACAGATTGGGACAAACTATTTTTGAACCATGTGTATTGGAAAGGATTTGTACATTGGATATGTAAAGAACACTCAAATCTATAAGTATAGTTTTAAGAATTTAGCAGATATTCTGAATATATGATTAATATGCCATATTCAATTTCATCAACCAATAGTTGAAACTACTATTTAGGAAATAATTTATATGACACATAATTTGCCAATGTAAATGATAAAAACATCAATAAAATCAATAAATTGCCTCAGTAACTAGGTCTTACTATAGCAAAATGTGCATTATCATTATGGAAAAATAAACAAGACTGATTTAAAATTATTCATAATCTAAATAGATGGAGAGATAGATCATATTTATTGGATTTCTGTATCTTTATGTAATTGTATTCTCACATATTTATTACTCATTCAGGCAATACCAAGTGAATCCCAATTGTGATATGTGTGTGTGTGGGGGGAGTGTAATTTGATGATCTGTATCTAAACTTCATATAGAAAAAGGATTAAGAACAGCTAATAAAATTGTGAAAAAAAAATAAGTTTAGAAAATCCCTACTAAATACTCTTTTTAGAAAGACAACAAAAAAGAATATGGATGAACAAATAGGACTTAATCATGAGAGCCCATCCATAGACTGATGGAACTCATTGATCACTGGAGAAAAAAAGGTTATTCAAAAAATTATGTTGGATCTGGGCTTCGTGGCGCATGCCTGTAATCCCAGCAACTCGGGAGGCTGAGGCAGGAGGATTGTGAATTCAAAGCCAGCCTCAGCAACTTAGCAAGGCCCTAAGCAACTCAGTGAGACCCTGTCTCTAAATAAAAGTACAAGAATAGGGCTGGGGATGTGGCTCAGTGGTTGAGTGCCCCTGAGTTCAATCCCCGGTTCCAAAAAAAAAAAAAAAAAAAAAATATGTTGGAGAACTTGCTATCCATGTGGAAAAGATTATTTGGTTCTTTTTGTCACAACATATATACCATACACACATGCCAAACCCAAATGAAAATATAGAGAAGATTTCATTTTCTTCTGATAGGTTTTGATTTATACCTGTAACACTCCTTTCATTGTTAGAGGCTTTAAGATTTGGATTTGAAATCTTGTGATAAAGCTAAACATGAAACACATAATTTTAAAGTTATAAACCAAAGATACCATTGTGTATATATACCACAGCTTCTTTATCCATTCATCTGTTGAAGGGCATCTAAGTTGGTTCCACAGTCTAGCTATTGTGAATTGAGCTGCTATAAACATTGAAGTGGCTGCGTTACTATAGTGTGCTCATTTTAAGTCCTTTGGATATAAACCAAGGAATAGGATAGCTGAGTCAAATGGTGAGTCCATTCCAAGGTTTCTAAGGAATCTCCACACTGCTTTCCAGAGTGGCTGCACTAATTTGCAACCCCACCAGCAATGTATGAGTGTAACTTTTCACCCACATCCTCGCCACCATTAACAATACACTAAAAAGCCAAAAGTTCTTCCTATGTAATCTGGAATAAAACAAGGTGCCCACCCTCACCATACCTAATCCATAAAGTGCTGGAAATTCTAGTCAGAGAGTTAGAGAAGAAGAAGAAGAAATAGATACATTCAAGTCAAAAAAGATAAAGTAAAATGATGTCTGTTTGAAGATGACAGGATCTTATCTCTAGAAAACTCTAAAGACTCCACAAAATGTTGTCAGATATAACAAACAAATTCAACAAATATACAGCCTAAAAATTAGAAACACAAAAATCGGTTGTTTCTCTACACCAAGAATGAACTATGTAATAAGGAAATAAAGAAATAAATCTCATTTCTAATTACACCAAAAAAGAAGAAAATACTCAGTAATTAACCTGAGGAAGTGAAAGACTTGTACAATGGAAACTGTAAAATACTGAAAAAAATCAAAGAAGATATAAATGAATAATAAGACATTTTGTGTTCGCTTTTTGGTAGAATTTAATTTTGTTAAAATGTCCACACTTCCCAAAGTTAACCACAGATTCAGTGCAATCTCTTCAATTTCTAAGCGTGGGTGAAGTGCTCGCTGGAAGGAGGTGAACCCTTGAGAGATGAGGACTTCTTAGGGATGGCAGCCCCTGATGGAGGGGATATATTACGGTTTGAATGTGTCCCCCAGGAAAGCAGGTGTTGAAAATTAATTCTCAATGCATTAGTGTTGGGAGATAAGTATTAATCATAGGTGTTTGTATCATGAGTGCTCTACACTTATTAATGTAATAATGCCAATTATAAAGGGCATGTGACTGTGAGTTCTACCTCTTGCTTGCTCTCTTAGACATGCTCTCTGGCTCTTACTTTTGCAATGGGATAATGTAGCAAGAAACCACTTGCCAGATATGGATCTTGAACTTCCAAACTATAAGAAATAAATGTGTGTTCATTACAAGATGCTCAAACCTAGGTATTCTGTTAAGCAACACAAAATGGACTAAAACAGGGTATATTTTAATTTTGCCTACAGAAGTCTTCATATCCATAGCAACAACACAGAAATATAAAACAACCACTCTTTAATAATTTATTTGAGATCAAATTGATTATTTCCCAAAACTTCATGTTGGTTTTATATATGACCTTCACTGAGTGGGATTTTAAGTGAGATATTTGATCAGGATAATCTGTTATGGGATATAATACCATGTCACTATGCATTAGCTCTTTCTCAGTTCGACCTTATGCTCTTATTATTCAGAGGTTAAACATTCATTTTTATCCATCACTTAAAAAATAATATGAGACTCAGGAATAAAATTACTATCATTAACTAATTGAAAAATTAAGCACGTTTTATCGTTTCTCTTTTTCGAACTTCATTCTTCTTAAAATTTTATTCTTTCATTCATTCAACAAACTGTGAGCATCTTCAGTGGGACAAGTAGGTGACTGGGTACCATAAGTACCAAGATCAATAAGACCCAGCTGCTTGTCCCTGAATCTCATATGCTAAGACAGAAAGAAGGCCAGGTAGAGTAGCCTGAGAAGTACAGTCTGAGGAAGTCTGATGATTAAGGATCAAGAAGAGTAAGGGAGGGAGGGGCTGAGGGAGAGAGAGAGGGGGAGACAGAAAGAGAGAGAGAGACAAGCAATTCTGTGAACCCAGGAGGTGACAGGCTCATAAGCCACAGAAGAGTTATTTTACTGACTGCAGAAGAACTTCCTGTTCACAGAGCACAGGGAAAGCAGATGAGGCCCTAGTCCCAGAGGATCCTGGTTGGCGCCTCTGTCTTGTGACAGAACACCATGTAGGCCGTCTTCCAGGGGACAGGATCCACAGTGAACTAAGAGAAAGTCACAACTCTAACTAATCTCCTCACAACAATCCCATGAAATAAAAGCAGCATCATTCTTTAGCAAAATAGATTGTAAGAGGTGTTTCTAGGAGTGGAAAAGAGATGCATTTAAAATGGCCAACCAAGGAGAGTATTTGGAATTTACCTGATAAAATAAAATGATATGTAAATGAATTCTAGTAAATTCCTTTCTTAAAGTAAAGTGCTACAATTTCTTTTGGGCAGAGCTGTGGTTTGGTACGTGCTTCTGGGTAATTTGTGCTTGTTTTCTCACATCTTTACCATATCCCCACTTACTTGTTCAACAAAAGATTTGAAGAAAATCAGTTCTCAATTTTATACTGAATTTACACCAAGGTAGAGCAGAGGGTTTTGAGACCTACACTTAACTGAGCCCTAAATGGATTTTATGTTGATGATTTCAAATTTATAAATAAAACGCAATTACCTTATGCAGGAGGAAATACGGCCCAAATATTCTTCTTCATATTTGATTTGAAAACAAGAGCAACACCATTTCATTGCAATGCAAACTTTGATTAGAAGATGCAGTTTACCTTACAGACTATCTGCTTATTCCTAGTTTTCCTTTTTTCTAGCATCCCCATGATTGCCTTTTTAGCCCTAAGCTGTGTTTATTACATGGTCCAAATCTGTCATTGCTGTTTAACTCAGTAGTATAAAAATCTTTAACTAAAGAACTTTCCACATCATCAGCCACAGTGGTATTTGCTCTTTTCTTTTATTGCTAAAAAGGAAATATGGGTAGAAGAAAGCATGAAGTTTGGGGGAAAAATGCTTTTATTTCCCTCTATTATACAGCAATTATAATTTACAATTAAAACATAATATCATCTAGAACTTAATCTTTTAAGAAATTGACAAAAGCAATGCTGATTTACATAGTGTGCAACTTACAAATCTCTTCTCAAAATAAACTCTTCTTTAAAAATAAGTTACAAAGCCTAGTTAAGAGAGCTACCATGCATAGAAGTAGCAATTAATGTTTGAAACATGAAAAGCTAAAATGCCACCTTTCCAAAGCTTGTACTATAAAGGACCATAGGCTAAAGCAAAACTAGATTTGCTTGCTTTTCCTCTTCATGTGAATTTGTCTAGTAGTAAGAAGAAAAAATATAGTACAACATGATCCCAACCAGAACTTCTGATTTGCATTAATGAGTGCATTTGTGAACTTCTCGAACATGACATGCACTATAAAGTCTAACACTATAAAGTGTTAAACTGAGTTTTTAATGCTTCCCTGAAGAACATCATAATTACCATAATGTCAGCCATATAAGTATTTGTTACTTCAAATTTAATATTATAAAAAGGCATATTTGCAAATAGAAATTTCTAAGTTAGGAAATTCTTTATTTATATACCTACCTCTATGTTCTCATACATCATTTTTTAAACCTACATATATTTTTGGAATTTTCTCAATTACTCTTTTAAAAGTATGATATGGCACTTTTATATGGTAAAATGTTTAAATAACCTTTTAAATATCTGTATTTCCTTGCATGCACTTTAAATAAGCTTTGAAAAATTTATAATGTACATATTCCTTTTATATTCCAGAGAATTTAGAATGCCCATACCATGTTATTTTTGATCAGATATGGTACAGGCTTAGTCCTGGGCATAGAATAATTACTATTTACCTATGTGCACAAATGAAGTTTATAATTAAATGAGATCTTTCCTTTCATTGTAGAATAATACAGATTTCATTTACTCTTTCACTAGTGCTTATGATTTTTGTACTCAAGATTTTATCATCTCTGTAGTATACTGCTACCTGTTAATTTGATGTTTTGTAGGTCCAAAGGGACTAATGTTTATCTCAAGGTCATCAGTCTTTTTAGCCCCAAGCGGGTTGCCAGAAGAATTTTTGAGCCCACTTTACACATGGCTGGTGAATGCATTAATTTCTTTCTTTATTCTGAAATTGCTTTTAGCACCATGCCACTTTTCTCTCCCCATGATAAAAATAATGTGTATTTGTGCTGTGGATTTAATATATGCCAGATCCTATGTTAAATGCTCCTGTGCATTTTTCTCAATTAGTATTTATAATAATATTGAAGGTAGGTGTTACAATTATGGAAGTGAGATTCAGAGAGTTTAAGACACTTGCTGAAGTCTAACTAATTAATAGAAGACATGGATTTTCAAAGAAAATGCATTCTACAATCTATGATCTGTACCATGTACTTCCTTGCAATTGGTCCTGCAGAGGTGCTGCAAGTAATTACAGTTTAGGCATATAAGCTGGAATAAATCCTTGCATCTTTTTCCTCATACACAGTACTATTATAAAAAATATAATGCAATTTTTGCACATTAAGGTGGTGAAAATTTTGTTTATGTTTTCCCTCACGTATAATCCTGATTCAAAGTCTCTTGACATAAAAAATTCTCCTTGACTTTCTTTTTCCAATCACACCTAATACTTGTCTCATTGTCTAAAGAATGACCATTTTTCTTCTGGGAGTTAGCAATCAACTTCTTTTTTAAAAAATATTTCTATTAGTTGTTTATCAATCTTTATTTATCTGTATGTGGTGCTGAGAATAGAACCCATTGCCTCACATAAGCTAGACAAGTGCTCTATTACTGAGCCACAATCCCAGCAATCAACTTCTTTTGGAAGAATTTAGTTTCACCCTAGACTTCCCTACTGATCTCCTAATGTAGGAAAAATTTTGAAATGGGTACACAGTTTATCCCCTAGGTTTACAGGGTAACACAAAGAAATGAATATGAAATTTGAGTACAAGAACAAGTGTTTCATGAATTGAAATTTGCTCTTGATCTACATTTATGGAATCTAGATATATTTTGATTTTATTCAGCATGGATTTGACAATGGGTTTGAATTTAATAAATGTATTATTTCTAATAACTCTCCAATTTGAACCTTCGCTTTTGAATTACAGGACTTGGTCAAGCATAAAATGATCTACAAGTCAAGCATTTGTGTACTTCAATGGGAAAGCCACATCCATTTTAAGAGGAGAACATTTTATTTGGACTTTCAATTGCCTAAAAAATTCAAGATGGTACAATATCAATTTTTTCTTTAACAATTAATAGATACCAAATGCATGGATATATTCAACATCAGAAAAATAGATACTTGGAAAAATTTACTCATAATTGGTGTTATTACTCACCCACACACCCACATTAAATTTGCATGCATGTTATTTTTACTTTTCATTTTCATTTATTATATATAGTTGCATATTTCATAAACTTGCACAGGTCAGACCAAATAACTAACTTTTTCCTGTTGCCCTACATATTTTCTTGTGAAAAGCAACTGACTATGAAGTTGTTTATAAATCCAATATGAGCAAAGCCACAGAATTATCCTGAGAAATCAGTCTTTCTGAGCTGATGAAATTGGACTCTGACTCTGTCCCTGGAAGGAAAGATTTAATGACTGGTTAAGTAACTGATACCTCTTTGATGTCATTATTGTGTTATAGTGGCATGAGCCTAATATCACTTTAATGCATATACATTTTCAAAAAATTCCTAAGAAACATCTCAAAGGAAAGCATGACTGACTCAACAGGGATCCTCTTGGATGACTTAGAAGAGAATGTGAAAAAGAGAAGCCATTTAGTCTCATGTGTGCAATCTTATGGCACTTGAAGAATACCGCTATCCATAGAACTTGGATGAAGAGTCTTAAAAAAATAAAATGTTGACTTGTAAAGAACTAAGCAGTATATATAACAAAACCATATTTTATATATTATATCTATAAAGTTGGAAAATCCTATAAAACATAGTATTAAACATTTTGAATTTTTAAAATGTTTCAACTTTATAAAATAGATCAGATGGAAAACTCAATCTCAAGAAAAAATTGTATTTAACATATAGAGATGATGGTTTTTAGCAAAACTGAACAGACCAAAGTGTGAATAATTGATTTTTTAAGCCTTCAAGTCTTCAGTTGCTGGTAACTGATCAAATCACTACTTCATTAATGCAACAAAATGATTATAATTATTAAATTAATTGTCTATACTCTCAAAGTCTAGGTGTTTGATCACTTTAGCACTATGATTTATAGAGACATTTCTGATTAATGTATTAATATATGTAATTGTATATTACATATGTAGCTACTTAATGTTTGATTTTTGGTAAACTTTTGCATATTGGGGTATAACAATGGCATTGCATTTTAATTTGATTTTGCACTAAGTGTACAAATTTTATGATTGTTTCTGAATGTTGAGAAGTAATTGCCCTTCTAAGTTAAAACCAATAGGGCATCGTAATACCTAACTTCAAATTATACCATAAAGGTCCAGTAACAAAACCTGCATGGTATTGGGATAAAAATCAGACTCACAGACTAATGATACAAAATAGAAGACTTGGAGAAAAGTCCACACAGGTATAATCATCTGATTCCTGATAAAGATGCCAGAACACATTGGAAGAAAAGCAGAATTTTTAACAAATGGTGCTTGGAAAACCAGTTTTCCATGTGTAGAAGAATAAGACTAGACCCTTATCTTTGCCCTGTGAAAAAGTGATCTCAAAATGGAAGAAAGCCCTAGGAATTAGACCAGAAATTATGCAAATCCTAGGAGAAAACATTTTCTCCTAGGAAATAATACTCCAACATATAGGCACAGTGAATGACTTTCTCAACAGGATCTATAAGTTTAGGATATAATGTCTAGAATTAATAAAAGAGATGACATCAAATGTAAAAGATTCTTCACTGCAAAGGAAACAATAATGTGAAGACATAACCTACAGAAGGGGAAAAATCTTTGCTAGCTGCCCTTCTGATAGAGGATTAATATCCAGATTATACAAAGAACTTATAAAAACCCTTAATACCCCAAAACCAAATGAACCAATAAATAAATGGGCAAATGAACTAAACAGACACTTCTCACAGAGGAAATTGAAAAGGCCAACAAATACGTGAAGATTGTTCTACAGGATTAACGATTAGGGAAATGCAAATCAAAACTACACTGAGATTTCATCTCACTTCAGTTAAAATGGCAACCACCAAGAATACAAACAAAAGAAAAGAAAGTTGCAGAGAGGGCAGGGATCTCCTGAAAAACCAAAGGAATAATAGTAGATTAGAGGAAAGGGACCAGGGGAAGGGAGGGAAAGGGGAAGTGGTAGGGAATTATATTGATTGAATTATATTATTATATTGTGTGCAGGAATTAATATGTTACAATAAGCTCCACCATTATGTACTGCTATAATGCATCCATAAAAATATGTGAAGAAATAATTGCCTTGACAATAGTGCTTATTCATTACGTACATGAAAAATTATCTGTGAAGAAAACAATGACATTCACAATAGCATAGAAAACTTGGGAACAAATCTAATCAAGGAGATGAAAGACCTCTGAGGTGAAAATTATGGAACATTGAAGGAAGAAATTCAAGAAACCTTAGTAAATGGAAAATCTTATTATGTTATTGGATAGGCAGAATTAATATTGTCAAAATGGCCACATTATCAAAAGTGATCCACATGTTGAATGCAATTCCCATCAAAATACAGAAATAGAAAAAGCAGTCCTAAAATTCAGACAGATGAATAAGAGATTCAGATTAACCAAAGCAACATGAGCAGGAAAAGTGATCTGAGAAGCATCACAATACTGAACCTTAAATTGTACTACACAGCAATAGTAACAAAAACAGCATGGTATTGGCATCAAAGACGACATGACCACTGGAACATAATAGAAGACAGAGAGACAAATCCATATGATCATCTGGTCCTTGACAAAGGTGCCAAAACATGTTGGAGAAAAGATAACTTTTAACATATGGTACTAGGAAAACTAAATAGTCATATTTAGAAGAATTAAACTGGATCCCTATCACTCACACCATGCACAAAAATCAACTTAAAGTGAATCAAAGACCTAAAGATTAGACGAGAAACATTACAACTGCTAGATGAAAACAATGTCAACACTCCAACATATTGGCACAGGCACCAAATTCCTTAATAAGATTCCTCAAACTCAAGAAATAAAACCAAAACTCAGTAAGTGAGAAGTGAGATAGCATTGAATTGAAAACATCTGCACAGCAAAGGAAGCAATGAAGGATGAGAAGAATCTACAAAATGGAAGAATATCTTTTCCAGTTATTCTTCCAACAGGGAAGTAATATCCAGAGTATCTAAAGAACTAAACAACAACAACAACAACAAAAAACAAAACAAAACAAACAACCACCAACAAAACAAAATAACCCAATAAGTAAATAGGTAAGTGATCTAAACAGACATTTCTCAAAATAAGAAATACAAATGGCCAAAAAAAAATTTAGTATTCAAGGAAATGGAAAGTAAACCTATGCTAAGATTTCATCTCATTCCAATTAGAATGCTAATCACCAAGATAACAAAAATAGCTGCAGTTGAAGATGTGGGAGAAAAGGTTCACATATACATTGTACATAGATGGTGAGGATGTCAATAAGACAACCACATTGGAATGCATTATAGATGTTTATCAAAAGGCTAGGAATGGAATTGTCATACAACCTAGCTATTCCCACTCCTTGGTATTTATCCCAAAGTACTAAAATCAGCATCCTATAATGATACAGGCATACCCATGATTATAACAGCACATTTTCCAATAAGTATGGTAGGAATCAGCTTAGAGTCTCTTCACAGATGAATGGATAAACAAAATGTGATATATATGCACAGTGGAGCTGAGTCAGCCATAAAGAATAATGAAACAATGTCACTTGTTGTCAAATGATAGAACTTGAGAACATCATACTAAGTGAAATAAACCAGACTCAGAAAATCAAGGAACAAATGTTTTCTCTCATTTACTGAAGCTAGAGAGAAAAATAACAGGCCAAAGGGGGTGATAAAATGAAAATGAAAACAAGAATAGTGGAGTAGAGGAAGGGGATCAAAGGGAAGGGAGGAGGAGTGTGTAAGGAGAGCATGTGTGGAATGAAATTGACCTACCTATGCTATATGCATGTATGAAAACATCCTGATGAATTCCACTTTTATGTGTATCTACAACGTACCAATTTAACAAAAAACAATAACTAAATAGAAGAAAGACCAGTAGACTGGGGGAGAGAGGAGAGGAAAGAAGGGGATGAGAATGAGCAAACTATGCTATAAGTATTTATGATTATATCAAAAAGACAATACGCACAAATAAATTTTAAAAAACTGTGAGATTATTTCAGGAGTACTATTTTACAATACTATCATGGTTTTTATTATTACCTTTATTGTTATTTAGGACTGATCCTCCTCACCTATTTAGGAAGATCAGAACATTAATATTACTGCTTTCTGTTAACCAAATGTTGACACATCAATAATCCTAAGTACTTCAATGACTAGTACTTCTAGTCATTTCTCTATGTTGTGTAGGTGCCAATGGCACAAATCCTGGCTCCTTGATGTGAGTGTGAGCTGTCCAGTGTGGAGACCTCAGACTTTTTTCACAACTGAAGTATAGAGTATGATCATAGATTCCAGGAAAGAAAAATGTAGACAAATATATGGAAGGGATTTTAGAGATGAATAGATTTAATTTGTTCATTTAGTTAACATTTCATATGACCATTATTATTGTGTTAGACATATAATTCCAGGCAAACCACAAAGATCTAAAGAGTGAAAACCTCATTCTTCCTCTATTATAGTGCCCACCTGTAATCTAACAAGCAAACAAATAATGGTAACACATATATTTCAAATGGAAAAATGAAGACTCATAGAAGGACTAGGGGAAAAAGCAAGTAGTTTCTTGGCATGGTTCAGGCATGATTTATTACAAGATCATCTGATATCAATATGAATGAATTGAAATTAATAAATAACATTCTTCAATTTTAAGGAAAAGTGTTATTTCCCAAGTGGTGTTCTGGGTATTTCTTCTGTCTTCTAGAGTTCAAAAAATGAAAGGCTGCTGATGTTTCTATGTGTTATTTCCTTATGAACCAGAGGCTTCTATCAGTAGGGGTTGATTTGATTGCATTTCCTTCTCCCCCATGGAGAGGGGCAAGCTTTTACTGGTGACACTGTGCTTTGTTATGCATAACAAAACTCCTTGAGAGAGTGTCTATACTCCATTTTTCCTCCTCCCTCACTCTTGAACCCACTTGAATCAGGCTGTCTTCTCCATTCCTCTACAGAAACTGCTATTGTCAAAGTAAAAAATAACCTGCACATTGCTTAATACAAAAGTCCATTCCCATCCTCAGTGTATTGATCAACACATTCTTCATCACTTTTTTCTTCTTGAAACATTTATTTTACTTGGCATTTAGGTCACCAATCTCTGTTCCCCTCTTACACAAGTGACAATTTCATTGCAGACTCATTTCCTAATTTAGCCAGACCTCTAATATCTGAACTGAGTGTTCCAGGAATCAGACTTCTACTCTTGAGGTTGGATTCTTGGTGATCTTATCAAGACATGGCTTTAAACAGTGCCTTTATACTGATGATGCTCACATTTATATCCTCTGTTCCTGTTGGACATGGAAATTAGTGTTGCCTGCTTTTCTAGAGGCAAATACTGTATCTCCACTTAAAAAAAAAACAAAAAACAAAAAAACAATGAATCCAGACTTGATCATGTGATTTATTTTGGCCAATGAAATAGTTAGAAATATCTGTTGACAACACTTAGAAGAAGCTTTGCGGTCAGTGTGAAATTCATTATGTTGTCTTTTTCTGCCATTGTGGGATTGGTGGTGTTAACCATAGCTTCTTTATCAGTCTGGGTCGCAGAGACAAAGCAACTTAGAGCAGAGCCTTAGCAGGACCAAAGTGGCTATTTAACATGAGTGTGAATTAAAGTGTGTTTTCTGCAAGCCACTGAGATCTGGGAGTCATTTGTTTCTGCTGCTTAATGAAGTAGTTTGAAAAGGACAAACCTTTTTCTCCAAGTCTCCTGTTCCTGCTCTACTGAACATGTAATGTTTAATATGTCCCAAATACACTCCTCATAATTTCACTCCAAAGTTTTCCCTCCTGCAGTCTTTTTTATCTACCAAATGAAAATTCCATTCCTGCTATTGATCAGGTCTGTATTTATCTTTTCTCAGAGTCCCAAATCAATCTAAGAGCAAGTTTTTTAAACTTCAAAACATACTCTATTTATATCCATATATATTAGCAGGTTTTGTGAACTTCAAAATATGCTATACATGTATCTTTAAATATGTGACTTCTCTCCCTCGAATACACTCACCCTCTTCCCTCAAATCAATAAAAGCAATAACCTCTAACTGATCTCTCTATGTGTATTTTGGTCCTTTATATTCTATTCCTTATATTGCAGCCTGAATGACCGTCTCATTCTTTTCCACAAAAATCTCCAGTAGGAGATGGCTTGTAGCTCAGTGGCTGATCGTTTGCCTAGAACATGTGAAGCATTGGTTTGATCCTTAGCATCACATAAAAATAAATAAATAAAACAAAGTATTGTTTCCATCTACAACTAAAAAAAAAATCCACAGTGGCTATGCTATCCACTTCATTTATAACAAAATTAGAGATTCTTACCTTTGTCTAGAGAACCTTTATAATCTACCCCCTGACTTCACATCTTCCCATTTTCTAATCTCCCACACTCTACTTCATGGACCTCCATGCATTTCTTCAAATATATCAAGTATTGTCCTTCCTGAGGGTTTGCATTGATGTTCCCTATGTCTAGAAGGCTTTTCCATTGATACCAGGAAGCTTCACTGCCTCACTATCTTCAGGTGTTCTTCTGAAATATCACTTAATCCACAGGCCCATCCTCATCTACCTTATATAAATAACAACTCTAACTTCCCCAGACCTCTCCCACATTTCTCAATCACCTTTACCTAATTTAATCTTCTTCTCCAAATTACTTAACATATCACATATGCATTTGTTTATTTCTGTCATGCATCTTGAATAGAAGCTCCATGACTGCTGGAATTTGATCATTTTTGTGCAGTTGGAGCCCTTGTGCACAGATCAAAGTGTGGCACACTGTGTGTGCTCAGTAGAATGTGTCAACCAATGATGTGTAAGGCATACAATGAAAGCTACAAGGTCCTGACTGTCTTATGTAATTCTTTTGAAGTCTTGGACAATTTATAAAATTCTGTGTCCTAGCTTTTTTTTTCTTTACCTATAAAATGAGAATAATTAAACCTATCTCATATAGATTGTACAATAATTTTAATAGGGAAAATATAGGTATAGCAATATAGAGCATATCTGGCACAAAGTTAGTGATCAATAAATATTAACAACAGCATAAGGAGAGGTATGACTTAGTTGACAAACTGGGAGCATAGATACATAAGAAACATGTAGTTTTCAAATCCTGCTCAGCCATTTCACATTAGGTCAACTTGCATAAGTATCATTCTCTCCACTTCAATGTTCTTTTCTCTAAGTTGATGGTAATAAAAGAAGTTAAAGAATTGGAGCTAATATTTACATAATGTCCATCCCGTGGTTTATCCACAATAAGTCTAGAAGGAGCTACCATTGTAATGACAATAATTTTTGTGATTAATTTGAGCCAGATTCAGAAAGCCAAGTATCATATTTTCCCTTATATGTGGAAGCTAAAGAGAAAAAATGGAAGATAAAGGAAAGTAATGTAAACAGAAAGGAAACCAGTAGGGTAGAGAAAGGGGATAGGGGCAGGGAGGAGGGGAGGACAAGTAGAGATACAGGGAAACAACCTGACCAAATACATGTATAATTATGTCACAATCAATTCCACTATTGTGCAGAATTATTAAGCACCCATACCATTTTTAAAAAGATGAATTTGTACTTTGGCTATTCTATAAAGCACTTATTGTTTCAGCTTTTCCAAAAAAAGAAATTAACTATGGAAATATGCACCAGCAAAACTGACTTATAGGTGGAGAAACAGAGATTTGAACTCAGTTTGTGTTCCTGAGCTCTACTCTACATGACTCTTGATTTATCTACTCGCTAGTAAATAAGTACAAATTTTCATCTTCATTGAATTTAAAAAGCTCTATCTGGCAGGGAGGTGGTGCACATAAACACAGGTGAATAAATAGGGATAGAGGATTAAATAATAATCCAAGCCAGTATTAAATCTTCCTCATGGCGAATTTTGAATTATTGCACCATGAATAGTGTTGAGAGTGGGAATTCATATCAAATAGGAAACAATTTGGGAATTTTTAAAGAAGAAAAACAGTTTTGGTTGTGAATTGGCATGATAAGTAAGACTTAGAAGGACTCATCATTCACCAGACTCACCTTGAGCTGTCATTCCTGAGTCTTCATCTCATCTCTCTCTCCATGGAGATTGTTTTTCAAGGCTTCTTTTGCTACTTCTAGAAGCAACATTCTTCTTCAGGGTTGATACTGTTATATATAACTCTTCCACACGAAAGGGTGACAAAGTTTTTCTGAACAGATTCAATAAACCTGAAGAGAGGAGCAGTTTGCTTTATTTCATGAGCTCATGAAACGTCTAATATCTGATCTCAAAAGGTAGTTTCTCATGAACAAGAAGGGAAATAGCATTGGGGGCTATCTCTTATGTTTAACATTACCTCACTTACTTCTCAGAAAATTATTTAAGACAAATAATATGATCCCTATTTTGCAGACAACAGAATTGACATTTAGAGAGAAAAAGTAACATGTTCAAAATTTTCAACTTTTGTGGGATCTTGGATGCAGGGGTGTCAGCCTCACAACAGGCTCTCTTTCCTTATCAATTCTTAATTCTATTCAACAACAAAGGAGGTCAGAGAAGTAGAACAAAAAATAGAGCAAAGTCTTCAATTTTCAGCCCAGAAATTGTGGATGCCATTTAAATTCATCTATTTAAAATCTATGTTAGTTCTAAAACCTGAAACTTTGTCGAAAAAGAAAAAATCATTGTATATTTCATCACTTTGGAAAATACATGAGGAAAATATGAACAATTTAAGAAGAATTAAAAACCAGTAAAATTTATAGACAGCTATGTATATATTTACACATAACACACTTGCATTGTAAATATGATATACTTAAGCCTCTGAATCTATGTCCATATATACATGTAGATATACACACATATATCCACATCTATATCAGTTAACTTATTGATAAACCTATTGATCTAAATCTATTATCCAAGTCCTTTAATGGATCACTATAGTTTTCTATGTTGAAATAAATTACCATGTACTTGCTAGTATGTCTTCAAAAAATAGAAGTAGTGATCCAAATATGCTGAACTATTTTTCCTAAAGATTAGAATCCTTTGTACTGGGAATCCTTGTACTAGAGGTAAAATGATGCTCAAAAAAGGCACCAGGGAACTAGTTACATACAATCTTGTAGTTGCAGGTGGCAATTATTGTTGCTATTTTTCCTGATAATACTTGAAAAAATGTTTTGAGAGTGGTTTCCTGAGCTCTTCAGGTAAGGGATTTGTCTAACCATTGAAAAAGAGATGATGAAGGAAAGGAGATGCCAAGCTAGGGACAGAGAAAGGAGACAGAAGAGTATCTCATGCAGTGAAATTGAGCAGTCTGTACTTTTGCTATGTAGGAATCAGTGAAGTCATATTTGATGTGGGTACTTTGGTCTCCTTTTTTTCTGAGGGTTTCAGACAGAAATCTCTCCTAACTACAGAGACATACCATGACATCAAGTTAGTGCAAAAGACATTTTTCAGGTTGCTCACAACAATGTGGATCTGCCTCTTATCCTCACTGTTGGTTTAAATCTTTTTCCAAAAGAGCAACCTCATCCTTTCCTGTCAGGAGCAAGGGTGGCCTTTCTGCCCCTGTTATCTCCTAGCATGGCTAAAAAGTCACATGAAATGCTGTTTTGATCCTTCCTGTCCAGATGGATTTTTTCTGTTTTAACTGCAATTTTTACACTTCTGTTCCTATTTTTTTCCATTATGTGTTAAAATACTAAGTGTGCCCCAGTCCACACTAGGTCACCTTCTTTTTAAAGATTCTTCTTGGGAACCTTGTGCTTGGTCTTATGTAACATGCTGACAGATTTTTCAAAGAAATAAGTTAAGTGAAATGCTGGCTTAGTATAGTTTGAAGTAGGCCCAAAGCCTAAAGCAAATCACACTGTGTATAAATAAAATAAGAATAAAAAGCATCCTTTTTTTTTTCTTTTTCTCTGTTTTGTAATGCTATATGAAATGCGGTTTTATGGTCACACATTTCCTACTAAGTAAAGAAGAACTATGTCCTGTGAGCCAATGACATTTTAGGCACTTTACAATTTATTTAATCCTCACCTGCTATTCCATCTTACCAGTAGAATGGAGTTAGTAACTTGAGCTGTAAGTACATGAGCAACAAGCTTGGTTTTCCATGCCTTCAAAGCATCAATGATATATTCTTCTGTAACTTCATGAACTCCACATCAAAGCTGAAATAATCCACTATCATTCCTAAATTTTTTCACATCATCAGGCTTTTTCTTATGTGACTCTTCTCCATACCTCCTCCAAGCAGTTAATTTCAGATCAATTAATTTCATTCACATTCAGATCCCAAATCTAGCATTCTTTTGTCTAAGAAACTTCCTTTAATCCCTCTGCCATCCTCATTCCTGTATGCCAAGCATATTCTGATCTCTTTCTCTGAATGGCCATAATGATGTATATCACATTCTTAAGCACACTTTCTACTTGCTCCATCTTTTGACCTGTGCATATTGACTTCTTTCTACAAGAGCCTAAGATCCTGTGAAAATTGCATTTTTCATTGCATCTCCACCCAACCATTATTAAAATGATTTATAGGACAAGGGCTCTGGCTTGCATATTTTAAAAATGTGAACATTAAAAAGGCAAAATTTTTCTCTATATTCTGATTTTCAATATAATTTGTACTTCTATGCTTTGAGCATTTATTTATATTACTTAACATGGATTAGTTTATAAAGCAGTGGAGTGGAAACTCAGTGTTGAAAAAGACAAAGAAATAAATGATGAAGGCAAAGGGCAAACATTGGAGATAAAATAGGGCATTTTGAGCATAGAGTGATATTATGGAAACATTACTGTGTAGTCTTATTAATATGTATCCTATGCATAGAGGAAGAGTAATGAAGCTATTTTCAAAATGTGAGCAGTTCTTTAATACTAAACACTTGGAAAAAGTGGAATATTTGCTTTACAATTACAAGTGAATATGTACATACATCCTCTCATGTAAATGTATGATACAAGACTAGTTTCAATTTTTTATACATGAGAATTTGAGGGTGAGATAAGGTATTTATCTGCTTAATATCACAGAACATCTAAAAGACAAAACCAGGATGAAAAATTGGCCTCATTTGCTTGAGTCATCATGCTACAGAGTGTGGTTTCATGGGTTCCTGTGTACCTGGGAGGAAAACCAAATGCCAGGGGAGTCCATCTGGTTTGCACCAACCAACTCCCCACTCTGGTTTCTGTATTGACTGCCATTCAGCATACCTTTGCCTTTCTGCCCCCCCACCCCACACCCTACCCGTACAATGCTCCCTTGCTTCCTTGAACACCTCTGCAAGACACATCACACCAAGTTCACATCCAACTGCTGAGGAGCAGAAACATGCTTCCCAAGAGGGTTGCATCTTTAAGAAAAAGAACACATGGCTAGACCTGTGGTGAACATATACACATTTGATTAGTCAATCAAAGATGATAAACTAAGAAATAATAAAATGAATATTAGCAATGGCCATGTCATTTTATAATATGGGAGGGTATTCTTGTGATATTTTAATATGGGAAACACATACAATGCATACAAAGCAAGACACACTTGAGGCTATTCAGTCACTGTCTTGGATGAAGCATAGGCATATTATTTAATACACACTACATGTCCAATTCCACATGAGTGTCTTCTCATGTGGAATTGAACTGTTTGGAAGAAAAACTGTTTGGAAGATTGACAAATTACTAAAAGTTGTCATATCTTCACAGGACAAGGTTTAAGTATAACCTATATACTCAACAAGGTGAACTTGCATGTGTGTTGCTTAGATTCTAAAACCAGAGATGTGTTGTCTCCCTTTGCTCATGGAATGACTTACTGTAGTCTTTTACTTGTTCAGATTTTTATGGGACTGACCATGCAAATATCTTGTAAGGAATTAACTTCCATTTACCCTATTGCTCATATTTGGAAGTTTGGGTAGTGTGGTTCATGCTATGAAAGACAAGTTTCTATTGTTGCTATCCCTCCTGTTATTAAATAGATATTTCTGTAAAAAGAGAACACTTTGAAATTAGTGTGAAGACTGGGGCAAGATAAATGTCAGAGAAAATGTCAGTTTAGAAAAAAAGGTGAGATCTTATATCTTACATGTGAGAAGAACTGATTACCAAGTAATTACTTGTTTTGGTACTAATTTAGGTCAATGAAATTTCTAACTTTTGTCTGTCCAAACTAACATGCTAAATTCACTTATTAAACATGCATATTTGTTTTTATTTCCCATCACAGTCTATTTTTTTATAGTTGCTATATTTTAAGGTATTGATAGAAGGGATGCAGCAAAACAAATAGACTTGGCTCATTCCTTGGTTAACAACACATGAGACATTTCTTGACACAAATTTGTGTGTCGAAACAATATACAAGCACTAGTTATTTAAAAATAATGGTTATAGATAGTGAGGACAACTAAATCCTTATTTTATCAAACTTCAAATGCCATCTATTTTAAAATGCTACACTATTTCAAATATGATTTAAAAGAAAAAGATGTTACTGTCATTGATTGTAGGACACATCATGATTTCAAGAATGTGATATTGTGAAAAAATATGTGTTTTAAATTCAATGAAAATTTATATGTCCTTGTTCCCTAAGAGGATAAATTCAGTGTATAGTTAAGGGACCACATAATCTCTCTGAAAGGGATCTTTGAAAATTTTTGAAAGACAGAATGATGAGACGAAAATGGTGTTAAATGTAAGGAGATTAGATATGGCTAATTTTGGAGCAATTAATACTACTGGAGAGTAGTCACTTATAATCAGAGGCATACTTTCAGGAAACTGGTCTGGGGCCAATGTAAGAAAAAACTGAAGATGTAGAACGTCAGAGTCAGAAATTTATAGGGAACTCACAAAACTGAAGTAACTAAGGCCATATCATAGGTAAAGCCAAAAAACTAAACAGACTTTTTCCTATGAATAAATTAATAGATATGGATAAATGAAAAGGAAATGAAATTATAACTTCCTAGTACATAAGTACTTGTTGCTAGAATTTGGAGTTTGAATAACATGGAGATAGCTGACATATTACTTGTGAATAAGTAGAGGGGATGAGAGTGAGAAAGTGAATTTGGTTTTAGATGTTGCATTCAAGATGTGGTTGGGGCTACTCATAGACCTCAGTATTATTTTGGAAAGGTATAGTTGCAGCACAATGAAAAAATCAGGGCTTATGTTGTAAATTTTAGAATCAGGAGATCACAAACATTATTATTATATTGCCTGACACCATAAGCATACTCAAACTATATGCTGAAGATTTTCTTTTGGCTTGCACACATTGCTTAAGAATACACTAGACACTGAATAATTTTAAAAGTAATAATGGATTGGTATTTATGAACTATTATTTCTGTTTTCTTATACAGGAATTTCAATTACTTGAGGCTATATAATAAAATAAATTCAGAAGTAATGTCCCATAGCTGATGCTTTCTTACATTTTTGAGGAAAGGTAGAAAGTTTTTATTTTCTTTGTTTCTTAAAGTCGATTGATTCTTTTAGTCTTTAGGTAATATTTCTTCTCTTTTGAGCTATGGCACTCCTTCATCATTCATGTTTATAACAATGGAAAGCATACTGAGTCGATTTTGAACCATTCTACTGACCATTCATGTGCTTTTAGGATTTCCCTTGCGCCTATAAAACTGGAGAGCAATGTAGTGTGCTCAATTCCTTGTCCTGTCTCAAGGTCCTAGTTGGCATATATCTAACTGCTTCTTCCTGAGCTAAATTCCTCTTTTCTCATACATGCTTCCGCCCCCACACAAAGTTTCTGATTATGAACAGAACTCTTGCAATGCCATCTGTGGTCTTCCTCCATTCAATGAATTATGTGCTATGCCTGAAAATTGTAAGTACTACACGTATTGCGAAAAAACCTTCTATTTCCTATTATACCTTTTCTTTTACATTGTAACCTTTCAATAGATTTAGAAAGGTACTGAGGGTGGTAGGTTGAGGAGGAGGGAAGTTTGGGAGTAATGTTAGATGTTCTTCTGGGTTTTCTGATTGAAATAGACTTCTGTTCCTCAATCCAAGGCTATAGAATGGGGGAAGCCTGTCTGTCAGTATTCTTTTGTGCCACTAAAAGGAGCATTTAGGATTTAGTTTCTTAATCTGTCTCAACATTATTGGAGAGTACGTCCAAATTTTTATAAATGTTCAACTATTTTCATTACTGTTATGCTCTTTTGTCTTTTTTATGTTCCTCCTGGGAGAAACTAATTGAAGAAAATTTGCTTGGTATCCTCCATACTTAGATTTGTACTCTATGCAGAAGAAGCAATATGAGCCAAGTCAGAAACGTGATATAAGAAAGTCGTTTTTCCTGGGAAACGGCTAGGTTCCTAGAGTTATACAATTTTATTTTGGGTTGTTAAACAGGGAGCTAATTTTTTCCATGGGAAATTTGGCATTATGACATGTATTTATTGAATGTTCATCAAGCCACAAGGAATAGAATTAATTCAACAAGACTGATATTTAGATAGTATATTGCTATGGTTCAAGCTAGAGGAGATTCAGGGTAGTTTTGGCAGAGACATTTATTATAGCATAAGTGGTTTAAGAAGTAAAATTACAAAATTGTCTGGTATCTGAATCAGTTTGCTTATTATTAATTTACTACAAAAGTCCATGTGATTTTTGTTGGGAGTATCATTTTACGTCGCTGTGCCTTAGTCATCTCAGAATTGTGGGTGCTTACTGGATGTTCTCAGAGTTGGTAATTTCATCATTATTATTATTCACATATTAGTGTCTTTTAGGAAATTAGCTCACATCAAAAAGGAATTTCAAAAGTAGAGCAACCTCCCTGAATACTGAAAGTTCTACCTAAAGGGTGTGGTAAGCATATCTTTATATCTTGCCCACCCAGCCAGCGAGGCATGGAGAGAAATATTCCTTAAATTTGCGTAGTGTGCTCAGGACTCAATTTAGTCCTTCATAAACCTAAAAGTAATTTTAAGTGTTTTCATCTGATTTCTAGTCTGATAAAATAAAATGGGATTTGAGATATAGATACATTGACTGTTTTCTCTACCACTCTGAGAAATACTGTGTCTATTTTTAAAGTATTTGACCTTACTTGTAAACTATTATTTTTCCTAATTTTTTCTAAATTTGAGAGTTTTGATATTTCTATTATGCTCATGAAAATGTTTCCACTTTAGTGTTCTCATTGACTTATGAGAGTGAGAAAAATAAAACAGTATTAGTTTAGTACAAATTTGTGGAGAGCAGTGATTTGAATCATGGCCTGACTCTCTTGGTTGCGTTTGCATTGGGAGCTGCTCATGCAAAGATGAAGGTCAAGATGGCCCAGATGATATGGTGTCCTGCCAGAGAAGGCTACAGGTGAAGGCATGCAGCTGTATCAGTGGGAACTTTGAGCTCAGTCACCCACTCCCAGGAATAAAGAATTCTGAGCAGAACAAGATGACCCTAATGTCTCACCAGTCCTGCATCCTTCAGATTGCATCCTTTGCTGAAACCTTCCCATAAATAACCTTTTAATTAAATTCATATAATAAATGTGCTGAGATACCTCTGGGTCATTCATCCCTTATCAGGGGATGATGAACCACCTGACCCCACCTTTTCTTCTCTATATGTTTGTTTGTCTTTTCTTTATCCCCCATTGTCCCTCTGGTTTCTAAATTAATGGGCCTATTGAACAGGGCACATATTAGTTTATTTGTAATAAGTAATTAATTGAAAGATATGCATATTAATGTGGTTTCCTTATTAGATGCATCTGGTAAGTTTTTTTTTTTTTAAATTAAATACCTTCTCAGAAACTGACAAAAACATAATCTCGGAATTTCTTTGAATATTTCATTAGTGGGAGAAAGATCAGTAAATGTTACTGATTAGAGATGTCAACAATTTCTTTTGATTGTTTGTATTCTCATAACTTATTCCAGCAATTACAGCTATTTGTTCATTTCAACACATTAAAAGAACTCCTGTGTCTTTTTCAGTTTAAAATGAAAAAAATCTAATTCACTGCTACGAGAAATTAAGTTGTTAATGAAAAAATACCTGATATTCATGTCAAGCCTCTCTGGAGCAGAGGGCAGGTCTGCAAAAGGTACAATCATTCTTAGGAAAGAGGCTTGCAGGCAGTTAATACTCACAATAATAATACTAAAAGAGCCAACATTAATTAACTGGTCATCATTAGGCATTATTTTCTTCATTTTACAAAGGAAAAGATTCAAAGTCTAGCCCAGTCCTTGAAGTCAGTAAATGGAGCATTTGAACTGAGACTTTTTGATTCAGATGGAAGCACAAAACACTACACAAAACTTCTTGACCACAGAAGTGACTCTTTGGAAGTGATGGAATATGGAAATAGATTATCACTGCTGTGGACAAAAGATATTCACCCTTTCTCTAACTCAAAGAAGCCAAAGTAGGGAAAACAACCATTTTAACCAGAAGACAGTAGGAACGAAAATTAAAATGCTATTTAATAGCAATAAAATATTGATTCTGAGATTAGAATAGTAATAGTTTAACTTATGAGCAAAAGTGATCACAACTAATGTTAATTGTTTAACTAATTGGTAAAAAGTAAATGTTTTGAGGTCTAGTTTAAATGCAATGATATTTACCAATTGTTAAAACTGCTGATAGGTGAATATATACATATATATGTATATGTATTTATCTATCTATATATCTATCTATCTATCTATCTATCTATCTATCTATCTATCTATAGATACAACATCTATATACCAGATACAGTATATTTCTACTAGCTTGAAAATTTGGTATCTTTTTTCACTTTATCATCTCCCATAATTTCATAATTTCTCTCCTCTGCCAACCACAAATATTCTCTGTATAGATTTTCTTTTCTCTAGCATTTTATACAAATAGAATTAAACTATTTTAGTTCTTCGTGTCTGACTCATTTCACTTGTCATATAGTTTTGAATATTTATGTCATTGGATGCATCAACAATTTGTTTATTTTTATTGCTGAGTTGTATTTCATGATAAAAGTGTACCTTAATTTAGTCAATCACAAGTTCATAGATATTTAAGAAGTTTCCACAACTTGGCTATTATTAATAAAGTTGCTTTGATTTTTGGGAGGGATGTATGCTGGAGATTGCACTCAGGAGCACTCAACCACTGAGCCACATCCTTAGCCCTACTTTGTATTTTATTTAGAGACAGGGTGTCATTGAGTTACTTAGCACCTCACTTCTGCTGAGCCTGGCTTTGAACTTGAGGTCCTCCTGCCTTAGCCTCCCAAGCTTCTGGGATTACAGATGTGTACCACTGAACCAACCAGTTTGCCTTGAATTTTCAAGTACATGTTTTCTGTGAATATAGGTTTTTATTTTATTGGACAAACATCTAGGAGTGAAATTATTGGTGAAATGGAGAGTTATATTAAGCCATATAAGAATTTGCCAAATATATTCCCAAAGAGGGTGTACTACTCTGCATACCAACCAGCAATATATGAGTTTCTCTAACATTTATAGTTGTATAAAATTTAAATTTTGCCATATTAGGTGTGTAGGGATTTCTCATTGTGATTTTAATTTTATTTTCCTACGTATTAATGATATTGAGCATATTTTGCATCCTTAGCTGTCATTTGTAGACTTTTTTATTAACATATTTTTGGGACATGATTTATATACTATAAAAGCCAGTCACTGAAATTATATAATTCGGTAGATTTGAATATTTTTACATAGTTGTGTAATTATCACCATAATCTAATTTTAGAACATTGTCATCATCCTCAAAAGTTTAGGCAAAGATTAATTCACTTTCTGACTCTCTATGTTTGTCTATTTTGGACATTTCATATGAATGGAATGGTATATGTAATCTTTCCTGATTACCTTCTTCCACTCAGCATAATGTTTTTTATGTCCATTGATGTTGTCATATATATCAATTCTTCATTTCAAAAGTACAAATATTCTGAGTGTTTTAAGATTTTATGATATATTCTGGATACAAGCCCTTTATCAGCTATATATTTGCAAGTGTTTCCTCAAAGTATATGCCACATTTTTTTAAATTTTCTTAATGGTGAGTTTTGAATAAAAGATGTTTTAAGTTTGGTGACATGCAATTTATCTCTTTTTACATGATGATTTTTCCTTCTTATATCTAAGAAACCATCCTTAAGCCCAGTTCACAAGTGTTTTCTCTTTTATATTCTGTGAGAAGGCTTACAGTTTTACCTAATATATTTAGATCAGTCTACTATGAAATTTTTATACATGGCATGAGATATGGGTCAAGGCTTGTTTTCTGTTGCACACGGATATCCAACTGTAACAGAAACATTAAAGACAAAGAAAAACACTACTAATACCTAAGTGCTTTGCATTTGCATTTGCTAAGGTAAATGATCTTTGTTTTTCAATTTCAATTCATTTATTCATTGGTTAAATACAGAAACATTTGAATTTTGTATATGGACCTTATGTGTTGCAACATTGTTAAACTCCTTTCTTCATTCTAGTGGTTTTTATGTGTATGTTTGGACTTTCTTTATAAATCTCTAATTAAAAAGTTCATTTTTTCTCCAATCTGTATGTTTCTTTTTATTTTCCTTTGTTTGCCTCATTGCATTGACTATATCTTCTATTTCATTTTAAAATATAAAGGCTATGTGTGGACAAAATGTTTTCAGTCATTGGGGGAAAGCACTCATTATTTAAATATTAATTATCTCATTAGCTGTAGGTTTTCCACACATGCCTTGAATTAGGTGGAATTCTCTTCTACTTCTAGTTTTCTAATGGCTTGTTTCTCTTGATCCTATTAATTATGAATGAGGGCAATTTTGTGGAATATTTTCTTACATCTGTTGAGATGCTAACATGTTTCCTTTTTTTCAAGGTATTAATGCACAATCATAGAAATTAAAAGTTGTACCCCATTTGTGTACAACAAATCAAAATGAAGTCTGTAAAAATTTAAAAACAAAATAAAAAAAATATGGTGAATACATAGTTAACTTTTAAAATGTTCAGTCAATGGTGCATCACACTTGGCAATGATTCTTATTCTTTGTATATATTGCAAGATTCCATTTTCCAAAATTTCTTAAGAATGTTTGCATGTCCGTCACTGTGGACTTCTGGTCACCTGTTTTATTTCTGTGTAATGCCTTTGTTTAGATTTTGCATTAAGATATGTCCAACTTCATGAAATTAAATAGAAAGGCCATATTCTGAAGAATTTCTGTGAAATGAATCTGATTTGTTCTATAAGTGTGTGTTTGAATTCACAGTGAATTCATCTTGGCCTGAAGTTTTCACTGGGGAAATATTTTAAACCTACATTCAATTTGTCTTAAAAATAAAAGGCCATTCTGGTTATGTTTTTCTTTTATGTAAGCGTTGGCAGTTTGTGTCTAGCAAATGATTTGTAAATTCATCCTTATCATGAATTTGTTGGCATAAATTATTTATAATATCCCATATTAGCTTTTTGATATGTTAGGGACATGTAGCAATGTTTGTAGTGTCTCCAATTCATGTCTCCTCTCTGTTCTGGTTAATGCAAATAAACTTTATAAATGTTAATCACCTTTGCAAAGAACCAGTGTATGATTTCAATGATTTTCTGTGTTTCTACTAATAATTCATTATTTGGAGTTTATTATTTCTTAAAACTATCTTTGAACAAGTTATTGTTGGTTCTAAGAGAGCTAACTTTCAAACATTTATCTTTCATATGGCTATATTTCTCTTAGGATGCAAGTAAGTCAAAATTTTATCCATTGGTATGTGTTGATAGGAATAGGAAAATTGAATCTTTTTGAAACAAACCTGTCTATTGATGGGACAAAATCTTCCATTTCAGAATGTTATAAATATGAGATATCAGAGACATAACAGAGAAATTGCTCTAATTTGTGTCTTAAAATATGTTTTATTCCCAAATATTCCTTTATTCAATTCTATGGATTATTTTAACAAGGCATTTTAGAATTTGCCGATTTCTTTCCTGGAGGATATTTTCTTTTCCTCAGTCTTCATGGATATTTCAGTGAAAAATTCCATCAAGGAAATTTAGTGCTTCTTAATGCTAAAGTACTTTTGTTAAAGCAGCATTGAACCAAAGAAAAAAGTTTGAAAGAAAAAGAGTCAGAATACCATATTCAGGAATTCTATTCAATTAACACTAGTGTGTTAATTCAAGTCACATTTTAGGTGTTGTGCATTTCATTGTGTAAAAAAACATCCAGGCTAAACTTTCAAAAGTTCACAGATTTCCATTAGGATGACTTTATGCCTTAGTTTTCCAGAGAGCACTTCTCTAAACACTAATCTGAAGAACTTTCCACAGTTATTGCACCACCTAGTTTTGCTCTCATTATTACATTTATTCTTTTAAAACAAATTTTGTACATTATGTGTCTGTTTGTATTTGCCACATCTTCCCTGACTAGAATATAGACTCCATAAAAAGAAGATCTTGTATGTCTTACTCAGTTTTCTACAATCAGTGCCTAAAGTAGTGTTAGGCATATAGCAGGCATTCAATAAATGGTTTTGGATGAATAAGTGTATAATGAGTAAGCTTAATATAAATGTTAGAAGTTCAATTCTGAAACATAGAAAATACATTAATTGTGCCAATAAAAGGAGTGGGAATGGTGGTTATCTCACGTCAGGTTCCCTGGAAAGAAAAGGATTCAGGTATGTATTACTTATTAAAGGAAAAAACTACAAATGAGTGCAGGAAGCAGAATAGGAAAGGGAAAGGGGTTCCTCAGGAATGTGGTCCCATGTGAAGTCTAGCTCTGGGAGCTCTTGAGTATAAAATAACCGGCATCTCTTAATAACCAAGATAATTCTCTGGAGAAAGTTCCAGGTGCAAGGCATGAAGTGCAGTTCTAACAGCAGCTGAGGTTGACTGTACCTGCTGGAACAGGGACTCAGAGTGGGTGTACCAGGCACCTACCACAGTATATCTAGTTGAAGGAATACCAGCAGAGGCATAGAGATACAAAATTTGATGTTATGTTAGAAAAGAGGCAGTGATCAAATATGATAACACATCAATTTGGAATATATTCTGAAGTTAACAAAAATTGAAAATATACCTTGTCCTTGTATACCTTGCCCTAGTTAGCAATTAATTCATTTCCCCTAAAATATTGCCACAATGTGTAACCTCTCAAATATGTAGCCCTTCAGGTTATCACATGCATTCAATAGTTAACTATAAAGAGTTCAAACATATAAAACTACATATTAAAACAATATATGTATAATGCCTATTTTCACTTCTGGTCTATTTTGGAAATATCAACCATTTGTGCAATTTTAGGTCTTATATATAATCCAGCAGTTTCTCTTTTCTGTTTCCATTCTAATTGAGTGATTTTCAATAGCTGCTCCAAAGGCAGAAATCTTTTGAGTGTCACCAGATATGTCTCTGATCATAACAAATGCTGCTCCAAGTTAAAATGGAATAATTCTAAAATTTTAATTGAAATGTTTCCATAAGGTAGATTTTTAAAATTAAATTGCCTCTCATATATTCAGACTTGAAGATATTAAATTTTGAAATTTGAAAATAACTTTATAGAAATAAAACCTAAAATGCTTAATATTTATAGAAGAATAAGTTTTCAGAAATTGCTTTGGTCTACTTCTTAGGATAGGTTGAGGCAAAATGGTAGGTCTTCATATAAAGGGAAGAAACAAATTTCATTTTGTTTTTAAACAAGAGGAAATGAGCATTCTTGAGCCAGGCCTTCTTCAGAGAAATTGTCTGGCTCATGAGTCCACCAGATTTCAGAACAAAGATAAAATGTTATTGTGTCATTCCTAAAAACATTGCTATCTGATTAGACAATGCAGAGACGATGGTTTCTCATTCAAGAAACCATTATCTCTTAATACATTTTATTTTAAATCCAAATTCTCTTTGTAAGATTATACTTATCTTTGGTAGGCCTAATATCTACACTGTTTTGATTAAATAGGAATTTAAAATTGAGCCAGTGGAGGTGAAAAGATGTGAAGTCCTGACTATACTTCCAAATTTAAAACTGTTTAGACTCTCAGTTCTACATGCATAAAACTGTGTCTGATATCCATGCAAGTAGACCAGCAGGGCATGCCATCTAAAAGGGGATTCAATTATTTGTGTCTTCCCTCTCTCTTTCTTTCTCTTTGTCTTATATTAAAAATTTTATCATTAGACTCTATTTAGGCAACAATTCTTAAGCACCAGTCAAGTGTAGCATGATGATTAAGTGCACAAACTATGAAGGCCAACTGTCCACATCACAGCTCTACCACTTACTGGCTGTGAGATGTTGCGCAAGTTACTTATGGGGTTGCGCACTGCAATTCCTGACTCTTGAAATAGAGCAAATAGTTGAACTATTCTAGAGTGTCCTGTGTGTGTGTGTCTATGGGTCTGTCTTAATAATTGAATGATTTGTGAAGTGTAAAAGAGAAATTTCTTATACTAGAATTGTAATTGTCCCATCCCCAACTACTGGAATTGTAATTTCCATTTCATTGATTATTTTGTCCATATTCGTCAATGTTAAATGTGTTAGGCCCTAAGGAGATGCTCAATAAATATCTAATAAAGGAATGGAGAAACAAACTTCTCAAGCTCACATGCTTTTGGTCTATGTGAACTGGTCCAGATGATTTTTCACTCAAAAATGACTTCACATCAGTAGCATGGGATTTCGTAGCCATGGTCAAATCACAACTCCTTGATGGTGGTTGAATGGGAAGGAAATAATTAGCAGATCTGCGATTCATTGTTTTCCTTTTCTGTGGAAGAGGGTATGCTGCTATCCCAAGGAAGGAAGGAAGTAATTAAAGAAGGCAGCAGAAAAGGAGGGAGGGAACAAAGGAGGAAGAGATGTGAGGAGGGAGAGAAAACTTTCCTCTCCCTTGTCAGACTGAACCCATGTTCTGGCTTCCTGGTCCTATACCTCTACTCTCACACTCTGTAGACCGTCAATCAACTTGCAGGAAGCTTGTTCAATGACCCCTGCTTTGCCAATAGGTCTGGTTAAGTATCCTGAAAGGATACTTGACGTTCTGTCTATTCTGTTCACTTAGATTGCTTTTAAATCAATGGGGTATTAGTTTTTCTGAGGTGAAACCCATTGGGGAAGCAGGAAGTTATTCATTAAACAGGGGCAAATGGGATCAGGGAACAGACTTCAGAGCTCTATGCAAATCAAAAATCTCTATCTTTTGCTGCAGCTATTACCGTTAAGTATGGGTTACAATGGGCCAAGACTAATTTGCAGATATATCTCTATCATTTGATTTCCCTTTTGTTCTCAGGTAATAGCTGAGGCCTGTTATTCCAGCCCAAGAAGGCTGAGAGTTTGTCCCTTGGGCAGATCTGCAACCAATATTAAAAATATTCTATTTCTTTCTTTGTTGAACATGCTTGCACATTACCCCATGTGTGATTGGCTTCTTCGTTTATTGGAACTTAAGATTTCAGCCTGGACATTAAGGAAATATGGCAGATTTTTGCTGACTTTCCTTAGCAAAAGTTATGATATAGAAGATTTTGTGGCCAAATCACCAGGTAATATACAAGGTGGCTTGACTGTTTTCAGTTACTTCCTAGATTTATCTCTTCTTAAAACCTGACAGGTTAAGAGTATTGGTTGGGTCAAGGTTGAATTCAAATATCCTTGTTTATCTGCAAAAAATCTGTCTATCAAATAATATTTTATGAAATTTCAACTCAGAGTATTTATAACAAAAGTAGCTTCATAGAATTCCTTAAATATGGGATTAGGTATGTCTCAATGCCTCTTCTTGTAAGGTAGTCCTGAAATTGCATTGATAGTATAAGTGTTCCCTTCAATTCTCCATCAGTCTAAACTCAAGGACCACAGGAAAACACTGCCAAATAAAAGAAACAGCTTTCCTGGACAGAACAACAGAAAGATTCATTAAATATAGCTTAACTACGGTGAATTGCTTCTTCCCATGCTAAGAGGAAGAATGCAGCATAGAGCAGGGAATATGCCTCATCTTCAAACCTCAGCAAGTGGTTAATATTTTAATTCCCCTCAATGCCAGGAAACCTGGAAACAGATATGTCAAACCCAATTTACTCATGAATTATGATTAGACAGGGACATATTTTGTTACATTAGTAGGAAAAAAAATCCAACTATGGATTAGGAATGATTAAAAACCAGATCAAAAAGAGTCCCCACTGTATTTCACTGGTATTAATAGAGCAGATTTCCTCATAAATCTCCCATGCTTCTATTTGGCTTCTGTAGACAGGATAAGTCCCCTGGTTTTCATCTCAATGAAGGTATAATTTGTCTCATTTCCACCGCTGTGGGAGGTTTTCTGATGGTTGTCTAGACTATCTAAAACATCTACTTTAGAATGATAGCCCATATTTTCATTTGACACTTAAAGTACCTCTATGTAAAGGAATCAGTGGGAAATTTTTAATTGCCCATAATGTAAATTTGATCTTTGAGCACCTGAAATTTTATATCAATGACTGAAGACTAAAACATCAATAACTAAGATTTCTATGTAAAGGAAATCCTCAAAACTTGATGAGCAGATATGCATCACAGACCAAGAATTTGTACATAAAAATGGAAAGCAAAGTGTTTAATCAATTCAGGAATGTTCTTATTGTGAAAAAGAAGCAAATGGATAATCTTTATTTCCCTGCAGCCTGTGGATTGTTGTCCTTAATGAGAATGGTCACACACACAAGCACATGCGCGTGTGCATGCATGCACATAAACTGGAGCAGAACTGATTTTCACTTATAAGTTCTCTCCTGGAAAACACTGGTATTTGGAGGTGAATTCCCCTAGGTTAATGTGAAAGCAATTTGCAGTGGCATTGAAGAACTCTCCAAGGAGAAAATAAAATAAACACACATAGATAAACATAGAAATATAATTGTGTAATATTGTACATTGAACTCATTCTACCAATTATTACACAGAATTTAGATGTTTTTCCATAGGTGAAATTCAAACAGTAAAATATGTTTTCTAAAATACTTTAAATGTTTCATTAGCCATCTTATTTCACTTTCACTGTAATTATTTATAACTCTTTAAGCATTAAATATTACAAATGTACCATTAACACACAGTGCCTGGGGTGCTCAGGATCCCACTATCTCGCAAATACAATGCTGTAGGCTATATAGATTGGTTTGTACAGTTATCCATCTTGTGATAACATAAGAAAAAAAAATACAAAGACCAACAGTATCTGTATAGTTGACTTAGTTTGTCAGCTTGAACATCACTTTTAACCTGATGTTGGAGGAAAATGATTGACGGTCTAAAGGCACAGTAGCCAGAATCTGAGATGGTTTAAATGTGGGTAGGTCATAATTAATGATTGATTTCATAATGCATGAAAATGCACACTTTTACAGGATCTTAATATCTCTTGCTGTTTTGATTGCCCAAACATGAGTAAAACATTAGGGGCTTAAAGTCACATTGCTTGAATCAATTCCAAGACTTCATTGCCTTCTTTCTTGTCTGCTGGTGAATTTGAAAAAGTCTTAGTCTAGAAATTCAGGCACTCTAGATTGCATTTTTTTCTTTCTTTCTTTTTTCTTTTTTCTCCTTCCTTCCTTTCCCTTCCCTTCCCTTCCTTTCCTTGCCCTTCCCTTCCTTTCTCTTCTATTCCCTTTCCTTCCTTTCTTTTTCGAATCTAGAATCCAGAACTGAGCATTGGGAATAGATGATGTTAAAACAATAACATTTAATATTGTGTATTCCTCTATGTTTCTTTGCATGAAAATATTTAAATTATTAACAATACAATTATGAACACACAAAATGCTACCATAATGTTACATATTGCTACCTTCAGACTAGGGGAAAAATGAATGAACATATGTAGATAGTTTAGAAATTTAATTCTTTTTTTTGGTAGCAGGAATTGAACTCAGGGACACTCGACCACTGAGTCCCATCCCCAGCCCTATTTTGTATTTTATTTAGAGACAGAGTCTCAATGAGTTGCTTAATGCCCCCACTTTTGCTGAGGCTGGCTTTGATCTCAAGATCCTCCTGTCTCAGCCTCCCAAACCATTGGGATTATAGGCATGCACCATTGCACCTGGCACAAATTTAACTTTATTTTAACATTTAAGATATTTGCATCTATATAATCATACAATTGACTTTATGATAGTAGATAGAATTGACTTTAAAATTAATTTGTGCTTGTATTTAGTAGACGGTGTCTTCATTTTTGCCTCATGAATGATTTTTCCTGTGTCTTACAGATTTGAGAATCAAATATTCTTTCTGGCCTCCGTGACAGTTTGTAATATGTGCTCTAATGCATGACTACTGCAGACTCACTTCCACACAACCACCTTTCTCAGTTCTCACCTCATCCACTTCAACACCAAATAACTCACATGGTGATGTGATTTGTGATTTCATTATTCTTTGATATTGCAATCTCCAAAGGGAGAATCTTATTCTTTACATATTAATATCCAACTATTTTCAAATACTTCTTGTCTAGAAGAAAATGGTTGAAAATATGAAATGATTGTTATATTTAGTTGTTAGGTCAGATTTAAATTGAGAATTTTTTTTCCTCCCAAATTTGATACACTCATCTTTACAGAAGTCACCATTAAGACCATATGAATGATATTAATGACAATAACCTGGTTTGGTTATTGGCTTGCAGAAAACAGCATTAGCTTTTTAAAATGTATGTTATTTGTATTATTATCAGTCAACCACTCTTCTTTAGGAAAAGATGAAGTAGTGACAATATTTAATATAGGATGGATAAGTTAATGAAAGCAAAGATTTTACAATCAATATTTACAGAGAAATTTATTAATGTTGGAATTCTAAAGAATCCTTAGACTTATTGAACCGGTGCTCTATTTTTCACGTGTGTGTGATGACATAAAAACATCCTCTGAGGGTATTTACTAAGTGAAAAGTGGGGGTGTTTGTGATGCTCTACACTGACTTCTGGTAGGCAATTTTGTTTTCAGAAAGTGTATATAAGGCAAACTCCTGATTTACTCACCTGCTTTGTTGAGCCTTAAATCTACATGGAGTGCATGATCCCTGTTCCGAATGTCTGCTGACAGATTTCTAAAAAAAAAAGGAAAGTCACTCAGCAGGCTGTCTGAACTCTCACACTGTATTAACATTGTCATGCCATATTTCCTTCCCAGCATATCAGGGTGATATTTAAAGTTCTCCTTTTCTGCTCTCATATATTCACACTCTGTATTTGAAAGTTCCCCTGAGTATAAAAGCTGCAGTTGCATGCCAAAGTGTGAGGGAGCTGTGCCTACATTTGAAATATGACCTTAGGATGACATCTTATTGTGAGAGATTGAATGCTATGTATCTTGTAGTACTACTTAAAACTTAAGAATTATGCTTGATTTTTTTCCTATGAAAATCCATTTAAAGAAATGGGAAAAAAGTTGTATTAAATGAAATCAAAGTTGTAGACAACTGCCTCAATTGGACTTGGAAGAAGCAAATTATAAACTGACACTGCTTTATACAAAACCAATTTGCATTTAGTAAGGTTTGAAAATGTATGAATTCTTTGAAGTAATTAGATATATGATATACTAGAAACTTGAAAAATACAAACCAGACAATCAGTAATTATAATGTGATGGATTACCTCTCCTGAAATTTCACAATGTATTATTTCTATTAGGAGAGATCATGCCTTTTTTATATTATAATTATTTATATGCATCCATTGGACTCTATTCCCATTTTGGTTCAGATTCTATAGCAGCTAGTGGAACTCATCAGAACTTCGTAAATAATGGAGGCAAATGTTGAAAATATTGGTAGTTCAGATGACTAGTATCACATTGTTGTTTATATATATAAACCATTGTTGTTTATATATATAAACCATTGTTGTTTATATATATAAACCAT
>JAJEJO010003215.1:690042-760089 GCA_020662805.1 Glaucomys volans | reverse complement strand
TTGTTGTTTATATATATAAACCATTGTTGTTTATATATATAAACCATATATATAAACCATTGCTTTTTTAAAGCAATGGTTTTTTAATCCGTTTGAAAACCTAATTTGGTGAGGGTTGGCTACAGCTTGTTTCTTAAATATCTCCCAGAGGTTCATATGATAAGGGCTTTGTGTCAGCCTTTGATGCTAGGGGGAAGTGTTGGAACCTCTAGAAGGTGGGTTGATGGAAGGAATGTAGGTCATGTTCCCATGAAGGACATATTGGGGTCTTGGCCCCTTTCTCTTTGCTTCCTGGCCACTGTGAGGTGAGCAAGTTTGCTCCACCACACACTCCTTGCCATGATGCTCTGCCTCATCACTGGCCCCCAAACAACAGATCAATTGACCATGGAGTAAAACTTCTAAAGCCACGAGCAAAATAAACTTTTTCTTCCTTTTAAGTTGTTTATCCGAGGTATTTTGACACAGAAACAGAAAAACTGAAAAACACAGGTGCATATTTTCAGGAATTACACATGCTGTACAATCAAGAATTTTCTTCTTTCTATGAATACATAAGCTACCACAGATTCCTTTTCTTGATTTTTATGAATTTTGTTTTTATGAGTTTTGATAAATGTCTGTATCTATTAAATTGCTGCTACAATCAAGACATGTAATACATTTCATCTCTCCAAAACTGTTCCTTGTAAGTTAATTGTACTCCCTCTCTAAACATCAGATTTGCTGCTATGATGGGTTAGTTTTACCTGTCCTGAACTTTACATGAATGGATTATACAGTATATTATTTGCATCAAGCTTCTTTTGCTCAATATGTTTTTGAGAGTCAGTCATGTCGTTTCCTGTGTCTGTTGCTGGTTCATGTTTATTTTCTCTTAGTGTTCTGTTATATAGATTTGCCATGCTTTGTTCATCCAGTCACCTGTTAATGGAGAGTGTGATTATTTGCTATTTTTGATTTTTAGGAATAAGGCTGCTATGGGCATTCTTGTCTCATTTCATGGATACATGCTTTCATTTCTCTTGGGTGAGTGTCAAAGGGAGATATTAATGGGTCCTATGGAAAGTAGATATTTAACTACAAAGTGACTTTAAATATTTGCATTCCAATTAAGGATGTATTAGAGTTCCAGTTACTCTGCATATTTGCCTGACCTCAGCACTCTCATTTTTTTTTAATTTAGGAATTCTAATTTCTACTTTTAAGTTACTTTACATTTCAACTAAGTTGTTGAATTCATTGGTATAAAATCTATATAATATTCCATTATGATTTTAATATTCATAATGTCTAGAATGATGTTATCTCTCTCATTCCTGTTGTTGAGAGTTTATTCCTTTTATCATTTTTTCTTATCAAACTGGTTAGAGGTGTTTCAATTTTATTTTACTTTTTGTTAGGGAACTAGTTTGAGGTTCACTTACTTAGTTTACTTACTTAGTTGTTTTCCCATTTTCTAATTTATTACTTTCCACTCTATTTTTCTGATTATTATTTTCTTCCCTTTACTTTGTTTGGGTTTCATTTGCTCTTACATTGCTAGCTGTTTAAGATAGAAATTGAGGCCATTAATTGAAGATTTGTCTTCTAATATAGATTTTTAGTACTATAATTATCACCTTAATCACTACTGCAGTCCTAAATGCTTGGTATCTTCATCATGTGTTTTATAGATAACCTTCATCTTTCACTGGACCAGAGTTCCAAAATTTTTGGTACCATTTCACTTCTGTGCTCTCATCCTCAGGGCAGCTGATCTCTTGAAAGTTTTGGGTCATCTTATTCAAGTACTCAGCACATTCACTCACTTGGATTTCTGTCACCATTTCCCATCAATGTATCTCCCTATTCTGTAATAATTTTCTGTTTACTGCTGTTTCAACTGCTCTGACTCTTTGCCTCCAGAATTCACATGATTCCCATGCTCTGCTTATCTCCATCTCACTAGACTATATTCTGGAGACAATTCCAAGGCAAAGTACCAAAATATTCCCAGTACTCATATCTGGAATCTTCCTTCTTTCAAGAATTACTGTCTTGTGTTGATCATATTTCAATGATGAAAAACAATTACCTTACACATTTATCTAAATTTATGTAAAGGGAAAAGAAGATAGAGAATGAAAACTGATATCTTTATATCCAGGTTCATTAGTTAGGGATATCTAATCATCCCAGGGAGACCACCATCTTAGAATGCCTAAACTTTCTGATTCTGCATGAAAAAGTTCTGCCAAATTTGAATTTTGTATTATTTTTGCCAGTTCATCGGGAAAATATCTTTATGAAATTCTGGTTATGTTTTGTTTTTCTTTTGTTTTTTTCTGGTACTGGAGATTAAACCTATGGGTGCTTAACCACTATGCCACATCTCCAACCATTTTTTATAATTTATTAGAGACAGAGTCTCACTGAGTTGCTTAGGGCCTCACTCAGTTGCTGGGGCTGGCTTTGAACTCATGATCTTCCTACCTCAGCCTCCCAAACTGCTAGGATTGCAGGTGTGCACCACCATGTGTGGCTCATGTTTTCATTTTTGAGACCAAATTTTTTTGGGGGTGTACCAGAGATTGAATCCAGGGAATCTTACCCACTGAGCCACATCCCCATTCCCTTTTTATATTTTATTTAGAGTCAGAGTCTCACTGACTTGCTTTTTAGAACTTGCTAAATTGCTGAGCCTGGCTTTGAACTCTTGATCTTCCTGCTTCAGCCTTTGCAGCCAGTCCTTGGACTATAGGCATGTGCCACCATGCCCAGCCCTGAGACCAAATTTTTTCCTAAGTATAATTTTCTATGCCTTATAAATTTAGCTCTTTGGAAAATGCAATGTGTTAATATAATCTCACTGACAAAATTTGCATAATTACTTATACGATTCCAAGTAATTCTTTCAGAAAAAAATTCCATTATCCTTTTTTATAATCTTCCTCTCCTCTTTCTTAAATGTGAAACCTCATGATCATTTTCATATATGTTCAACCAATGCAAATGGTAGAACTGACTGTTTTATTTTTCCAGTATTAGGAATTAACTTAGTGCCTCATGCATGGTAAGCAAGCACTCTACCATTGAGCTGGAGTCCCAACCTGTAGGATTAATTACAAAGCCAAACAGAAAAGAAGAAAAGAAAAAGAAACTATACTCTAACTACCCCTATAAAGAAAAAACAATGTTTAAATTTCCTTATAAGAACAGAATGAAATGGAAATGGTATTTGTAGTTGAAAGAAATACAGTGGGAGTTGAGAGTCAAATCAAATGGAAGTTGAGGATTATCTATGTTAAGAGAGCTAGTGTAATTAAAGTGAGAGTAGAGGCTATAAAATGAGTATAAAGGTATAGATTAAGCAATTTAGAAAGAAGATTGTAGCCTGTGATATGGGATTACTAATGAAAACAAAATCAATATTTATTTAGGATCAATGCTACTTCAGATCAAGTACAAAGAAAGGCAAAAAGAATGAGTTTTACTAAACTTGACTTCTACAGGTAACAAAGATAAACTATGTGTAGTTCCTCAAAATAATTAAGGCCTGTGTGTGCTTAATTTTATTATCATTTGATTTTTAAAAAGCAGATGGAACTTTACTAAGAACATGCCTCTGGGATAGTAAAGGACATGCCTTTGAATCCTAGTTCTTGCATTTATACATTTATAGTCAGTGCTACCTTAGGACAATTGCTTTTAAACTCTGATGTCTGGAGTAGGGGATGGGTTTATTGGAGTATATAGATTTGTGGTAAAATTAAATCAGACAATTTACATATTGTTGACATAGTGTCTGGCACATAAAAATCATCAGAATATATTATTGTTATATGTATACATTATTATTATTTATAATTAATGTCATTATCATTATCATTGCTAAGCAAGAACTCTCTCTTTATACTTGGCTACTTCTGTGATCATTTAACAAGAAAAAGGTATGGTAACACAGAGTTAAGCTGGCTCCCCAGTGGTGATCCAGAAAAAGCCTAATCCCCTATAGTGGGAAAGATGGGAACTAGACTGGGGAGGTGAGAAAACTGTGGAACTGACAATAAATATGAAACCCTGAGCATTGAACAAGGCCAGAGCAGTAATACAATATCATTGCTGTATTCATCTTTACAAAGGTCAGTCACATTTTGCTTAAGTTTCAGTTAGGTAAAGTTAAAAGTAATTATTCCATACTTCTCTTGGTGTGAATACAGAATGTCATATTTGAAAAGATTATGAAAGAATAGCTTATATCTCAAGTGCAAAAGCACTTTATAAAAACACATCAGTAAGATATTCAATACATTTCTGAAATTAAAATCAAATTGAAGCCTGAATAAAAAGATGCAGCACTTTTGGAAAGCAAATTGGCACTGTGTACAAAGAGCCTTAAACTCTGTGCCATGTGACTTATTAAGACTATTTCTGGGAAGTCATTGTACAAAAGTAATCCAATATCTGTGGGAATCCATATGCATTAATGTTTTTATCTCAGTATTACTTGTAATATGAAGCTTCCAATTTACCTTAAATATGCAGCAATAAGAAAGTGAGCAATAAATTATTTATGAAACATTTAACATCATTAAAACATGTAGTAATATAGAAATAAAACTTTTATATAATAATTCAAAATGTACTGTTTTAAACAGTTTTAACAATTTGAAATGGATATAAAATTGGGAAACACACTAACATGTTAGCATATAGTACATTGTAAAAGCAGAGTGATCAAAAGAATTTTTTTCTATTTTGATTGTTTAATCTAAAATTTTAAAATAATAGAATAATTCTCCTTCATAAAATACATATTTTCTCTTATGGAAAAACAAGTGGCTTAATTTTTAAAATAAGGAAACACATAAGTTTTAATTACATCGTGAAGTCTGGTTTAGGTGAATTCATATATTTTATATTCTAATCTGATGCTTATTTCTCCTATAATCTCGGTGTATATTGCTTTACAGATGAACTTTCAGCTTCAGCACATCTCATTATGAAAAGCATCTTCTCTGTTTTTAGTTCATCTTTTAAGTGCTGAAATTATTTTTTCTATTGATTCAAATCAGTTTCCGTATAGGTTACACTCATACTCTTGGGGTCTAATCCCTCTTTCACCTGGCAGTCATCCAAGCACAAAGACACTAGTCATGCAAAAGCAAATAAACAACAAACTACACAGGTTATTCCTCCCTTTTCAGTATCTTTGTCACATTACCTTACTTCATTAGTAATTTATCTGTAGTCTTTATTAAAGTGTTTCACACATATTTGAATACATTTCTGTAGTTTTCATCTCAATATTACAGAGAAGAAAGAGGCCATCATCTTTCTTCCTTCTCATTATGAAGCTTGGAACCCAGTTAGATTCTTTTGGCTTCTCAGAGGAGCATTATTAAAGGGGAATGGTTTATAAACAGAGAGTACCTTTGAGTTTTAAGTTTGATCATAACCGGCTTTGTAACAAAAAAGTCAAAATCATTTCTATGCTTCCCACCCTCTCAGCTTTCAGGGAATCAATAAGACTACCAAAAACACCTGCAAAACACGTACCCACTCAATGAGGTGTTAGTGAATCAATACGAGCTAAGAAAAATTATTTTATGGGAGCAGCAATTTATACTCTATTAAATTTAACTACTTAATCTTACTGTGCAGTACATTTTAAATTTATCTTGACAGAAAGGGAATCAGATCCAAGGTTTTTCTTTGCTTTGCCATTATATATTTCTCATGGCTAAATGTATGAAAATACCCAAAACACATTTTTAGTTCTTGACCCAAAGATATATTATTTATTGATGGAGACATATGATATTTTTCAACCTATTCCATCCTTCCTTAGATGCTCCCTTGAGTTATAGTTGGCTTAAATTGATTTAAGTGAGTACTTCAAGAACTGAATCTTTTCAATTCTCTTTAATATCTTGTTGGTGACTTTTTCTTGAGTGGAATCTCTAAGATGAATATACCACCTGCACTGTATAACTGTCCTCGGTACAGATCAATAAATTAAAATAATGTACTATGCTTACTGAAGTCAAGTTTTCTAAGACTTCTTTCTTTAATTAATTCACTTTCATTTTAGAGACAAGTCACTATTGTATTCTTAGGTTTAAAACTTGTTTTTATTCATAGAATTGCTTTTCTACATTAAAGATAAATCTGGCAAATATGTGCTCTATTTCCTTTACATCATACTCTCAGCTGAGCTATTAGGTATGTAAAAAGATAATTTGGCACAGTGACCTGTGTCTTTTCAGAGTTTATCAATAGGGAGTGGGGCAACAGAACTGTGAGGGGTTCAGAACCACAACTTCAAACTATAGATCAAAACTGAGCAGCAACCATTAATGCTTGAATTCTCTAGAGCTTTAAATATAGGGTCCTTAAGAAAATAAGTGGGATTAAAAGACAGTCTTGAGAGGAAGCGTGTTATATTGTAAAAAACAAAATATATTATTCACCACTTGAAGCACTCTGCAGTGGGCAGGAATATTTCATAAACAGATTTGAAACTGACCTGTTATCTCTCAGTAGTAAATAATAGATTACATTTACACACCCTGAGATAATACCACTGTCCAGAGGTTGTTAACTGAAAAACATTGTAGGGCACTTTGCCTCAGCACTCTGTTCTGTTGCTCAAATTTGTATGATTACATGAGAATACAGTCCATTTTTAGGCAATGATGGATCATTTGGCTAAGAGCAAGTTTATTTATGTCTCAGTTGTTTTGGTCTTGGACAAAGGCTTCTCCCTTGCTAAACACATTTGGCATAATAGATTCCACAGTGATTAAAAATTAATTATAGGTTGGAACACTTAGTACTTTCTGAAAATTGGAATAATCTTCAATAATATTACCCACCACACAGGCACTCACACCCACCACATTGTATTTCTTGAACTTATGAACCAAAATTATATTACAAATTTTAACTCACTTATTTCTCTCTCTAGAAGTAAAGTGTACTCTATTTGTTTTTCTGCTGAAGCCAATGTCAAGTTTGGTGCCTGGATTGTGTAGGTACTCTGTTATTGATTAGCATTAAATTAATGACATAATGTATCAATGTGTATTTAATGATTAATTGGTTAAATAATGGCATGTGTAACTAATGGTGTAAATAAATTATCGATGGTGATAGTAGGACTCTTGTCTTCACTTAAGAACATTGGAAGAAAAAATTGGACTTATTTAAATATTGAAGTAGGAAATTATAAAGAAAACATCAGTTTCATTAGCTCTAGATTTCCTACTATGTTTATATCATTGATTAAAGTTGTAACTTTTAAAATTACCATTAGTTTTCCAGCACTGATTTCCTAGTAGTGAATATGAAATAGCAGCAGAAAATATGAAAGGAAATGTCTTTAAGAATAGGAAATGAAATTTTAATGAAAACTAACATGTCAAAGATGAATAAAACGGTGAAAATTTATATAGAAGTAATATTAGAAATTATGTGAGCATTTACATTCACTATGTAAAGCAAAGAATAGAATTCTTTGATGTTCATATGAATATATTTAAAAGAGAATATTGTAAGTTTCTCACAGTTTACCTGTCTGTTGTGCTGAGCTCTAGTGGATCCACTGCTCTAGTTTATTCGATCTGCAATTGGATTTCTGTTTAGAATTTACCTTTTGGGTTTCCATTTCAAGTTACTGCTATATACTATGCAAATATGATTATATATATATATATATATATACAGATATATATGTATTAATCATTTATATATTCTATACTCCTCAAAGTCTCATGCTGGCCTGCAAAAAAAGTGTCAGAACCACATTAATATTTCCATATGCCACCTTAAACTTTGTCATTTCCCTTTAGGAGTTGCATCAATAATACGTTCATTTAAAAAATATGTAACGAGTACCTTCTATGAGAAAGGTGCTTTACATCCTACTTGCTTATCACTTAACAAAGATACAGATCTTAGATCTAATGGAACTTATGTTCTTCAAAAAGTAACATGCAACAAACAGCAAATATGCTCAGTAAATATCACAGTTCAATAGAGCTGATAAGAGATAACAAGAAAATATAGGAAAGAAAAAGGAAACCAACTTATGGGGGATCAGGAGCATGGAAAGATAGTATCAACAATGATTTTAAATAGCTTGTCTGAACAGGCAATATTAAGGAGATAGGATGTGAGTACGGGTGCAAAGATACTACGGAGTTAGCCTTGCAGATAGGACTGATAAATAGCAATACATGTAAGATCACTTGGAGTCTGAAATGTTTACGGCAGAGGGGGCAGTAAGGAGAAAATTATGATTATACATTTTAATGGGCACAAGGTAAGGCATTATTCAGAAACATTTTATATTAGAGGTACTTAATGGGATATAGTTTAAGATATTTAAGAGTTTGGAATTCAAGTATAGCTGTTTTCAGAAAAACTGGGTATAGCATATTTTCTTTTCTGCATCTGACCACTCTCTTTGAGGCATCCGTTTACATTCCGGGGTAGTTTTTGTTTTGGTTTTGTTGCTGTTTGTTTGTCTGTTTGTTTTAATCCAAAAATAAAAAGATGCCTGGTAAATATTTTCCTAGTTTTCCTTGTGACTAAAGTTAAGATCTGTGATCAAGGCTTTATTGATGAGATCTATCTAGACAAATTTTTCAAAAGACTGAAAACAAGTAAAGAAATAAAAAAAGCTAGTAAGTGATGAATCACAATTGTACAGACTCTTGTGTTTTAGGGGGCAGTCAAATGTCCCTGCATGTTTTTAGAGGTTCAAACACAAGCAATTAATGATGGTGAAACAACAGCCACTCTCCGAATCTGGTGGTGTTTTTATAAGGACCATTTATGAGGTACAATAGGGAGAGGTGCTCCTGGCTCTTACCCTCAAAGCCAAACTCTACAGCACTCCCAAAGATTCTACGTTTAACAAATGATTCTTTAAAGTGATGACATGCCACAGACATACTAAAAATTTATGGGGGAACCTATGAGCATTGATAAAATTATTTTGGTTGAACTCAGAACTTAAATTAAGATTAAATACTTGGACTTACATAGTTTTCACTAAATTAAGATTTAATTATGATTAATATCATAATAATTGCAAAAGAAAATTATCCCTATCAAATTTTCATCTCACAAGCAACAAACGCAATGCTGACCTGTCCATTAAAAGGATAAGAATATTATATTCAGAAAATTAGCAAATTAAAGAAAATATCAATTTTATCTTTCTAGATTGTGAGAATGTTTCTACTCAAACATCTTCTGATTCAAATTAATTATATGAATTTATATAGGATTAACATGGCATAATATTTAGTATTTGATCCCATTTTGGAAACAGAGAAAGAAAATGTAGTCACTAGCTTTTAAGTGCTAACTTAAAATGCAACACATTTTGCTTTTATTCCACATTGTGTGAATTAGTTTCATACTTAGCTTTGCCAATCAAGTTATTATGACTAAAAACATTTAGTGCTCAATTAAAAGAGCACAAAATATACTAACAAAATAGTTTATATATGATTTTGAACAAACCTAAATAAATAAAAAAATCAATAGTACTGAATAAAGACAAAAGAATAGAAAACATTATAGTGTGATTATTTTTCAGTTCTGTGATCAAGTCCTATGCCTCACATAAGATAGGCATGTTCTCTATCACAGAGATACATCTCCAACCCAATGCAACATTTATAAAAGAACAAGATTATGGGTCCCACATGTAGTCACACAAAATGGTGCACGTCGTTTAGTCTCTAACAGCATATTATATACTGAAAATATAATAATTTCCATGTTTATGAAGTATGGTTTTAAAATTTAATCTATAATGGACAAATACACATGTAGGATGAAAGTTTTATAACTTTTATAATATGAATAATTCCTATGTGGGATGGAGAATTTAAACTGATATAATTGATCACTTGAATAACAAATATAAAGAATGAGTGATATTTAAAAAAATAATTAGAGAAGATCTGACTTCTGGGATGGCAGCACATACCTATAAAGTCTCTTGACAGGAAATGTGCAAAGCTGTAAAAATAAAAAAAAGAAAGAAATCTCTTAAAGTATTTGGAAATTGTCCCAGAGTAAACAGAGAAACTTTAATCAAGAAAATCTTCAAATTGTAATACCACCAGTGAGTTTGCAGCACTGCCCCTCTCAGCCATGACTCACTTTCTTCTTGCCTTCTGTGTAGTTCTCCACTTATCTCAACATTTTTATATAGCCTCCAATTTGGGTGGAATGGAGCAAGAAAACAGGGCTTCCTCTCCCATTACTTGCTAATCAAGTGACAAGCTATCTTACCAGGTGGGACAGCTTGCCGACATATCTTACCTTCTCGGTTCCAAGTTTCAGAGGCTGAATATCTAGCATTTGAAGTTCAGGAATTGGGGATTCTTTTCTCTATTCAGCCCCCATAGTGGAGGTTCCACTCTAGTCTTGGCACGTCAGGAGTACTGAGGATCAACTCTTCTCTAACTGGCTCATGGGTTGGAAAACCTTCAAATGCTTCTTCCAGGTAGAGGCAGGTCCTAAAAACAGAGAGCTTGGAAGGTCTTTCTAAAAGAACCGACTTAATTTGAAACTGACAGTGGGGAAGTTCAAGCTGAAAGCTGCTCAAAAATGAAGATTTTGGTAATAAGCAATTAAGAGCAGTAAGGTAAAATGTAGGCCAGTAACTTTATAAGAGTACTAAGTAATGAGGCAGCTAATATGACAGCCACTGTAGTCAGAATAAACCTCAAACAGACCCCAAACACTAGCTCTGCAAATGGAGCCTGGATTTAAGAGGATCACACACTGTGGGACCAATTTATACTTCAGGGCATCATTGAAGACAGTAGAATAATCAGCCCTCAATCAGTGAAGATGAATAGCTTGATGTGATACCAGCAGAGGCAGGCAGGTTAACAGAGCAGGTAGAGAGAGTCAAATAGAATCCTGCTAAAAGCCTTGTCATTCCAATGTGACCATCCATAGCATTTGCTTTTACACATTGGCCCTACTATTGCTTTATAGAACTATATGAATTAAAAACAAAGAATATTCACTCCAAACCTTGTTTGAATAGCATTTTCATATTATAGATTGAATTATGCTCCCCTAAATTCATAAGACGAATTCCTGACTCTCAATGTGAGTATCTTTGGTGATAGGGCCTTTGAGGACCTAGGGAGCTAGCTAAGTCTCTTAAGATTAAATGAAGTCAGAAGGCTCTAATCCAATAGGACTGATGTCCTTATACACAATTAAAAAGGCTCTAGGAGAGTATGCTCATAGAAATAAGATGAAGGCACAGCAAGAAGGTGGCTGTCTATGAACCAAGAGGATGTGCTTTAGCAGAAATTGACTAGCTAATACTTTGTGCTCACATGACTGACTTCCAGGATGGTGAGAAAATAAATTCCTGTTTCTTAAGTCCACCCAATCTGTAGTATTTTGTTACTGCAGTCCTAGCTGACTAATATTTTTTTCCCTCCCACTTTGGCTATGAATTTTAAATAGTTCCTTAAATTGCATGAGTTTAAAAGTTTTGTCTACTTTTTTATTATAGAATCTCAAATATAATGGTGCTCAAAAGAAAGCAGTTACATATCAGTATTATTATGTGCTACCTTCTCATTTAATCCTTCAGATCAAACACCCAGTTTGCCAATTCTCCTTTCAACTTATTTATGTCAGCCTTCTGTTTATGCCATCCATGAGTTCTAATTTCACCCGTCATTTTTTTGTAATTTCTGGAAATTATTTTGTGTTTGAAGCATTCATAGCCATATTCTTTCATTTCATTGTCACAGTGATGGTAACTTCACTATATTACTTTCAACATACTAAACATAATTATGCTTCATGCTATATATGATTGTTCCAACAGGTATTATATTTGTGAATTTGATTCTGTGGTTCTAATGTTTGTATATCTATGTGAGCTAATATTCTTTGGAGTTATCTGTGCAAAATTATTTGAATTTTATATGTGGTTATGTTTCTCCAGAGAAGTGTTTTGTTCATCTCTGCCATGTACCACCTGCATTTGCAACACATGACCATTTGAAACTAAATATTAGTCTTTGATTTCTTTGGCCAAAATAAATAGTATGAATTCTTGACTGAACTCATTCCACATTTGAGAAATTTTTAGTTAGGAATCATCAAGTGAGACTATTTTTTTTTCTTTTTAATCAAAACAGGAATAGACAAGTAACAACATTCTTTCTTCTTTGGGTCCCCCTCTAAGGATGTCACATATTAGAAGTCCTGGTTTTCTGTGGAAATCTTTAAAGTATGTGCAAACATTTGATAAGATTCGATAAACTCACCCTCTGAGTCAAAAGGAATAGAGAGATTCTTGAAGAGGAAATGGTGGCTTTAATACCTCTGAGTCTGGATTTGTGCTTTCTTGATGATTATTTCCTTGGTGTTCCTTCAACATGTGGAAAGTTTAAGCATTTAAGAACAGTTTGGAAAATACGTTTTATCCATAACTCTTAATATCCAGAACAAAGAGAAATTTCTTAAACTTCTATCACCTAGAGTTCTCCAGTGGCATGCCCAGGGTCATTCTAGATGTGTGAAATTATGCTTATGTTAAAGCTTGTCTACCCTGTTTTATATTTGGATAACTTTATTTATTTAATGAAAACATGTGGTTTGTTAATTATTTCTATTAAAGTTTATGCTGTTGAACCTATCCAAGTAGATGGTAAAGACAATTTTTTTCTTCACTGAAAGTGTTGGAACAATTTGTGTTTTTACTCCTTATATGACTACAGTAGACCATGAATATATCCCATCTCTTAGACCCAAATTCGAATGGATCAAACCAATGGTCTCAGGTTGACAACCATTCCAAGATGGAGTTGAAACAAATCCTGTGTTCTGGAGTTGTTATTTTGGGGAGAACATTTTTTTTTTAAAAAAAAAAACACTGCCTTTCCAAGGTTATTGAATTAGACATCATCATTTAATTGTCAGTGAATTTTCTTAAGGAGTTTAAAAAAAATCATTTGGAATACTGTTATTGCCTAGTTAAAAATATAGCATTAAGACTCTATAGTGGAATCACAAGTTTACATTTTTAGGTTCACCTTTCATCATCTCTGAAACAGGATATTATCAAAAATATTTTGAAACTTCTTGGACCACTCAAATACCTGTTAGACATCATTACAGAAGATACACAAAACAGGAAACTACCATTAAGAGAGATCTTGAGTCAATGAAATGCTGATTTCTAGGAAGGAAAATGCAAGAGGTATCTGGCAATTCAGTCTTCAAGGGAAAATGAAACTGTATCACCTCACAAATTGTAGAGTGCTCAGAACACAAGCTATGAAAACCAGTCAGGCTCTAGTCTCTATTGAGTTATTGCTCAGGAGGGCAAGATTAAAATGAGATAGCAATGCAACCAGGAACTAGACTGAACATCAATGCACTTGAACTGCCAATATCTGACCTTGTGTTGAACTACACAGTTGCAGGGCCAGGGAGAAGCCATCTAAACTCATCAGTCTGAGAGGAATCAGGGAAAGATATAATAAAAGGGGAGAAAATGGAAACCAAAGTTTTCTCTAAAGTATCTTCTTACAATTCCAAAACAGTGTGAATATGAAAAAAAATGAAAAATTTGAGAAACCCATTCCCCCAAAAAACGGGAATTTGTTATTTTAGATCTTCACATAATTAAGAAATTTACTGTAAATGGAAAAGTTACTTTAGAAAGCATAAAGAATGCAGTTAGGGATGAGGGGAAGAATACCATCGATAAAAATAAATAACGTTACAAATTCAAAGAGGGAAACAATAACAAACGTGTGGAGATGAATATAATCAGTTATAAATAATATAAAATGCTAAATAACATTAAAATAAGGGAAAAATGAAGATGAGATAAATTTTGGATTTTCCTCCGAGAAAAACAATTATTTTAAGATATTCTTGGAATTCATCCATAATTTAGCACACTGCAATATGGAGCTTGACAAGATGCATAAATCCAAAACATTGAATTTAATTTATAAAGATAATGTATTAACTTGCAGAAAAAAAATTAAAATATGAGTAAGCATGGTAGAGACAGAAATCTTTCAAAATGATAGGACTTTCCTAAAACATGGAACGAAAAGAATCCTCATATAAAGAGTAAACCTAAAATTGACAAAAAGAGAAAGTAAAACTGTACATAATACTTTGTGAAAATAGAGTGAAACCATGGGATATCAAATACCACAAAAAGTTAAAACAACTGACTTAAAAATTACAAATTTTTCACAATGCAATGTTAATTATCTTAATAGTAGTTGTATCTCATTGGCCATTGTAGTAGACTGAAAGCTGATGATAGAGTAAAAAATACATATGCATTTGGTCTCAGTTCCCAGTTCCTGACACAGAACTCCTAAAACCCTTGTAATTTCCTGAGTAATAGGAGAGATAGGGGCATCTTTTAACAATAATATCTGATCTCCTTTGAAGACCCTTGGAATCTTCAGAGGAATGAATTCCATTTGTTTGCTAATGAGATAGCTGGGGTACCTAGGAAGCTCAAGAGTGAGGATTTTTCACAGGAAAAAATAGGGCATGGATTCTATAATCATGTAAATTTATGCCACTTTCCTCAGCCTCCAGGTAGGAAAGAAGGGGTGGAGATTGAGTTAATCATCAATGGCTAGTGAATCGATCATTGCTACATAAGGAAGCCTCCATGAAAACCCTAAACCAAAGGATTAGGAGGATTTCCAGGATGGTGGAAACATCCACATCCCAGGAGGGTGGCTCACCCCAACTTCATAGGAACAGCACACTGTAATATGGAGCTTGACAAGATGCATAAATCCAAAATGCTCCTACATTAAGTATCCTTCTGGACTTCACCCTATCTATGTAGCTCTTGATCTTCCTGTTTGTCTAAATCCTTTATAATTTTCCTTTACAATTTCTTTATAATAAACCAGTAAGTGTAAAGAAAATATTTCCCTGTGTTCTGCAAGCTATTATAGCAAGAAATGCAATCTGAGGAGGCCATCATGGGAAACCCCATTTGTAACCAACTGAGATAAAGTGTAAGTAACCTAGGGACCCACCACTTGCAATTGGCATTTGAAGTAGGGGCAATCTCATAGTACTAAGCCCTTAACGTGTGAGTTAAATAAAGCTATAAGTAAAAAGCCAATGTTAGCTAATTATACCAAGTAAGATAGAGATATAAATAAAAGTAAAGTTCTCATTTTATCTTGTCATATGATACAAATACTGAGGAATTTCAGAATTAATTAAAACAAGGAAAGACAAAAAATGCATATAAGCTCAAGTGAACCTGGTATCATAAATTTAGCTCAACAAATATAAATATGATACTGAAAATATTTAGATGAAGAGAAAAGATATAAAGATATACTTCACTAAGAAAATATAAAAATCATGAAGTCTGGGTAAAGCTACACATTAAGCAAAAACTGACAGGATTATAAGAAATTAGAAATTCCATAATTATAAGGAGATATTTTAATGTATTTTTCACAAAAAGGATAATAATGTACTAAGTATAAAAAGAATTCAAAATTGTAATAAAATTTGTCATCAATGAGGAATTTAAGGCATCAAATTCATTCATTTTAAAAGGAAAAATAGCAAATAAAAGGAAAAACATTGATAGAAAATATACCAAATTATTGAATAAATATAAAATACAATTAAAAATAGAAAATAAAAAAGTTTTAGATACAGTTCATGAAACAAACAAAAATTCAGTCATGAAAAGAATAGAAATGATCATTTAAGTTAAAAGCAGTTTCTGAACAGAATAATGGCAAAGATACTACTGTAGATGAAGGAAAAGTAGGCACATATGCCATTGTCAGAGCCATGGAAATGGTGCAGAGTAAGGAATCAGACATCTTAAATCTAAAGAAACATATTATCTCATGTGTTTTCCTAAAGTTGGACACCAGAAGTTAAAAAAGGAAAATTATCAGTAAAGTGATAAATTATTAATTTGGCCCAAACAGAAGTAGAAATTCTAATAAGAATTATATTTATTAAATAAATTAATTCATGAGCAGATGTCATTTAAGTGATTTCTTGATGTTAGCTCTAATTAAAAAAAATGATTATTTCCTTCCCAATTTAATTAAGAGAAGCTAACATAACTTTCTTAAAAGAAATTCAAGGATTAGGGTCTATCAGACAAATAATTTGGAAAAAACTCACATACATAAATTGTATACAATTTAAAGTGTACAATTCAGTTAGCTTAGTGTATTCACACAATTGTGTAAAAACAACTACAAACTCCAGAATATCAATCCGGAGAAATCCAGTATCCATTAGCAGGTGTTTCACATTTATCCTGCATATAGAGCTCTAACAGATAAATGATTTGCATTTTTTTCCAATTCCATAAATGTATTTTGACTTTCCTGATGCCCTATGAATGAACATAATTTTTTTAATTTGGATGAAGTTCAATTTATTGATCTTTCCTTTACTTTTTCATGCTTTTGTGTCATATCTGAGAATTCATTGCCAAATCCAAGATGGTGAAAATTGACTTCCTGTTTTAATATTTTTATTGTTTATTTAAGGTGTGTATTCATTTGCAGATAGCTTTTATATTTGATGTCAGAGATACACCTTGCTCCTCTGCACATAGAAATGTAGTAATTACAGCATTATGTGTTGAAGAGACTGTACTTTCCCTCATTGAATGGACTAATTGCCCTTCTTGGAAATAAAACGTCGGTAAATGCTAAGGTTTAGTTCTGGGCTCTCCATTGGATTCCATTAGGCTCTAGAGTTACCATTATGCCCTTTTAGTTATTATAGCTTTGTAGTGAGCTTTAAAATAGAATGACCTTTTTTTCCTTTTAAAATTGTTTTGACTATTAAGACTGTTTGCAATTCCATATGAATTTGAAGATTAGTTTTTAAAAAATTTATTCAAAGTAAATTTTGTAATGACCATGAAGAATTTGTTGTATTTGTTGAAATGCCAGATGCATGGAACACCTTGCTGGGCTCGGAGAGTTTCTTCAAAATGTTGTAAACCAGCATCCACTACATGGTGCTGTTTCTCCCTTAGATTGTTTCAGGCAATATTAACATCTTAACAATCTTAAGAATTTGTTAAGATATCCCATCAACAAGGGATATCTTAATATCCATTTACATAAATGAATAAATGATACAATACATTTTTTATCTTTCTTTAATTGTTATTACTGTTATTTTTGTAGTGCTGAGGATCAAATACAAGCCCTTGTGCATGCCAGGCAAATACTACTACTGAGCTACATACCCAGCTCCTTCCTTTATTTCTTTTAGCATTCAATTATAGTTTTGAGAGTAAAATCCTTCCAGCTCCTTGGTTAAATCTTTTTTTCCTATGAATTTTATTCTTTTAGATCCTTTTGTAAATGGAATTGCTAACCTGATTTCCTTTTGAAGTTGCTCATTGCAGGTGTACAGAATCAAAGCTAAATTTTGTGCATTAATCTTATGCTCTGTAACATTGCTAAATTCATTTATAGATTTAGACACTTTCTTGTGGAGTTTTTAGGATTTTCTTAACTAGAGTATTGTCATCTGTTAATAAAGGAAGTTTTATTTCTTACTTCTTAATTTAGTCATCTTTTATTTTGTTTCTTATGTAATTGCTCTGGCTAGAATTTCCAGGATAATAATCAATAGCTGAATTGAAAGTGGGCATCCTGTGTTTTTCCTAGCATTAGAAAGCCTTCAGTCTTTCATTATTGAGTCAACAGCTGTGGATTTTCATTGATATATTTTATCATCCTTTCTTTTCCTAGCGTGGTGTTTTGTCATGAAAAAGTGTTGGATTTTTTCACATACCTTTTTGGCATCAATTCAAATTTTATTTTTTATTTGTTTGTTCGTTCTCTCATTGAGGTACACCAGTCTTGCATTCCTGGAATAAATCTCACTGGATTCTGCTGCACAATCCTTTTAACATACTGTTGAATGTCGTTTGCCAATATTTTGCTAGTGTGTATACATCGATATTAATAAGACATTGGTCTGTGATTGTGTTTTCTTATGGCTTTATCTGGCTTGGAATCAATTTAATTGGTGGCTGCTTCAAAGAGTTAGGAAGTTTTAATTTTTTTTCTGTTTTTGATAAACATTAGACTTAGTTTTTCTTTAAATGTTTATTAAAATTCACTGGTAAAGTCATCTGATCCTGAGATTTTTCTTTTTGAGGAGAATATTGACTAACTCATTTTTTCATGTTAATAGTCTATTGTGATTTTTTTATTTCTTCCCAGGGCAGTGTATTGGGACCCACTCCCCAGAAAAACAGAACCAATAGAACATAATTATAGATACAGATAATTGTTTTGTCTTTTGGTGGGAGTGTTGTTCCCTTTGGAACTATCACCTCTAGATCAACAAAATACAGCATAAAGGGACACAAAGTAAAATTGTTAGTGGATCACTTAGGATATTTTCAAATCTTGAATCCCAGTCTGTGAATCCCAGTTCAGAAATAGCAACACACACTCGGTGATGATTTAAAGTATATATAACCTTCTGAAGCTTTTGCAGCCCTGAAAGGTACTATCATATAGCTGCTGCCATAACTGAGTCTTTATTAATCCACTCCACCATTCTCTCAAGCCATCTGTTTCAGGATGATGGGAAACAAGGCAACATCAATGAATTCTATCAGCGCCAGCTAATGGCTGCACTTCATTTGCTGGAAACTCAGTTCCTTGTTGTGAATCAATGCTATGCGCCGCGGGATGCCTCCAGCATAAATAGGCTCTTCCCAATGCCACCAATGGTAGTTTTCTCATATATATTGTGTACAGGGAAGACAAATTAGTATCCAGAGTTTATTTTCCAATAAGCATAAAATATTTTTTCTTCCACGGTGAAAGTGGTTCTATGTAACTGACTCATCATGAAGTAGCTGGCTAATCATCCCAGGTAATGCTATCACATCAGCCAGTGTTGACTTGTGTTCCTGGCAGCTTGGGGTCTCAGCAGTGGCTGTGGTCAGGATGCCCTTGGTGAACATAAAGTCCATGCATCTGATCTCATGCATAAAATTGATCCCTGCCACCATGGCCATTTTGTTCCTGAGCAATTGGTAAATGACAGGAGTGACTGAGTAAAGAGGCTGCCTTGTATTCAGAGATTGGGTCATCCTAGTCACTTTATTTTAAAAACCCTCCTCTACGGATGTTACTCCTCAGTGAGCATTCACATGGAATGCAGGTATCTTCATGCATTCCTTTGCCTTCATGTTTCCTTTGCCCATTTCTAGAGGTGAGAGTTCTATCCTCTTTTCCAAGCTTCCTTGTCTAATTTTCCAATCATGTCCATCCCAAATCCCTGACCAATCAGCCAGAACATTGCCTGCAGCCCATGAAATGACATATACTTTCGCATCTGGTCATTTCTCCTTCCAAACAAAATGAACAACAGAATTACTGCAGGAATTTGTTTTCTGTGTAAAAAGTTTATTTCCATTAATACCTCTATTACTAAATTAGTTTGTGGCTAGTTGATTCTTTTGTAATGACACACTTTTAACTTCCTTCTCATTTCGTTTTGTGTACTTTTAAAGCTTTGTGGTGACTGCTAGAATTGCATTTAGCATGCTAAATTTCTAAAATCTGGTTCAAATTGATATAAACTTCAGTGTCATACAAAAATTCTGCTCCTTTGAACCTATCCCTCATTATATTATTGTCACAAATTATATCTTCATGTATTATGTGTCCAATAACATAGACTTATAAATATTTCTATGTATATATCATTTAAATAAAAAATAGTGACATTATAATTTAAAAATACAATTACAATTGCTTTTAGGATTGGTCATGTATTTACCAATCCTGGAGATATTTTATTAGTCATAAAAGTTTGAATTACATACAGCCTATTGTCTTTCTATTTTGTTGTGTAGGATTTTTTTAGCATTTCTTATAAGTCAGGTCTAGTGATAATGAATACGCTCAGGTTTTCTTTACCTGGGTACTGTGGTTTGAATGTCACTCAGAATTCATGTGTTGGAAACAATTCCCCCAAATTCTATGCTAATGGTAATTGGTTGTGGAACTTTTGTGAGGTGATTGTGTCATGAGGGCATGGATTAATGGTATTATCAGTAATAAAATTGGAGTTTCTTGGGCATGATTTCTCAGTCTCATCATGTTGTGCCATGGACCAATTCAGAAACCTTCAGAGGATCCCCACCAGCAAGAAAGCCTCATCAAAAGCAGCTATTAGACTTCGGACTTACCAGTCTTGGAACCATAAGAAATAAGCCTTTATTTTTAAAAAAATTTTCCAGTTTCTGGTATTATAAAAACAGAAAATGGATCAAGACATTAGGAATACCTGAATTTATACCTCATTTTTAAAAGAGATTGTTAATGGACGTAGAATTATTGCTTGAAAGTTTTTATTTCAGAACTTCGGATATGTCATTCTACTGCCGCCTGACTTCCATGATTTCTAACAAGAAAGTCACTGTGGAGCACACTGTGGATCCCTTGTGCAAGATGATTTATTTTGCTTTTGTTGCTTTCTACACTCTTTCAATTTGGGCCTCTAGCAGTGTTTTATAATTTTTCTTTCTTGTTGGTCCCCCTTGAGTTTTTTACTGGAATTCATTGAACTTCTTGGATTTATAGATTCATGTCTTTAGGAAATATCACGATATTTTCAGCTGATATTTTCTCTTCTCCTACTGTTTTTCAATAATATGTATTTGAAATCTTGAGAGTGTTCCATAATCCATTAAGCTCTATCCACTTTTCTTCCATTTTTCCTTTATGCTCTTCACATTTAGTAGCTTTTTTTTTTTTATTTTTACAGACTGTATTTTGACTCATTGTACACAAATGGGGTACAACTTTTCATGTCTATGGTTGTACTCAATGGAGATTCACACCATTCATGTAATCATACATGCACATAGGGTAATGATGTCTGTCTCAGTCCATCATCATTCATACACCCACCTCTCCTCCCTATCATTTCCCTCTACATAATCTAAAGTTCCTCCATTCTTCTCTTACCCCGCACCCACCGCTCCCATTATGAAACATCATCCACTTATCAGAGAAAAGATTTGACCTTTGGTTTTTGGGGATTGGTTTATTCACTTATCACGATATTCTCCAATTCCATCTGTTTATCTGCAAATGCCATAATTTTATTATTCTTTATGGCTGAATGATATTCCTTTGTGTATATATACCACAATTTCTTTATCCATTCATCTCTTGAAGGGCGTCTAGGTTGGTTCCACAATCTAGCTATTGTGAATTGAGCTGCTCTAAACATTGATGTGACTGCATTGCTGTAGTATGCTAATTTTATGTCCCTTGGATGTAAACCAAGGAGTGAAATAACTGGGTCAAATGTGGGTCCATTCCAAGTTTTCTGAGGAATCACCACACTGCTTTCCAGAGTGGCTGTACCAATTTGCAACTCCACCAACAATATACAAGTGTGTCTTTTTCCCCACATCCACACAAACACCTACTATTTCCTGTGTTCTTGATAATAACCATTCTAATTGGAGTAAGATGAAATCTTAGAGTTGTTTTAATTTGCATTTCTCTAATTACTAGAGATGTTGAACTCTTTTTTATATATTTGTTAATTCCCTGTATATCTTTATCTGTAAATTGTCTATCCAGTTCCTTGGCTCATTTATTGATTGGGTTATTTGTATTTTTGGTGTAAAGTTTTGGAAGTTCTTTATAAATTTTGGAGATTAGTGCTCTATCTGAAGTGCATGTGGAAAAGATTTCCTCCCACTCTCTAGGCTCTCTCTTCACATTGTTGGTTGTTTCCTTTGCTGAGAAAAAGCTTTTTAGGTTGAATCCATCATATTTATTAATACCTGCTTTGATTTCCTGTGCTTTGGTGTCTTGTTAAGGAAGTCTGGTTCTAAGCCAACATGATGAAGATCTGGGTCTACCTTTTCTTCTATTTTGTGCAGGGTCTGTGGTCTAATTCCTAGGTCCTTGATCCATTTTGAGTTGAGTTTTGTGCAGGGTGAGAGATAGAGATTTAATTTCATTTTACTGCATATGGATTTCCAATTTTCCTAGCACCATTCATTGAATAGGCTATCTTTTCTACATTGTATGTTTTTGACTCCTTTGTCTAGTACGAGAAAATTGTATTTATGTGGGTTTGTCTCTGTGTCTTCTATTCTGTACCATTGTTATACCTGTCTATTTTGGTACCAATACCATGCCATTTTTATTACTCTTGCTCTGCAGTATAGTTTAAGTTCAGGTATTGTGATACCTCCTGCTTCCCTCTTCCTGATCAAGATTGCCTTAGCTATTTGAGGTCTCTTATTTTTCCAGATGAAGTTCATGATTGCTTTCTCTATTTTTATGAGGAACGTCACTGGAAGTTTTTATTGGAATTGCATTGAATCTGTATAGCGCTTTTGGTAGTATGGCCATTTTGACAATATTAATTCTGCGTATTGAAGAACATCGGAGATAATTCCATCTTCTAAGTTTTTCTTTAATTTATTTCTTTAGTGTTCTGTAGTTTTCATTGTAGAGGTTCTTTCATCTCTTTTTTTAGATTAATTCCCAAGTATTTTTTTTTTGAGGCTATTGTGAATAGAGTGGTTTTCCTAATTTCTCTTTCAGTGGATTCATCACTTATGAAAAGAAATGAATTAGATTTATGCATATTGATTTTATATCCTGCTACTTTGCTGAATTCATTTATTAGTTCTAGAAGTTTGCTGGTGGAGTTTTTGGATCCTCTAAATATAGAATCATGTCATCAGCAAATATTGACAACTTGAGTTCTTCTTTTCCTATTTGTATCCCTTTAATTTCTTTGGTCTGTTTGATTGGTCTGGCTAGAGTTTCAAGGACAATGTTGAATAGAAGTGGTGAAAGAGGGCATCCCTGCTTTGTTAAAGTTTTTAGAGGGAATGTTTTCAGTTTTTCTCCATTTAGAATGATATTGGCCATGACCCTAGCATAGATAGCCTTTATAATGTTGAGGTATGTTCCTACTATCCCTATTTTTTCTAGTGTTTTGAACATGAAGGGGTGCTGTATTTTATCAAATGCTTTCTCAGCATCTATTGAAATAAGCATATGATTCTTAACTTTCAGCCTACCGATGTGATGAATTCTGTTATTGATTTGTGGATGTTGAGCCAACCTTACATCCCTGGGATAAACCCCACTTGATTATGGTGCACTATCTTTTTAGTATGTTTTTGAATGTGATTTGCCAGAATTGTGTTAAGGATTTTTGCATCTGTGTTCATCAGGGATATTGGTCTAAATTTTCTTTCCTTGATGTGGTGCTGTCTGGTTTTGGTATCAGGGTGTACTAGCTTCATAGAATGAGTTTGGAAATGTTCCCTCCTTTTCTATTTCTTGGAATACTTTGAGGGTATTGGTATTACTTTTTCTTTAGAGATCTTGTAGAACTTGGCTGAGAATCCATCTGGTCCTGGCCTTTTCTTGGTTGGTAGGTTTTTGATGGCTTCTTCTATTTCAGTGCTTGAAACTGATATGTTTAAATTGTATATTTCCTCCTGAATCAGTTTGGGAGGATCATACATCTCTAAAAATTTGTCAATTTCTTTGATGTTTTTATTTTATTTGAGTATAGATTTTCAAAGTAGCTTCTAATTATGTTTCAATTATATCTCTTGGGATATTTCCTGACTCATCACAAATTCTAGTAATTCGAGTTTTCTCTCTCCTTCTCTTTGTTAATGTGGCTAAGGGTTTATCAATTTTGTGTACTTTTTCAAAGAACCAACTTTTTGTTTTGTCAATTTTTTGAATTGTTTCTCTTGTTTCAATTCATTGATTTCAGCTCTGATTTTAATTATTTCCTGTTTTCTACTAGTTTTGGTGTTGATTTGTTCTTCTTTTTCTAGGGCTATTAGATGCAATCTTAGGTCATTTAGGTGACTTTTTTTTTGTGGGATTGGGTATTGAACCCAGGTCCTTGTGTATGCAAGGCAAGCACTGTACCAACCAAGCTATATCCCCAGCCCATAGTTGTTGACTTTTTATTCTTTTAATTTATGAGCTCAATGCAATGAACTTTCCTCTTGGTACTGCATTCAGAGTGTCCCAGAAATTCTGATATGTTGTATTGTTGTTCTCTAAGAATTTTTTTTATTTCCTCCCTGATGTCTTCTGTTATAATTGCATCATTAAATAGCATATTATTTAGTCTCCATGTGTTGGAGTAGTTTTTGCTTTTTATTTTGTCATTGATTTCTAGTTGCATTCCATTATGGTCTGATAGAATGCACATTAGTATCTCTATTTTTTTGTTTTTACTAATGGCTGCTTTGTGGCATAGCATATATTCTATTTTGGAGAAGGATCCATGAGCTGCTAAGAAGAAAGTGTTTTCACTGGATGATGGATGAAATACTCTCTATATGTCCATTAAGTCTAAATCATTGATTGTTTTATTTAATCCTCTAGTTTCTTCATTCAGTTTTTGTTTGGAGGATCTATCCAATGAGGAGAGCAGAGTGTTAAATTCACCCAGTGTTATTGTGTTGTGATCTGTTTGATTCTTGAAATTGAGAAGGGTTTGTTTGATGTACATAGATACTCCATTGTTTGGGGAATAAATATTTAAAATTGTTATGTCTTGCTGGTTTATGGTTCCCTGAAGCAGTATGAAATGTCCTTCTTTATCCCTTCTGACTAACTTACATTTGAAGTCCACTTTATCTGATGTGAGAATGGAGACCCCTGATTTTTTACTGAGTCCATGTGAATGGCATGCTTTTCCCCATCCTTTCACCTTTCATCTTTGGATGTCTTTTCCTATGAGATGAATCTCTTGAAGTCAGCATATAGTTGGGCCTGTCTTTTTAATATGATCTGCCAATCTATGTCTTTTGATTAACGAGTTTAGGCCATTAACATTTAGGGTTATTATTGAGATATGATTTGTATTCCGGTAATTTTGGCTTATTTTTGGTTTTTAACTTGACTTCATTTGTCCTTTGAATGACTTTTCCTTTAGGGTAGTTCCTCCCTTTGCTGACTTGCATTGTTGTTTTTCATTTCCTTCTCATGAAATATTTTCCTGAGAATGTTCTGTAGTGCAGGCTTTCTATTTGTAAATTCTTTTAACTTTTGTTTATCATGGAAAAGTTTTATTTCATCATCCATTCTGAAGGGTATACGATTCTTGGTTGGCATCCATGTTCTTTCAGAGCTTGAAATATGTTGTTCCAGGCCCTTCTAACTTTTCGGGTCTGGTCTGAGAATTCTGCTGATATTCATATTGGTTTCCCCTTCTATGTAATCTGATGCTTTTCTCTCACAGCCTTTAAAATCCTATCTTTATTTTGTATGTTAGGCATTTTAATTATAATGTGCCTTATTGTGGATCTGTCATAATTTTGTGCATTTGGTGTTCTGTAAGCCTTTTGTATTTGATTTCCTATTTCATTCTTCAGGTTTGGAAAATTTTCTGAGATTATTTCTTTGAACAGGTTGTTCAATCCTTTGATTTTTGTATCTATGCCTTCCTCAACCCAAATAATTCTCAAATTTGGTCTTTTCATGATATCCCATAATTCTGGGAGTTTCTGCTCATGATTTCTTACCATCTCTCAGATTGGCCAACTTTATTTTCAAGATTAAATATTTTATCTTCATTGTCTGAGAATCTGTCTTCCAAGAGATTTTTTTTTTCTTTTGGTGATGCTTTCTATTGAGTTTTTTAATTTGGTTTATTGTTTCTTTCAAGTATTTCTTTTTTTTCCCCCAGAATATCTCTTCATTGAAAAGCTCTTTTATCTCCTGCAATTGCTCTTTTAACTGTTTATTGGAGTAGTCATACATTGCCTGCATATGCTCTTTTAGATGCTTCACAAATCATTTTAATTATGTACATTCTAAACTCCTTTCCTGTCATTTCTACTGCCATGCTGTCATTGGATTCTATCAAAATAGCATCTTGGTTTGTTAGGGACACTTTCTTTCCTTGTTTTTTCATATTGTTTCTGTGTCTTCCCCTCTAGCAGTGAAGATCCGAGGTATTGCAGCTTCTCCCCCACCCCCTGTAGGCTTATTGGGGCCCTGCAGGTTTCTAATACCTCTTCTTTGAGAGAGAGATCAATATTGCGGTATCCAATACAAACAATATGCAGCCCTAAACTGGATAGCCCCTATAAAGACGTTAATAGTATTGTAATAAACAGATAGATGAGCTCAATTATTATCTACCATATAGCCAATAGGCTTGCAATGAGTCTTACAATTTCTAATGGTGGACAAAGAGGATGTGGAGGGGTGTAGGATATAACTGTTAACGGGATAAGAAGTGAGCATATAGAGGTACTGTATCAAGGGAAGAGTGAGAGCAGGATCAAAGAATTTGGTCATTAGCATGAGAAAAGGCAGAACGGGACACTGAGAAAACAGGTAAATAAAAGGAAAATAGAGTGAGAAAAAAATGAAATAGAAAATGAAAAATTGAAAAAAGAAATCTGTGGTACAACTGTCATCCACCATTCAAACCTCTCAGTTCTCAGTATTCTAATGCAAGCAAGGTGCAGGTGTCGAATCTGAGGAGCCTGGGCACAGAGTCTCTGCAGGGCAGGCACAGTCAGAAGTGGCAGACTCAGATTTAATAACTTGAATTGTCATTTCTACAATTTTTCTGATTTTTTCTTCTTATTTTCAAATCTGCTGGTGAACCACTTAGTGAATTTTTTATGAAATTTATTGCATTGTTCAGCTTCAGAATTTCCATTTTGCTCTATTAAAATTATTTCTCAGTTTATATTTTAATTTTTATATAGTGCTTTCCTTACATCTTTTAGTTCTTTGTCCAAGTTTCCTTTAGCTTTTTGATATTATTTTAAGATTATCATTTTAAAGACTTTGACTACAAAGTCCAAGGTCTGAACTTCATCAGGAAAAATATTTGTTAATTTGTTTTTTTACTTTGGTCACACTCTCCTATTTCTTAGTATGTCTTGTGATTTTATTATTGTTGACAACTGGAAACATGAATATTTTAATATGGCAATTCTATATCAAATTCTACCATTTTTTTGTTTGCATTTTTTAAATTATTGAAGCCTATGTTCATCCACTCATTTAATGTCTTTCCCACACTATCTTAAAATTTGTATTTCTTTTTAGGTGTGAATAGTGAAGTTTGTGTTCAGCTAGTGTTCAGACAGTAATTTCCTTGAACTCCAAAGACCACCAACGAGAAAGAAAGAGAGCAAGAAAGGTAGACAGACTTCTGCTAGTTTTCATGGGTGCCCTCAGTGTCAGGACACTCATTCAAAGCTTCTCCAGAGTCTGGGCATGTGCCTTGGTGAAAGCTGAGGGTCTTCTTAAGTTTTTGCTTAGTATGCTTGTTACCTAGGGTATGCACACGTTGTTTTAAGTCTCCATTGATATGGGTGCCTCTGAATGTCCTAATTATCTAAAGATCTCTCAGAATTTCCTCTGAGGTCCTCAGATATTATTGCATGTTTCACCACAATCTTTTGCCCTAAGTGTCTATGGGATTTTAATTTGGATCTGAGAGTTTTCAAACAATGCCCATTTTCTAGCCTGAGTCCTGAGTAAGGCAAAATAGAGTCAAATCTTCTTAATACCACACACATACTTATTGTTAACATAAATTCCCCTTCCTCTGTCATTGCTTAACTCCAACAAACAAAATGATATGAGAAAACCAATATTTTTATACAACAAAGCTATTTATTTTCTCAGGTTTTCAAGCAGAAATCCAGAGGAGAAAAGTAAATATGAAGAGAGAAAAGGAAGAATTATTTGTGTAGGAAAAAATGAAGGCTGATATGATTTTGTCTCATTACAAAAGGAAAATAAATGCTTTTTAATATATATATATATACATATATATATGTATATATATATATTAGCATGGCATTGTGAATAAAAAAAAGAATTATCAAAATAGATAGGAATGTTCTATGTTGTAAAGATGCAATTTCTTCCCAAGTAAATCTATAGGTTCAAAGCTATTCCAATCAAAATCCCAACAGGGTTCTCTGGGAAATTGATGGGCTAAACAGAAATTGATGTGGAAGATAGAATAAGCAAAAAATAGCCAAGGATTTTGAAACAGGAGGCAATGGGGAAGAAAGAAACCTGACTTGCTCTACTTAGTTAAGATTTGCTCTGAAATGAGGAATGGCTTGTTTATTGACTTGTTTTGCAAATTGGTTGTAGAGAAAACTACGTTTGGGTAAACTTGCCTAGGATCAGTCTACAATGAGGTACTAATCTGCAAGTTTGCTCTTTTGGAGCTCAGATCTTAGGGCTGTGACCTGCAGCCAGAATTGGGGAGGAAGCAGGAAACCTGGAAGAAGATGCTCCTGGTTGAGCCCCAGCTCCGTCCTCTAGCTGTGAGGTATTAGGGCAGTGGCTCAACTTCTCTGAATGTTAATTACTTAATCTGTAAATTTCAATTAAATAAAAACTAAATTTTTAAAAAATGAATAACCAAAAGCATTGCTATTGTTTTCAAGAGAAGATATGAGGAATTAAGTAAAGAGAAATAAACATTTCAGTTGATTCCCTACAGGCCACCCAACAACAGTAATAGTTTCTGTTCATTAGTTCAATGATATATGTCAAAAATACCAATAGTAAGTCCAAGCATGATCACTTTTCTAATCCCTTGACAACCCAAAAGCCACTGACTGGATGCATATAAATGCATGCTGAATGTTTTCTGGCTAGAAATTCTTCTCCAACACACAAAGCATCTTGCAAACATTGTCTTTGCTTTTGACATAGCATATAGCCACCATGACAGCTTCCAACGAAAGTAAAAGGGACACTGAAAAAGATTTGAAACAGGTATATGGAGCCTTGTGTAAACTGTAGTCTGTAGGACAATTGAACATTACAGTTTTAAAAACACTATATGTTTTCCAGTAATTATTCCTACTACTGTGATGTTTGAAACTAAGTGGAATATTTGTTTATTTTCCTGAGTCAGTTATACCAAAAAAAGCTTTCATAGTGTCAGTCCTAATCACATTAAGTGGTCTTACTCCTGAGCTAATTTAATCTCCATCTTTCTCTGCATTACTTATGGAATGTACAAAGACCATATAGTGCTTTAATTTCCAAGTGAAATGTGGACTAGAAAATGAAATGAGAGAGTTAATAATATTGGATTAATAAAATAAGAGCATGAAACAACAGCTTTCCTCATACTGGAAATCTTAAAGTCATGATGATTTTCTTTCAAAGATGTTTTTGTGGATACTCTTCCCTAAGTAGAAATCTAGATTAGATGGCAGTTAGCAAATGATAGTGCAATTTAAAGCAGCCCACTAGAGATGTCACTTGTTTTTGTACTCAAGTTTTAAGTATTTTTTCTGATTATAATTATCTTTACATATTCTAGAATCATTCAGTAAGATTACTTTAACAAAACATTTATTGAGTACCTTTAGGTTCATATGTCACTATGACAAGTGACAGTATGTCACTAACTCAATACCATTGAAACAGTTTCTTAGATCAGTACAAAATGAAGTAAAATAAGGAAAAGGATAAGTGCAGTATGAGTATGACTGAGGTTTTTTTAGGCAATTTGTTGAACTGTGTTCTTCAACGCTTAAGGCAGAGATCTCAGAATGAAGCAGAAGTCTGAACTGTGTCAGAAGATGTCAGATGTAATGTAAGCACCTTTAGAGGAGTGCTTGAGATTGTGGGTTCAAGTTGCATGATGTTAGCAACATGGTAATTTCAGATATTTTGATCATTATCACTAGCTGATACATCCATTAGTAAGAAGGGGCACATGGGAAGTTTTCTTCAGAACATCAGAGGTGCAAAATACTTCCTCCATATATGATTCCTATAACTTCCCTTATATGGAAAGTTTCCATACACCTTTCTAAGCATATCTAGATTGTGGCTTTGTCTGGAAGACAGCAAGATTTGGGGAGTGCTTATTTTGTTAGGAAATGGTAATTGGGTGTGGTAGCACATGCCTATAGTCCCAGCTACTGGGAGGCTGAGGTGGGATGGTTACTTGAGCCCAGGAAGTATAGACAAACCTAGGCAACATAGTGAAGCCCTGTCTCGAAGAAGAGGAGGAAGAAGATGAAGAAGAGGAAGAAGAGGAAAAAGAAGAAGAGGAAGAAGAAGAAGAAGAAGAAGAAGAAGAAGAAGAAGAAGAAGAAGAAGAAGAAGAAGAAGAAGAAGAAGAAGAAGAAGAGGGAGGAGGAGGAGGAGGACGACGAGGAGGAGGAGAAAGAGGTGGAGTAGGAGGAGGAAGAGGAGAGGGTGAGGGGAAGAAGGAGAAATATATGACATAAGGCACACCAGTCTTATGCAAAATAAACTTTTTCAATCATTCTTTAATTCAAGAATTTCTTGAAGATTTGTATATATTTGTGTATAAAATGAGTAACATGTATGACTTCACAGACTTTACCTAAGTGAACAGAAGAGTGAACATTATATTAGTGATAAAGGGAAAAGCATATCTCTCATTAATGATAATTTTACCCATGCACCTTTCATATTTTATTAATCTTTTTATTTGGCAAGATAAAACATAAGTTCCTTCATGGTAAATGTCATTGTAATAATTGCTAATTGCTTTTAGTGATCTGAAATATAGGGAAAAAATACAAATATGTGTGATTTTTTTTTCTGGAGCAGAACAAGGTCTCATGAAGCAAATAGTACTTTTGAGTAAAGAATATTTATTTCTGACAGAAGAAAGATCAGAAATACAGGATTTTTTTAAAGAGATTTTTTTTCTTTTTTTATTTGTTCTTTTTAGTAATGCATGACAGTAGAGTATATTTTGGCATATTTATACAAAGAAGGAGTACATCTGTAATGATCAATTTGAATTGCCAACTTGATTGGATTAAGAGATACCAATGATGAAGAGGCTTCTGTGTGGGACAATGAGGGCATGTCTAGGAATGTGGGATAATAAATTGAAGTGAAGCCCCTCCCTAAGCATGGGCAGTACTACACAATAGGATGGTGGCCTGCATGAAATAAAAGTTGGAAGAAGAAGGAAGCAGATGCAGATGCAAGCTCGGCTGTTCTTGAACAGGTTCTTGACTGCTGCTTTGATTGTCTGAGAATATTAGACTCTCACTTCTTCAATCTTCCAAAGCAGACTCTACCAGTGATTATCCACATGGTTTCCAGAAGGCTTGTCTCAGACTAGGGTAGTACTGTTGATCCTTCTTGTTCTGAGGCTTCCATCTCTTGGACTGCACAGCTGCTGGTGCTTCAGTTCTCCAGCTTCAGATAGCCATTGTGCATTATCTAGCTTATGGTCATACAAGCCAATCTAATAAATCCCCTCTTATAATCATACTTCCTATTGATTCTGTTCCTCTAGAGAACCCTGACTAATACAACATTTTATTCTAATTAGGATCCCACACTTGTGGTTCGTCATGATGTGGAGATTCACTGTGATGTGTTCATACATGTACGTAGGAAAGTTATGTCAGATTCATTCTACTTTCTTTCCTATTCCTTTCTTTTTAATACCAGGGATTGAACCAGGGGCATTTAACCACTGAGCCACATTCACAGCCCTTTTTAAATATTTTATTTAAAGATAGGATCTCATGGAGTTGCTTATGGCTTTGCTAAATTGTTGATGGTGGTTTTGAACTCTCCTTCCTCCTGCCTCAGCCTCCCAGGCCACTAGGATTACAGAAATGCACATCATGCCAGGTTATCTTTCCTATTTCAATCCCCCTCCCTTCCCTTCATCACCCTTTGTCTAATCCACTGAACTTCTATTTTTTTCCTCCCCACTTTCCTTATTGTGTGTTGGCATCCACATATCAGAGAGAACATTTGACCCTTGTTTTTTAGGGATTGATTTACTTTGTTTAGCATAATAGTCTTCAAATCCATCCATTTACTGGCAAAAATCATAAAGTTATTCTTTTTTATGGATGAGTAATATCCCATTGTGTATGTATACCACATTCTCTCTCTTTCTTTCTTTCTTTCTTTCTTTCTTTCTTTCTTTCTTTCTTTCTTTCTTTCTTTTTCTTTCTTTCTTTTTACTTTTCATGAAATTTTACTCCATAACTGATTAATGAGGTCATAATTATGTTTGCTGTATTGTTGCAAAATCATGTTACAATCTCATCCATTCATCTGTTGAAGGATATCTGTGTTGGCTTCATAGTTTAGCAATCGTGTGTTAAGCTGCTATAAACATAGATGTGGTTGTGTCACTGTCGTATGCTGATTTTAAGTCCTTTGGGTATAGACTGAGAAGTGGGATAATTGGGTCAAATGGTGGGTCTCTTCCAAGTTTTCTAAGGAATCTTCATACTGCTTTCCAAAGAGGTTGCACCAATTTGCAATCCCAACAGCAATGTATGCGTGAAATATTTTCCCCCACATCCTCTCCATTTATTGCTACTTGTATTCTTGAAAATTGTCACTCTGACTGGAGTGAGATGGAATCTCAGTGTAGTTTTAATTTGCATTTCTTTAATTGCTAGAGTTGTTAAACATTTTATTATATATTGGTTGGCCATTCATACTTCTTCTATGAAGTGCCTGTTCAGTTCCTTTGCCCATTTATTGATTAGGTTAATTGTTTATTTAGTGTTAAGTTTTTTGAGTTCTTTATATATACAGGAGATTAATGCTCTATGTGAGGTTCAGGTGGCAAGGATTTTTCTCCCATATGCAGTGGAGAAAAGGTAGTTTCTTCAACAAATGGTGCTGAGAAAACTGGTAATCCATATGTAACAGAATGAAATTTAACCCCTATCTCTCATTCTGCACAAAACTCAACTCAAAGGGAATTGAGGACATAGGAATTAGACTAGAAACCCCACACATACTAGAAGAAAATGTAGGCCCAACACTCTGTCTTGTGAGCTTTGGAACTAACTTCCTCAACAATGCTTCTAAAGCACAAGAAGTAAAATCAAGAATTAATAAATGGCATGGTATCAAATTGAAAAGTTTCTTCACAGTAAAGGGAAAAATCAAAAGCATGAAGGGAGAGCTTACAGAGTGGGAGAAAGTCTTTGGCATTTGCACTTCAGATAGATCATTAATCTCCAGGATATATAAAGAACTTAAAAAACTTAACCAAGGTATACAGTTTTGTGCATGGTTTCTCTAGCAATGTCTTCAATGTTTCAGATTTTCTAAGCATGAAAAGGAGGTCTTTATTCACTGCCTTGAACTTTGTGAATTGCCTATTTTATGTCTTCAGTCTCACATTAAACTTCCTGGTGATTACATGGCTAACGAAAGATAATCTGTGATTCGGATCCTAATTATAATATTTTGTTTTGCTGATCCACATGATTTATTTCCTAGGTGACCTATGTATATGGGATTCCTGACAGATATGCTGCTTTGTGGGAGAGAACTCTGACGGGTGTGAATAACAGTTCTGGCAGCATGGCCCTCTTGATTTATTTTGCTTTCTCCTGTGCTTTCACACCAGCCAGGGTAGTGGCATAGAGGGGGGTGAGGTACAGAATATGTTGTCTTTGCTCCACTGACTTACCTGAGGTCCTCCAACACTACTTCCACTTTTTTAGTGGGATTCTCATCCCCAGATTCTCTTTGAAAATTTGTCATTGATTGTGTTTGTCTGTGGAAATAAAAGCACTAATAACATCATTTTGAACTTGTACTCTTAGGCCTCTCTTTATTTTTTGTGTATATGAGTGTATATGTGTGTCAGTCCCAACCATTATCCAAGAAAACTGTGAGACAGCATCATTACTTAACTGGATTTCAAACAAATCCTAATAAGAATACATGCGGCAGCTTCTAATTTGTATAATTGCAAACTACAATTATTCAACTTTTACTGTATAATTACTCCCTCTGAGAATAGAGAGGAAGAAAACTTTAAAATGCTCATGTCTCTAATGAATATTAAATATTATGCTCTGATGGGGCAAAATGAATCTTCTCATAATAGCTTTGTTTTCACCACGGGCAGATGTTAATGTCACCTAGGTATAACTTACAGCAACACGTTGTGGTAAAGTCCAAAGTTCATTTCTCTATTATTTTACAATGAAGAATACTATCGGCTTATATACATATCTCTAAAAAACAGAACCTATTTTCCCCAAAGCTGATGACATTTTATTTTGTCACACTTAGATATGAAAATATTGCTTCATCAATAGAAGGCAGTGTACTCAGTCATGCATTTAATGCAAGAATTTCTGATCTAAATAATCTTATAAACGGAATCAAGTTTCTTAATGTAGTCCATCCAAATTACCTGGTAACTCTGATGATTAGAATATTTCATCATGTTTTTATTTTCTTCCAGACTAAAAAATGTCCGATTAATTCATTTGGTTCCTTTGTGATAACTTTGGTAGTGGTGAAGAAATTAATATCTCTTCCAAACCTTAAAATGCTTTCAACAATACAAGTGAAGAAAAAGAAATCTAATTTGGTGAAACAAGAGTAAAAGAGGAGAAAAAAGAAATTTAGTTTTTATAATGTTGTTCAGTAAAAAATAAACTTTTAAAAGAATAACTTTCGAGTTACAGAAACATATTTGAATTTTACATCATTCTTATTACCCCACACCTAGATTATTATCTTGGATTTTATGGTATGTGTATCACAATTAATGAGTCATTATTGATATTATTATTAACTAAAATCCACATTTTATTCTGTTTTCCTTAGTGCAGTCGGCACATTAATGGCCCCTACATCTGTCTCTTCAGTATATAACAAAATGCCATAGATTGGAGGCTTAAAGTTCAGAAATGCATCTTCTCATGGTTCTGAAGGGTAGAAGTCCATGAAAACGGTGCCAGCTGAGAAGTCACATGGATGAGAACTCACTTCCTGGCTTTGGATGGCCACCTTGTTGATCCCACCATGGCCTTTCCTTGCTGTATGAACACGAGTACATATATTGAGAGAGCAAGAGTGATTTCAATGTTGTAAGTTTCCTTATAAGGCTACTACTCTGTAAAGCATGGTGACACATAACTATAATCCTAGCGACTTAATAAGCTGAGGCAGAAGGATTAAAAGTTAGAGGCAAATCTCAGCAATTTAGTGAGGCCCTAAGCAATTTAGCAAGAACCTGTCTCAAAATTAAAAATAAAAAAATAATAGTAATAATAAAAGAAATGGCTGGAGATGTAGTTCAGTGGTTAAGTACCCCTGGGTTCAAGCTCTAGTATATGCACCTCCCCCAACAAAAAAACTAATCTCATTGTGTCAGGTATCACCTTTATGACCTCATTTAAATTTAAGTACTTCTCATCTTCAAACAATACTAGAAGTTGGGGTTTCAACTTACAAATTTTATTTTTGTGGCGAAAAACCATTCCGTACATAACAACCCTCAAAGAATTCTACATATTAATATCCTATAATTATGCTAAGTTATTTGGCGAAGGGAATTCAGATTATAGAAGGAATTGAGATTGCTAATCAGCTGACCTTAAAATAGAGAGGTTCCCTGGGCATGGTGGTACATGCCTATAATAACCTTCTTTCCTTTCATACTTTTTCACAAAGTCAGGATTTTTTCCCCCATTTTCCTTTGTAGGGCTTCTTCCCATCATTTATCTTCCATGTGGAATCCCATCTTGGTGTCTGCTCTGTGGAGGACAAGAACTAACCCAGTTACTCACAGCACACTACACCATCCTCCCACTATATGACACAGCACAGCCAGTGGCTACCTGACGGCAGTCCCTTCTGTCTCAGAGTGGTGCAGTTGATGCTCCTGTCATACTGTCTTCATTCTCTTCCTTAGGAGAGCACTCTCCCAATAAACTGCACATACTTAAAACCTCTTTGATGCCCCATCTAAGGAATCTTACCTAAGGTGAGATCCAGCCCACTTTGAGTGATAACATGCTCTCTGTTTTCAAAGATTATAGACTTCTATACATGAAAAAAATGATCAGATCATTTTAAGATATAAAATGATGAACTTGAGCCCATTTGTTTCGTATCTACTATACTTCTGGGTGGCAGTCTTCTAGAAAGTGAAGTTTGCTGTTCCTAAACTTTGGAATTACCCACAGTTGGGTAAGGAACTTTTTCTTTACTTGCAAAGGAGAGACTGACAATGGTGGGGCTATTGAATTTATTAATACAAGTCATAATGGATTGATAAAGATGCAGACTTAGTGCAGAACTCAATACAACCCAGAAGAAAAATCAACAGACTAAATCTAAAAACAGTATAATGGGAACTGTCTGGGAAAAGAAGAAAAAATACTACTATAGAAAGACTATGATAGAGAATAACATCAGCAAGATAGTAGACTAGATATTTACTCCCAGAGAAGCATAAAAAATAAGTACAGGTTGAGTTACTGATTTCCAGAGCTCTTATTATGTTTTCTTTATTTTATTTAAAGATCTACAGCAATTGAGTTAATTTTTTAAAAAAGGAAGCAAACAAGATCCACATATGTATTTAAAATGGTAGGAAACTTTGTGGTATTTTTACTCACCCTACCTGGCATGGAGCTGCTGTGGATATAAAGAGGTCTAATTCCAAGTGCCCTTCCTCCTGCCAGAAAGGGCAGAGTAGAACTTATGTACAACTTTCTGACTTCTCTATGGACTGCCCAAGGGCCTGATTTTTGTCTTTTTTGACTTGGAGCTTAGATGGGAAATGGTAACATACTTTGGATCTCAGGTTGGCAAAAGCTCTAGAAAGCCTTGGGAGGCACCGTCCACAAAAAACTGCAGGGAACTGTGTGCACATGGGGAAAAGAGATAATGAGCAGAATGAAATAGAACACTGAAGATCCTGGGTAGAAGCTGGGTGGTACTCTGGGAAATTAAGTTGCTAAAAATTTCTATGTGCATAAGAACATTAAAAAATAAATAAATAAACAACAAACAACATAAAAACCTGCACAAGACACGTGGCCAAAAATACCTGGTAAGGCCTAAGCCTTTGTTCTGGGCTGATATCAAGGCTCGGAGGCCCACTAATTATTGAAGTTTTCCACTCCAGTCTACAAACACTGGGAAGATAGTTGCTTTTTCAAATGCCTGGGGAAACACTGTCTATTCTAGGTAATGAAATAAATATCCTGAAACTGTCCCTGAAGAAACATACATATCAGATTTTCTAGATAACAACTTTAGAGCAGCTATCTTTCACTCCATTAGCACAGCAATTAAACAACAAAGAGAAACTAGTACTTGCTAGTAAGGATGTGGAGAATGTGCACTGCTAATGAGAATGCAAAATAATGAAACTGAAATGGGGCAAAAAGACAGTCAGTGCAGATAATGAATGACTGGGTGAGGGAGATGGGGCTGATTCAAAGGGAAATAAAATGCTAGTGCCTCCATAGCACTTCCCCTCCCCTCACCTGTTGCCAAGGTCACCTGCCTCCAGAGAATTGTTCTTCCCAGCAAGGAGTAGTTAAGGTGTACTCCCCTGGACCATCTCTTCCTTCCTTTTTGGTCACCAGGTAGGCAGAGTGGGAGGAGGGGACATGAGAAACAAGGAAACCTAAAATCTGTAAAAGGGACAAGACACCCCCATTCCCTTGGGACACCAAATCTAGACTCCCTCCTCTCTGGAGGAGTCTCTCTCTCTGTTCTATCTTTAATTTTTTTTCCATTAATAAAGCAGAGCTTTCTTTATTTTGCATGGCACCTGTACATTTGCAGGTGAACATGGCTGAAAACAAATGAACAAAGCACATAACCATGCTGACCCATCACAGTTTGGGATAGTACGATCTCTGAGTAAGGACCAAAGCTTTACATATGCATCATTGCTGGGGGGAAAAAAATCCCAGTAAATTGGGTATCCCTACTGACTGATAGACAAAATGAATGTCCCACACAGGGAAAAGAGCTACCAGACCCTGTGAATGTCAAGGCATTCTGATTGTTGAATGTTTCAAATTATGCAAAAATAAATATACTGTTACTCTGTTCTACCTTTAAATAAAATGTTTTGCTCTCGCCTCTTTCTTTCTCGCCTGTTCACGTGTTCAGTCTTCAACACCAGGGGAATGGAAACCTGATCCTGATTTTCAAGACCAGTTTCAAAACCATTATAAAAAACAGCAAGCCGGGCGCGGTGGCGCACGCCTATAATCCAAGTGACTTGGGAGGCTGAGTCAGGAGGATCGCGAGTTCAAAGCCAGCCTCAGCAACTTAGCGAGGCCCTAAGAAACTCAGTGAGACCCTGTCTCTAAAATAAAAACACAAAATAGGGCTGGGATGTGGCTCGGTGGCCGAGTGTCCCTGAGTTCAATCTCTGGTTCAAAAAAAAAAAAAAACAAAAAAAAACAAAACAGCATAATGACTCCTCAAAAAATTAAGAATAGAATTACCATATATTCTAGAGCTTCTGCCTTTGGATATATGCACAAAAGAAATGAATATTTTTTGAGAATCTTACAGATTTTTATGTATCCATGTGGCTAGCAGCATTATTCATAATAGGGAAGAGATGGAATCTACACAAGTATATATTGATAGAAAAACTAATATAAACAATAGAATATTCTTCAGTCTAAAGAAGAGAGGATATTCTGACATATTTTAACATGGAGCATATTATGCTAACTGAAATAAGGCAATGACAAAATTGAAACACTGTATGACTACTCTTATAAAACGAAGCTAGAATAGTGAAATTCATAAAAACTGCAGAATGTTAGTTATCAGGGTTTGGGAAAAAGGAGGAATGGGGAATTAGTATTTGGTACAGAACAATTTTGGAAGAAGATAACAATGTTCTGGAGATGAAAAGTGGTGATGATTGTACAAGGTGGATGTACTTAATACCACTGAATTGTATGTTCAAAGATTGTTAAAATCGTAAGCACTACATTGGGTGTATGGTAGCAAAATAAAAAAAATTGAAAAGTAAAGGCAGTGTAATGCAGCATACAGAGAGCAGAGCTGAAGGAAAGAGAAGATATTTTAGGAGAAGAAATAGCAGAAGAAAAAAGAAATAGCACACTGGAAAAAATGCCAAATAAAAGAAAAGAGAAATTCAGGCAGAATTTGTCAGTCATTGTTTAATGCTGTTAGAATATGCAGACATCCAGAAGAGAACCAGAAGGAAGACAACAGATACCACTGCCTTTAAAATTGACCAGAATGAGAAACACACATACAATCTCTGTGCATGAGAAGGGAAGGAGAGATTACAGTAGCTTAGTGTGCTACAATATGCAAATTTAGCGGTATTCTAGAATTCAGTTAATTTATTCGTTGATACGTACTAAGTCCTGGTATTAGATATCATCAAACTACTCAACGAGGCATTGAATGTCAACCACTGAGTTACAATGGTGTCAAAGCCTCCCCTCCTGTTGCTCTTGAAGAAAAGCAAAAACAAAACCCCTTTATAATATGTTTTTAACTTGGTAGTCATACTTTAGGAGTATTTCTCAATGGTCAAAACTGTTTTGACTGCTTTCTCTGAATCTACATCTATTTAATGAAAATGATCATTGAAGATTAAGATTTACAGTCCTATTCCTGTTAGGCAGATAGCAAAGTACATTTTAAATATAGGCAAAACTATAGATTTATTATGAATTAATTCTTATGATAATATGGAAGTTTCATATTTAGCTTATGTTCTCATCCTAGTATCTGATCATAAATTAATAATAGATGATGACATATTTTTTTTTTTTTTTGAACCAGGGATTGAACTCAGGGACACTCGGCCACTGAGCCACATCCCCAGCCCTATTTTGTATTTTATTTAGAGACAGGGTCTCACTGAGTTGCTTAGGGCCTCACTAAGTTGCTGAGGCTGGCTTTGAACTCGAGATCCTCCTGACTCAGCCTCCCAAGTCGCTTGGATTACAGGCGTGCGCCACCGCGCCCGGCTGATGACATATTTTTGAGGCAAAAACAGTTTTAAAAGTTTTCCAGGAAACAAAAATCAGCTGATTATATTCATTTGAATTGATGGTGGATATAATTATGTTTTCATTTTAATTGTTAAAATTTCAATACAACTAATATTGATTACTCACTCTAGATGAGATTGTGCTAGACATTATGGGAAAAATAAAGATAAATAAGAAGTAATTCATCCAATAAAGGACATGAAATATATTGAGGTGACAGATGTTCATGTTTTTGAAGCATTATAACAGGGTGAAAGAAAATAGTTACTGATGGCAGGGAAGAGAGAAATTAATTCTAATAGTATATAAAGTCTCATTTCGTCTTTGGGTGAGTTCAATTTTTCTTCTAATTGATTTCTATTCTTCTTTTAATATCCTATAACTCAGGTGAGATATAAACATATATCATGTGGGGAGTGTAGTGCTAATCTTTGCAGTTGGCACACTGAACACTCAGCAGAAATAGGCATGTGTGTACATATGCATGTATGAATTTATGTATATATTCTTAACATGTTCTGATGATAAAATGATTAATGAAGGTAAACAATATTTGATACATACATATTCATATCAAAATATCAAAAACATAATCATATTGGTAGTCCTCATTTCTGCAGCTGGTCCCATGATAGTAGCTATTTTTATAATCACCTTTCCCACAACACATTTCATATCCCCTTACACTGAGCAGGCCCCTCGGTTGTAATTCTTTACCTGGTAAGGTGACCCAAACCTTTGTTTCTGAAGGTCCTGAACCATTAACAATCATGCCTAAATTGTTTAGATTTGTTTCACTTTGCGTTATTTAGTTTTTCATTGACCTTAGTCAAAGAAAATGAGATAAATAGGGACATGTTAAAAGATCTCCTTCATTTCAACACATTCTTTCTTACTCCCATTGTATAACATAAACTTAATTTTAATTTAATAAGGCCAATTATCCCTTAGTTTGATGACTTAGTGACCTGAGGAACTCAAAGTTGTTGGGTGACAGTATCAACTTCCTGAAGAAGCAAAATTTTGCTTATGAATCAATAGAAGTAATATGAAAAAGTATTGCTCAATACTCCACACTTCGATTCTTAGACTTTGGAATCCTGGCTATGGGAGTAACAATTCAGAACATATATCATATCCTTGAATTATGGTGTCTGTTATGTATCTGTCATCACATCTGAGTCTCAAATGACTGTTTCATAGTTCTGTGGTACCAGTGCTTCAAGATGATAAGAATCATGATAAGATCTGTAAATTTTCTGACCAGGTCCAACTTAATTTGGTATGAAATAAGTTCCTTGATCAGCAGTAACATTGTGTGTAATATAATTCCAGTGAATAAAGAATTTTGAAATTTCCAAGATTTTATTTTTACAGAGGCACTACAGTTCAGTAATCCAAATATATATCCAGAGTAGAAGTCTTTTCCTGTAAGAATAAATCACTCTCCCTGTCTAATTGAAATAGGCTATGTAATCAACTTGCTACTAGATGATTGGCTGTCCCACCTTGGGAGTGGTGCCATTATGGAAGCTCAGTACTTAATCTATGCTGGGATCATATTGGGTACTCAATAGAAGTTGTAGTGAACCTGGCTGGCATGTTTGGTGAAAGTCCATGATGTTGAGCCCATGCATAACTTTTTTCCCATGGCCACAGTCACATTGCTTATCAGTCCATTAAACAGTGACAGAGTTGGTTGCGGAAACAAACTAAGTGATACACCTTATTATTAAAGTTCTATTCTACCAAGGTCACCTTTAGGAGAGTATTCTCATGAAATGTAACTAGCATCACATTCTATGCCCATTCAAAGAGATTTAGTGATAGACTTCTTTTCCAAAGTCCTTGTTATCAATTTTCTAATCTTATTTTTCCATGTCCTTGATCAGCTAGCCAAATTATTGAGAGCTCATGAATTAATTCAGCTCTCCAACCCTGGTCATCTGTCCTTCCAAGCAAAATGAATGAACAGATGTGCTTCTAGAAGTTCTACCACTGAGAAAATTACGCTTCTTTATGGTCTTTGAGAGTCATTTCAGAATAGAGCTGTAGTCTTACAGCCACCCATTTTTGAGTGGTGACTGCCTCTAAAAGAGGATCATTCATAAACCAAGACCATGTTTCTTCTTCTTATAAATGGTTATAGGGAACTCCTCAAAAGCCTCTAAATGCAAACAGAAAGGGACAAAAGATGATAGACCAGGAGAGAGGACATGGTCACCTGGGCCATTTCCTCATGCAACTTACTTCTGCCTTCAGGGCCTTCTTGAACTTGTACGGTATATACTATTTCTTTTTGATGATGAATATGGCTAACCATTTTCAATATTATGAATCGATGATCCACACAACACTTGATTTTTGAAAGATAACTCAGAATACATGATAACCGAGAAAGAACACAATTAATTGAATGAGTAAACTCTCCCTCAAAAGAAAGAAAGTATGGAATCCCAATTTTAATTAAAGGATTTTGCTCTATATCAAGACAAACATACTTTTTCTACTTGATAACTAGAGAGAATATCCTCAGTGTTGAATTATATTATTTAGTTTTGGAACAAGACAGATGAGGGGATTTCAGTTTGTCATTTTCTATTTTTTTCAATGAATTTAAGGCCATTCACGTCAAAATTTTCAAAAATGTTCTTCTAAAAGTTATGAACTCCGATTTACAACTTCACCAATAAACTAGTACTGCTTCCCTGTTCTGGTAAAGAGGAATATTTTGTTGATTTCAGAGAAGCCTATCTTCACCTCTATTATAACTTTGACCAGATTACAATGTAATATTTTTCTCTTTTCCCTTGTGTACATGACATTTATTGAGGCAAGAACTATGATTTGTTGTTGTTGTTGCTGTTGTTTTTTCTAGCACTTTCCATAATGTAGCACAGTTGTCCTTGTTTGTTGGATGACCAAATTAATCGACAATATAGATCAAGCATTACCCAAGGTATTAAGAACTATGACACACTAAATTCACAACATCCATATGCTCTCTATCTTCAAATAATTGAAACTTGTTTATGTAATCAAAGAACTACTCTGTGAGTTTTGAAAAATCATAAAGATTTCTGAAAAGCCCAGGTATCAGTAAAAATTGGTCTGCTTCTTAATGGCCTTTATAAAATTAATATGCATGTCTGATAAACAAAAAATGTAAAGATTTAGTAGGTGAAAAGTATAATCTGGGTGTCTAAAACTAATCAACTTTAAACTAAGAAACAACATCATGTCTTGTATCCCCTTAATTAATCTTTTGTTATTTTAATCCATAAATTTGTTTTAGTAAGCTTTTACTGAAATTCCTAGAATTGAGATTCTGTTTGCATTTTTGTAGGATTCATTAAAGGAACAAACTTTTTATATACTTTTCACTATGGATGTTGGCAATGTTGAAATGGAATTCTCACTTTTATAAATAATTTGTTATGACATGGGTAGTAATGAGATCCTAGTTTAGATTTTGGTCTATTTTTATTTATGCATTGGGAACCATCTCATCTGAAGTATTTCCATATACATTAATTGCAAAGTATTTTCCATGAAATTTCACATAAATATGTTTTTGTCCAAAGCAGCAAAATATTTTAAAATTTATTATATGCAGAAAAAAATGCCAAACAACTGATTATTTAATCTAATATAGCCTGAGGAAAATTAATTTTACATATGTATATTTTTCAACACAGATTTATTTTAAATTTACATTAATAAGTTCGCATATGAAAAACTATATAATTTTGAAAATTATGCATGATTATATGTGCTCAAAATTTAATATTTAAAGGTAGTGAAGCATTATCTCATTTAGTCAGGTTTTAAACATATTTCTGAGAATTAAAAAGTGGTCACATGCTGTTAATTCTTTTATGGCATATTGAATATCTTATGGTTTTGTTGAGAACATAGTTATAATCTTTATTCTTACATAAAGTTCACTTTCAAATATATAATATTAGAGCTGAGAAAATAGTTCTTTTCTTTATTCTTTTTTTTTTTTTTTTTTTTTTTTGTACCCAGGGATGCTTTACCACTGAGCTACATCCCAGTCCTTTTTTCTTTGAGATAGGGCCTTATTAGGTTGCTGAGACTGGCTTTGAGCTTGCAGTAGTCCTGCCCCAGTCTTCCAAGTCTCTGGGATTACAGGCATGTACTGTTGTACCCTGCAAAATTGTTCATTTTAAAATATGGATTTAAAGGAACAGTATGAAAATAATTATTTTAATATCTTCAACATGTAACCTCAAATATGAGTTCCATAAAGATCAAGAAAAGAAAAAAAAATGGCTAGAAACTCAATTTATTATCAGTTAGATAAATATGTTTTTTAAAAGATGGGTGTTTCTTAGAAAAAAATACATATCAATGTAATAATAATTTGTATATCAATACCCTACCTTAGATTAGACTTCATGAAATGTCGAACCATGACAGTAATAGTAAACTTCATATAATTCACTTAAGATTGAAAAACATACTGCATGCATTAGCGGCACTGTGCCTGGGGAAAGCAGGAAGTCGTTGTAAGTTACCCACTTTATTTATTATCCACTCAGAAAAAGAGAAGGTCTATGGTTGGCCATTGGTTTCTCCTGTTATATAGGGTGCATGAATCTTTAGCAGACATTTTTTTTTCTCTTTTTGTGTCGTAGATGCCATATGTCTGGAATGTTGCTATGGTTAGAAATTTTCTAGCTCTGGGCAAAGAAAATTCATTTAGAAAATAATTCGCTGGTCAAATTGCCATGCTTGATAGTTTCTGTGACCTTGGCTATCTATCATGGCTGTCCATGATAGATAATGAAGTGAATTCTGGCTGTATAGAAAACTGAACAACTTACAATTTGAATGAATATTCTGAAATCTTCATCTTTTAAGCATTGTAGTGAGCACAATTCTCAGGTAGAATCAGAAATAATTGATCCTTGTGATTGTCTTATATAATTTCCTTCCTTTAGGTGAAGGTAGGAATCATCAAATCAGGTCATCCTTTTTTTTAAAAAGGGTGTAGGGATCAGAGACTGAAGATATCAGAGAGATTCAAAGTGTAAGAGAGCAGCTCAAGGAGGAGATATGGGCTGAGCACCTGGGAGCAGTCTCTGAGAGCTTAGCACAGCCCTGGCCCACAAAGCAAGAATGTGGAGATCTCAGTCATCCAAACACAAGAAATTGAATTTTCTAACACTGTAAAGGAAATGAAAAAAGATTTCCCCCTAATTGAGTTTCCAGATAAGAATGTACTCAATCAGTCAGCATCATGATTTCAACATTATGAGGTCTTTAGTACAAGCCACAGGTAATTATACAAGATTCTTAATCCATGGAAATTGTGAAATAATAAATTTGTGTTGGTTTAAGCTAACTTTTTAAAATGTGTTACCCAACTATACAAAACAAATACTAGTGTGATTCTTTCAATTTTCCTTGTAATCTCAGGATATTTAGTATCTGTTATTGTTTTAGACAGCTTTTTCACTGATGTTACTTAAAGATCCAACCTGAATAACTTTAGAGGAGGAAAGGGTTTTGAGGACTCACAGTTTCAGAGGCCTTAGTACACAGAAGGCCAGTTCCATTCCTCGGGGGCTTGAGGTAAGGCAGAACACCAGAGGGCGGGAGAGGGTGGCAAAGGGAAGCAGCTCACATTGTGATCAGGAAGCACAATGAGGGGCAGGAAGGAAGAAAGGTGGGGAGGAGAGAGAGACTGACAGACTCCATTCTCCACAGCCATGGCCCCAAAACCACTTCCTCTAGCCACAGCCCACTTGTTTCCAGTCACCACTCAGTTAATTCCATCAGGGATTAATTTACTGATTAGGTTAAGGTTACAACCCAATCATTTCTCCTCCAAACCGTCTTGCATTATCTCACATATGAGCTTTTGGGGGACTCCACATCTAAACCATAATAGTCACTGAGGTAAATCTCATCAGCACAAAGGGGAAGAAGACATCCTATTTTATGAACCAGTTAATTCAGTAAGTCTGGTGTAAAATGGCATGGCGGAAAATAGGTGATAAAAGAGAGGTGAGGGAGACTTGGGAAGCTTGCACATTCTCAGACTACTTTCCCAGGACTAGATCCCAAAGAAGAGGGGCCCATTCTAAGATGAGATTAAGTAAAGGAGTTTACTTTTGATCAATATTCATTCAGACAGCAAATGTGAACTGAAAAGAACCAATAGTTTGCTTTTGTCTCAAGATCTGGAATGCATTACAATGTTCTTTAATCCCATACTGCAGTGCTTTACAAAGGGTGGCCATGATCTGCATACTCAGCTCTGTCTCATGAACTAGTGAAGAAGCAGAGTAATTAATTGAGAGGAAACTGTGTAGAGAGTCAGAGATCCTCTGAGAAATTACAAAGAGAGGGAAAGTTATCCATATTAACAGCAGCAGTTGGCAACATTAACAACAGCAGGATGAGTTTCACGGTTTACAGCTATGGCATTGGTTCTTTAAATAACATGGGAAAGAATCACTTAAGAGTCTGATAAAAATGGAATTTCCCGGAGCCCCACACCAAACCTACAGAATTGAAATCTTGTTATCAGGCCTGCAGATGATATTTTGCCACTTTAAATTATAGAAGGAGTGCTATAGCATTATCTTGCAAATTCTATTCTGTTCCTGCTGATGTGGATAACTTTCTTGATCTTCATGATTTTGGGGGACAGCTACATGATAGTCACTCAGCTAGGTTCTCTGCTTCCTCTCTAGCAGGAGATAGATTTCTTGAACTCCTGCTCTCAATAGGACCTGACTTAGACAACGCACCAATGTTTCCATCAGATGCCACTCAGATGAAAATTACTTTGGTTTTCTGAGGAATGACCACTGCATGCCTATCAATCTGTATGTTTAGTTTGATAGGAGAACACGTATTAATTCATGTCACAAGACAATAAAACATGATTACAGATTTCAAGGAGAGAAACATGAGTATATTAACAAAGGATTTAGCTCTAAAAGAAAAAAAATTGTGCTGTATAGTTCAGATCCAAAGAAGTCAAAGCAAAAAAGGAGAAAGAGTGGGGCCAATAGCAAAAGGCAGAGCGTTGATTATCTATTACTTCTGTGTTTCTTTATGGAGAGCATTGTTGAGTATGACTTTTACTTTTGTTTCAAGAACAATCTACCCTAAGGGAGAAGGTTTGTTCAGTTTTTCCTCATAATTGGACCGAGGTCCAATCACTTTTGTCTCCAATACCTCAGAACTGAAGCTGTGGTTTTCCACTGCACCTTATCCAGTGCTAAATAATGCTGATTTACCACAGTAGTAAAAGCCTTATTTTCATCACTCAAGTGTGACAGAATTTACTAGATTTCTTCACTATAATGCAACATGTTTTCCATTAGTAATTACTTACTACCACCTTTTATGAGGAGATACTTGGAAGCTATTAAATATTCTCATCTACTTATTTATTTAGTTATTTATTTACTCATTCCTAATTTATTCAACAAGTTGAAATCATTTATTTTTGTCACATATTTTCTGCTCAAATTGCTTTGAATTTATCTGTCTGAGCCTCTTTAACCTAACACTTTTTTTTTTGTTATGTCTCTACCATTTTGAAATGTTGTCTTACTCTAGGCATTAAAGATAATGCCTGGGTTAATTCTGTGATTTTCCTGTCTCAGAACTGGATGAGCCACATTTCAAGAAGTTCTGGATTCTTTTAGTGAAAAATATAATTAGCAGTCAAAATCTGTGTTCTAGGTATACTAATTTCTAATGGTAGACTCCTCTTTAAAATCATTCACAAAGTACAGAATTAGAATGTATGTATAGGTATAATAATATATATTGACATCCATCTATCTGTATTTATATCTCTGTATGCATACATTCAGTCTCATGAGATGACAACTCCAAGTCCAGTATCCATTCTAGATTTACTTCTTTCATATTTGCCCTTCCCTTCTCTATAAAGGAAGAAGCCTGGATCCCATTATACTCAATATAATATTATTTCTTACTTGCGTAATCCTTCACAAAGTCACCAAGAGGTTTTGTGGGGTCCCAGAAAAATATTTTTGTGTGACTTTTGCCTACATAGATAATTTTATTAAAAATAATTTGGAAAATTAAAGAGTTCATGGAATGTACAGAGATATATCAATAGCAATTTAGAAAATTGTGTAGAGGCATATACATATTTATTGATTGTCAGATAAGTGTGTGCATTCTTATGATGTTTAGACATTCTCTCTTTCTGTTCAGGTCCAGAAATCAAATTTCAATGTTCCTTATTGTCAAATGTATCATTCTTGGTTAATTTCCTATCTTCCAGGAAAATAGAGCAATGGTATAATGTCTTACAATGTCATGGTTCTTCTAGGTCTGTCTGCACTGAAACAATAGAGGTGATCTTGCTTCTGAAGTTCCCTAGCAACATTTATCTAATGCTGATCACATTACTTCTCCTGAAGTTGCTTCATCCATTCTCATTGCTCATGAATTCTGGCTTCCATGAATTCTCAAGGTATGTTACTATGTTTTGTTGATGGTAACCATGAATGCAAGTATTACCCAAGTATGCATCAAAAATATGAATAATCACCTTTTCTGGTCAATTTGATTTTACCAAACAGAATGTTATAGTAAGGCTGTAGAGCAAGATATCCTCCTGCCCTGAGTTCTCTTGAACTCGATAGGCTGTGCTCATTGTCATCATAGAATATAATCTCTTTTAGTGTTGACCACATTACCTGGCTTCCTACCCTTCAAATAATGCCAGCAGCAGAGAGAAAGGTGAATTATTTTCTTACTGTATATTCTTAGAAATGAAATTTCTTGATCAAAATATGAATTGTAAAGACTTAAGTAATTAGGGCTTACATGAAAACAGATTTGCTCTGAGGTTTAACCCAAAAGACTACTTCAAAAACATTCTCACATGCTGTACATAATTTTTATTTTTTCCACTATTATTCAAGAAAATATTTTCCTTTACTTTTATACTTGTTTATATTCAGCTTATTCATTTTCAATGAATTTGTATGAGCATTTGATTTTTTAGAATTATTAATACTATTAGTATGATATCAAATTCTGTAGGAAGGAGTAAACCAAGGTCATATGAGCTATACTTAGTCAAAATGGCTTTGCACTCAGTTCTAATGAGATTTTGAAATTCGTAGGTGATCATATTGGTAATAATCTCAAAATTATGGTGGAAAAATTAGCCTCAATAAAAATTATTTTGTGAAAATACAACACCTTAAAGTCGTACAGAGTACACTGTTACATTTGAATATTTAAAGACAATATGTCTCTGTGTAGGAGTACTCATACATATGTGGGAGTAATGATCATGTCAATTTAAAATACTTTTTAAACCTAAAATTCAAGTTATATTTTTAAGTTACAATGTTATACGGAAATCTATGCCTTTTGAAAATTTGATTGGTTTATCCAATTCTTTTATTTATCAAAATCTAATTACTGGACTGTAACTCTAGGATATTTTTACTCTTTGTTGTCACAAGACAGAATTTATCAAGCCTTTTATCCTTTTTTGTTTTCTTGGTCTTTTATTGCCTGAAATACTGTCTCTCTAGTCTATTCCATTTAATATCTAATTTTAATTATAATTAACCTACTATCAGTTAGATAGTATTTTTATGTTTGGAATCTATTTGGCTTCTGGGTTTTAATTCATATTTCTCCAGTTTGTATTTAGAAATAATGAACATCACTTTATTATTGTATTAAATGTCATTCAATTTACTTTCAACAATTAATCTTGTGCTTTCAGCTTTAGATTATTTGAGTTTCAAAAATTAAATAATTTCCACATCATTAACATTTGTTCAATCCTTCTTCTTGATTTACATTTATGATTTCTCACTGAATTTTATTTTCTCCTATTCTTAATTAACATTGCAAAGGAAGCATATTTCATGAATCACACACAAAGAAATCAGATGCAGTTCTATGCTTATATACTGTTTAGACATTAGATTTTGGATCACTAGTATTATTTTGGGATATTTTAGAATTGCATTGCTCTGAAATTGTTTGCTTTCACTCATGACCCATGTATGCTGACACTTCACATTTGTAAACATTAAATAAAATATCAATCCATGGCAATACAAATAAAGATTTCTGACTTTTAAAATATCACCACAGAAGTAAATTCCAAACTCCTTCTAAGTGTGATATGCTAGCAAAATGGAATTTAGGGATCAATATCAACACTGAATTAACTTTGAAAGAAAGAAATTAAAGTGTTCAGGATTCTGAAAAGAAGAGGGAACTTCTATACTGTAGATGCTGCATGATATGGGGAAAGTATGTGTTCAGATACACAGGAGAGGGATTTAAAGACTGGTAACTTGCACTTCAACATATGCACAAGGGCAGAGGTAACTTTCTTATATACATATGTGAATATACCACAATGAATTTCACCATTGTGTACATCCACAAGAAATTAATTTAAAAATAACTGTGGATAAATGGCAGAAAGATCAATAGAGGGAAGGGAGCAGAGGGTGAAGGGAGGCAATGGGAAGGAGAGGTACTGGGGACCAAATTAGAATAAGATATAGTCCATGCTTTTATAATTATTTCAAAATGGATTCTACTGTCTTGTATGACTAAAGAGAACCAACAAAAAAAGAATACTCAGATAAGCAAAAGTAATAAATTAGAAAATTGAAGAAAGCTTGGAAGTTTTAAGACCCATAAGAAACAACCAGACCAGGGAGACAGGGAATTTTTCTTTAATTATTCTGGGTGTTAGATAATTCTTCTGAAACTAGCATGCAAAGCTTTTTCTATGTCCTGGAAAATGTCCTGTGGTTAACATTTCACTAAACTAAAAGGAGCAGGAAAAAATGGAGCCAATAAAAAAGAATGAGCCGGATGCCATGGCACATGGTTATAATCCCAGCAACTTGGAAGTTGAAGCAAGAGGATTGCAAGTTCAAAGTCAGTCTCAGCAACTTAGAGCCCCTATCCAGAAAAAAAAAAAATGAAAGAAAGAATGGGTGTGATGTGATGACAATATGGACAACATAGCATAAAGAGAAGAAAGCCCCACCAAGGTCTGCCAAACAGAATTCAGGAGATACATGAATGCATCTCTGAATACACAGGCAACTGAGTCAAGAGTCTCCTTTGTTAAACTTGCTGGTCAAATAATAAGTAGGATTAGATTTAGAAAATAGTGGACTTTGATGGATATTTTTAAATCTTGCTATAAATCCCAATTGACGGAGTATCTGCTTTTGGCCACAATAAAAAAAAGAGTAATAGTTGTGCCTTTCTCATTAAAGTAACTAAAAACAGACAAAGCATATGAAGTAATGGTTTCCAAAATATTGAGATCACATGGTGAAGGTGATGGTTTTTGAGATATGGGAAACAAGTGAAGCAAGATCCAGCTTGCTGCATTGAGTATCTAGGCTGTAGTACAGGGACAGAAGGTACAGGCAGAGCTTGGAGAATTTTCTGAGTGCAGAATGTGGAACTGAAAGTTCAGGAAGATTAAGACTGCTACAGTTTGCAGGACAGAGCTTCAGAGAAGAGAGAGCTCCACAGAAACAGAACTCTGGAGATCTGTAGAGGATTCCCCTTGAGTGTTGAGCTATGTAATAATCATCATATGTGCATACAGAAAAACTCCCTGATGCTCAGAAAGCAGACACCTGAAAGGAGTAGAGAGAAGAATACATGGCACTCACATAGGCTGGAATAGTGCCTGTTCCCACTTGTCATCCTTGGAAACCTCATGGTTCAGAGCACCATTCCAAGTATGCAGTGGATCTTTTTTCTGCAGTGTGGAAAAATTAGCCCAATATCGAGCTTTGCTATGGTTTCTTCTTATAATTTTGAAAGTATGACCTCAAAAGACCAAATTATCTCCAAGTAACTTAACTGTGTCATAGAATAAAGCTCAGGATAATCTTAAAATAAAATGAACCCTGAAGGAGACACACACATGCACATTTACACAGACACACAGATGCTTGAACTCTATTCTATGATATAAAAATATTTTAATACAAAATCATTAATATGAAAATATCCAGAACCAAATAAGGTAAAATCCACAATGTCTGAGAACAACAAAATTATCTGCTTTGCAAAACAGTAGCATGATATAATGTACAGGAGGATAAAAATCAATCAAAACCAGACCTGAATTGACACTGATGTTAGAATATGACATAGAGTCAAGCCAGGCCCAGTGGCACACACCTATAATCCTAGTGGCTTGGGAGGCTGAGGCAGGAAGATTGTGAGTTCAAAGCCAGTCTCAGCAAAAGCAAGGTGCTAAGCAACTTGGTGAGACCCTGTCTCTGAATAAAATACAAAATAAGGACTGGGGATGTGGCTCAGTGGTTGAGTGCCCCTGAGTTCAATTCCTGGTACCAAAAGAGAAAAAGACACAGAGCCATTAAGAGACTTCTGGTGACTCTGTTGCGTATGTTTAAAAATTAAGAAGAGATATGAAACAGAGAAAAGCCTAAAATGGATTTCTGTGAAAATTATCCTGCCTATGCTAAAAAAATAAAGAAATTCTAAGGATGGGATAACACCAGATGAGACATTGCTGAAGAAAGGATTCCTAAACTTGAAGACATAGAAATGGAATCGGTTCAGGAGGAAACATAAAGAGGACAAAAAAATTAAGAAAAATAGAGCACAAGAGAGCTGTCAACTCTTGTGTATGTGTAAGTGAGCCTGTGAAACAGAGAGGAGGGCAGAAATGTGAACCAATAATGGATAAAATTATTACAAATTTGTCAAACAGACAAAAACCAAATCCAAAACACAGCAATATCCTGTAACCCCACAGATCTTAATGAAACAGAAGCTTGATGAAACCCATAAGGGACCTAAAGGAACATAAAGAGAATGGTATCAAGTTGTATCTAATTAATTTTCAAAGCCAGCAATAAAAAGCAAATCTTCAAAGTTTCCAAAGAAAACAAAAAGGCATGTTACTTATAGAAAATAATTATGATTGCAGTAGATTTCCTGAAGAATATGATGCAAGAGAAAAGATATTAAAATTACATCTTTAATGCAATGGGGGAAAAGGCAGTCTGCTATAATTCTGAAGAAATATTTTTCAAAAGCATAGATAAAACAAAAAATGTTTTCAAACACCCAATATTTATAGAATTTAGAAACACCAGAGATATACCCTAAGAGATGTTATTAAAATATTTTTTCTAGAAGAAGAGAAATAATACCATATGGAAATGTGGGTTTACACATCAGAAGAAAATGCACTAGAAATTGCCCCAAGTTCCATTTTCCTCCTAAAACACCTTGAAATTGCCAAAGTTCTGTTTGTCCATCCAGTTCTTCAACCACATTGCTGAGAAAAGTGGAGCTGACAATTAGCCTCCTGTCTGCACTGCCTCTTCCCTAGGGTCTTTGCCTCTACAAGTCTTTGCCTCCTGGTTATCCAAAATGCCTTCAGGCCATTTTCCCACTCCCAGCTCTGTTAAGGCTGCATTGACAAACAAGTGTGTATTTAATTAGGGTGTAAAATGTGAAGTGTTGAAATGCATGTACATTGTGAAATGACTCCCACTTCTTGCTAAATAATATATCCATCACCTCACACTGTAACCTTCTATGTGATAAGAACATTCAGGACATATTCTCTTAACACATCTCAAGAGTGTGTTATTATTAACTATACTCACCTTGATGTGCATCAGGTCTCCAGGACTGATGCATGTTACAACTGGACGTTTGTACCATTTAAGTAACATTTCATTTCCCTACCTGGCTAGTCCCTGGTCAGCACCCTCCAAATCTCTGTTCAATAGAATAGAGTTGGCGTTTTCAGAGTACATATATGAGATCATGTGGTATTTTTCTTTCTGTGTCTGGCTTATTTTACTTAGCATTATATTTTTATATTCATTCATGTTATAAATGACAATTTCCTTTTTTATAAGGCTGAAAATATAACTCTTTGAGGGGTACTGGGGATTGAACCCAGAGGCATTTGACCACTGAGCCACATCCCCAGCCCTATTTTTTTATTTTATTTAGAGTCAGGGTCTCACTGAGTTGCTTAACACCTCACTTTTGCTGAGACTGGCTTTGAACTCACAATCCTCCTGCCTCAGCCTCCCAAGACACTTGGATTACAGGCATGTGCTGTGGTACCTGGCTGTGTGTTCATTTTTAGATTTTCTGATCTGTTTGAACAAACAATACCTAGAACAAACTATTCTATAAAATCTGATATACAGAAAATCTAAGTCCCAATATGGACTATTATTTACAGTTCTTTGCACACTAATGTAGGACATATATTAAATATATGATTATATGTGAACTTATATATTTCTTAAAAGGCTATTTCATGTTTTTACAGTCTTAAAATAAAAAATCCTCTAAACTGTTTTACAAAGTCATCTGCTAGGCAAAAATACACAGTGATTTTAATTATGAGTTATAAAAATCACAAGGAAACAAAGATATATTTAGAATACTACATTAGGAATGGCATGTTTGAAAGTATAAATCTTTGGTAAAGTCAACATAAAATTTATATATATCAAAATTTTAATAAATTATTTCATTTCTGTAGAAAAAGATTGTGTAGAATCTTTTATGAATAAATTCCTGAGATGTCTTACTTTTGATTTTATTAAAACATAAACATTTGCAACTTCATTAGTCATGATACAGAGTAAGATGGCATAGAAAGGATATTTTTTTAGTGGTATCTTTATGCACAATTGTCAAGAATGGGTAGCAACCAAGATATCCTTCAGTAGGTGAAGAGAAAACTGAGGTATAAAAAGGGTTTTGAACCAGAAAAACATGACCAAAATTTGAAGGTGGCAGAATCTAAGTCTTTCTAGTATTCAGTCCTTTGTCAATAACAAAGAATACATAATACCTCATTTACATATTTGTGATAAGAATTTCAAGGAATTTAGGTAAAGTACTGGCATATGATAGGCACTCAGTTAATCAATACAAGCTAGGGATATAAGCCACATCTGTGTAGATGGCCAAGAAAATTCAGCAATCCTGAACACCAAAGTGTAAGTGAATTCTGTGGTTAACTTATGAGTTCATTTTGAATACTCACTGTTGCACTTGTTCCATTTCCTGGGCTTAATATTCCCTGTGTCTGAAATGGTCCTCCCAGGAATGCATATGCCTATTTTTCTTTACTGCCCTTAAATTGCTGCTTATTTTCCTGTCCTCTTGCACTGTCACTGTTTGACACTTTATCATTTATAATATGTGCTCTATTATTTATAAGTATTGCATCTTTGTAATGTTTTTACCATGAAAAAGTAAGCTTTTCTGAGTTTGTTTATTTTGCTTTATGGCCATCTAACCCCTTGAATTGTGTCAAGCAAATTACATATGTTCCTAAAAATTTTTAAATAGATGTATTAATAGACTCTTCTTGCATTATAAAATGTTTTTATATCACTCATGAAAAGTGAAATGTTGTTTCTTGTTTTATGGATACACTATAGTTTATTTTCTTATTCTTGTTTAAATATTTTGACATCTTAATGCTAAAATAAACATTCTTGCACATAAATGTCATTGCCAGATCTGCTTGTGCTTTTAGGATTTAAAAAATCCCTATTATGGTGTCATTTCCCACTTTTAAAACAACAGATTCTTTGGGGAAAATGCTCATTTTTTGAGTAACCTCAACGATGTTAACAGCACAGACCTTCTAGCTCACTTCTGTATTATTTCCAGCCAACCCTGGTGCCAAGCATGCAGATGGCAATCAATTAATATAACTTTTTTTATTTTTTAAGATCATGGGGATTTTTTTGGCGTAAATGACATTTGAGTCAAACAAAACACCAGCTGCTTTATCTGGAGTCATTTCTTAATCTATAAAATGAAAATTTAGGTTATTTCAATTATTAAATGTTTTTCACACATAAAATAAGCAAAGAATAGTAGTTATTATTGAAAAGGTTAACTCATTGAAAAATGTAACAAGTTCCAAAGTTTCTGCTTTCTTCATTTTATATTATAAATTAAGACCACACACACACACACACACACACACACACAGACTCAAGATGATTTATTAGAGAAAAATAAGGAAAATTTCCATTCCATTCCAAGTATATACAGGTTTGAAATATAAAAACAATTATTTATGGTGCCCAGTTAATATCTAGAATGAAAAATTATATAAGGGATATGTCTTCAGCTGCTTTGCTGGACTTTTAAATGAACAATTAACGAGGTTACTTCTCTACAGAAATAGCTATTAAGAACTATAATAGCTTGGCACAGTGGTGCATGCCTCTAATCCCAGCTGCTGGAGATTGTAAATTCAAAACCAGCCTCAGCAACTTAGGCCCTCACCCTCATAGAGGCTGTAAGCAACTTAGCCAGACCCTGTCTCAAAATAACAGGCTGGGGATGTGGCTCAGTGGTTAAGGGCCTCTGGGTTCAATTCCTAGTACCAAAAAAAGAAAAAGAAACAAAAAGAACTGCAATAATTCAAAACATATATGTATTCCAAATGTACATAAGTACTATAATTTCCTTAATAACAATGTTGTTCTTTATTATTGATCTTGAAATTCAATTCTCAAAATTTACTTATGAGGTAAGCTGGTAACAGACAAGGATGAGAATCACTTTTTAGAACAAATCTTATCATGTTCTTTCTTTAATAAAATCTCAATTGTAAAGAGGAAAGCACTCATTATGATTGTACAGGAAGGTTCCTTGTACTGGTAAGTGGTTAATTAAAATAAAGCTGTCGTTGCCTTTTCCAACAACAAACACATCTGGATAAATAGTATGTCAGCACTGTATTCAGACAGTGACAGTTAAGAGAAGAGCTGGGACAATGGGCTTATGCTGCCTATGTCCTGAGAGCATATGAGAAGACAAACAAAATCAAACCAACAAAAATGAAGAAATATGGTAGGACTAGGAATTGGGAAAATATATCTTAAGATTGACTTTCTCCTAAAAGTAGTGAAAACTTCAAGAAATATCTTCACTTTGGTGTGTCTTAATTTCCTCATCTGTGAAATGTGCAGCAGGTTTGAATAGATGTTATATAAAGTCTATTTTGACTCTTGACATGGTATGAAATACTTTGGACAAATTACACAAATGCTTATATTCTATGGTTTTTTTAGGTTCTTAAAGAATTAGTGTTGGACTGGGGTTGTGGCTTAGTGGTAGAGCACTTGCCTAGCATGTGTGAGGCACTGTGTTTGATTCTCAGCACACATAAATCAGTAAAGGCATTGCATCCATCTAACCAAAAATATTAAAAAAAAAAGAGTTAGTGAAGGGAAATTGATAAATATTTTATTTAGAAAAAATATTTTAATTGACAAATATTTTAATTAGGAAAAGATAAAGATCATACAAATGGAAGCAATACATTTATTATATAGCTTATAAACTAAAGAAAGTCTACCTGCTAGAATCTCAGGGCAGTTTGAGAGCTTGGTGGGCTGATGCTTCACTACACATACTAGGTCAGCCTTCCCCTGTGAGGCTTAAAGGACGGAGGCAACACGTCTGGGACAAAGCTGGGACCAAGACCTGGCTGTTCCTGGATTTATTTCATACATTCTCTAACTAATGCTGTTCTTTAAATGACTGTATTTTCTGCAATGAACTTGACAATATGAGTATTTAGGCAGATTGTTCATTACTTGTACATGGAGTAAAGGTTCCCCAGGAGCTCTGCAAAAAGGTCAGAGGAGAAATGGGGTTAATCGAGCTTAAGTGTTTGAAGGAGACAGGTAGTGAACTCTTTCTGTGCAGGGTGGAAAAGGGGAACGGGGTGAACTGGGTAACATGGACAAAGGGTCGCTAAGCAGAGCTCAGGATCTGTAATAGAAGCAGGGTGAGAAATAAGGTTAACAGGAGACAAGAGAAGGAGGGAAAAAAGGCCCATCTTCAACATTTTGAAGGCAACATTCAGAAGCTGGTGTTTGATCTGAGGCCATAGGAGAATCACTGAAATAGATGACAGCTTCAGAAGACTGGAACAGGAAATCATTTAGCAATAGTGTCACAAACTTGGATGGAGAAGGAAGCGGAATCTAGAAGGCCAACAAAGAACAAATTATTGTGCTAAATATCAGGTAAGTAGAAATTTTACGAAAAATGATTTCGTAGTCTAGAAAGGAAAGAATACAGAAATTGAAACCATTTCTTACAGAATAAAGGTCTTAGACTTCCCAGCAGTAGAGGTAATGACCACAGTTTGGAATTAGAATGAACATCATAGTTTATCCCTTAGCTCATGAAAAACTAAAACACGAAGAAGTTGTTGGAAGTATTGAATTATTTAGCTATATATTCACATATCTTCCATTATCCAATTTAATTTTATTTTTTCTGTTTATTGATACCTTTCTTAGAAATTTAATATTGCTAAAGCACTGAGATAAATAATGGGAAGGAAAATATCATAGAACTTTCAACGGTGTTGTAGAAATAGAAAATAGGGAAACAATTGGATGCAGAATTTTTGTGTTTGATCAATAGAATTGGAGATGGCAGAAAGAATTTCACCTATTATTAATTTATTCATTTGATACTTGCTTACCTCACACACTATGCTAACAGCTGGAGTTATAAACATAGGAAGTACATTGTTCTTGATCTCAAGGCATCCATTGACCAGTGGGGCAGACAACTGTGAAAAATAATGTGACTAGAAGGTCTTAAATTCCATGACAGAATTGTGTACAAAAACAAAGAAAAGAAAGGGCAAACTAATGTAGATTTGCTTAGAATAGACTTTCTGGAGAAGAAAAATATTTTGATAATGAAGACACTGACGATTAGCCCAAGAGAGAGGGGAAGGTGTCAAGACAGCCCTGGCATGAACATATACCTCGGTGGCAAAATATAGGTTCTATAGGATTGGATATAATGGATACGGTTTGGGCGTGGAAGCTGTATAAAAATGCAAGGATCAGATCATGAAGAGCTTCATGCAAGATGCTTTGAGTTTGCAATTCATATGTCCAGCACATGACAAGGTAATGGAGGGTGCTAAGAAAAGGAGTACTGATCAGATCCATGTTTCTCAATGCTCACTGTAGTAACAATGTAGAAACTTGGTTAGATCTGGGAAACTAGGTGAGAAGCTATTTTAGGACTATAAGAGAAAACCAGGAGAACTTTAGAGGAACTGTGGAGATCAAGTATAAGATAGGAGAAAGTAAACACATATTTGGGACACTTGGATTGTTTCCACACTTGGTTAAGATGAATGAAGCTGATGTGAATATTGAAGTATAGCTATTGTTTCATGATATTTTCCATTGTAGTATCTAGGAGTTGAATTTCTACCTTGCATACTCATACATGTTTAACTTTGTAAAAGATTGTTACAGTTATAAAGTACATTGCCCTCAACAAAGCAGGGACATTCCCAGTGCTCCACTCTTCACCAGCATTTGACACTCTAGTCTTTTCTAGTTTTTTTCAATTTAGCCAACACAGCAGCAGAGAGGTATCTCACTGTGGTTTAATGTATTTCCCCATGACTCATGAAATTGAATATCTTACATGTGCAATTTTCCATACTTTATGTACATGTGTGTGGGATCTGTTCAAAACTTTCTACCTATTTTTGTCAATTGTCTTTTACAATAGAGTTGAATAATAGGTATTATTGATTATCACTGAGTTTTACTAAGAACTCTTAGAATTGAGTTCTTCTATATGAAGCTTCTCTGGATATAAGATCTCTATTGTGACTTTGTAAATAATATCATGGTCTCTAGTTTGTCTTTTCGTTTTACTAAAGGTATCATTATAAGAATAAGAGCTTTACTTTTGTTGAAGTTCAATTTATCATTTTTAAAATTTTCCTTCAGAAATCTTTGCCTAAAGTTTCATAGACTTTCTCACATGTTCACTTGTATAAATGGTAAGTTTTACCTTACATTTAGGACATAACCCATTTCCTGTTCAATATTGGAGTTAGTGTGAGATATGGATAGAGTGGTTGTTATTATTTTTTGGCATATGTATATCAAATTGTTCTGGCACTATTTTTTTAGAAAAGGAGAATTCTTATCTATTGAATTTACTTGGAACCATTGGGGAAAAATCAGTTAATCATATCTGTATGGGTCTTTTTTTGTCTCTTTTCCATTGATCTGTATATTTATACTTATGCTGGTATCACATTTATTTTCATTACTGTGCCTTTAAATAAGTATTGAAACTAAGGAATGTGAGTTTTCTAACTTGTATTTTTGAGTTTTTTTCTCCATACAATCTTGTATTCACTTGAAAAATCTCTCTTGCATTGTATCAGACATGAGCACTATGTCAATATTAGCAGATATGTAGAAATTTTTACCTTGTATCACTTTAAATAGGTGAATATTATAAATTAATAAGAAAAATGAAAGAATTAGAATGTGGCTTCCAGTTCTAAATCTACTATCTTGAATCATTATTCCATTCATTATTTATGATTAATGATAATATACATTTACTATATTCTTATTTATTTTGTGGAACTATTATTTGTTTAGTATAGCATTCATAGGTTCTATCCTTAATCAACTTTCAAAGAACCATTACAAATAGTTCTTTCTTAGATTTAAAAAGACAATGAAATGGCAAGAATCCTATGATCAGCTGGAGCTGGAGCCAGTGCAGGTTTTAAAAAGGGGATTATGTGAACAAAAGAGAAACTGAGCATTTGATTAGGCTTTGCAGTGAAAACATTTTTATTTATTTTCCAAGAAGCTACATTTGAGGTAAATGTAAGGTTTAAAATGTAAGATATTTCTTATCCATGAGTAATTGCTTTACTCTAAATAGGGAAAATTAATATGTCTGTTAAGAAAATGCCAGATAAGAGATTTAGGCAATAAACTACTTTAGATGGGTAAAAACATTTTTCTGTTCATCTTAGGACTAAATTAAGATCCCAAAGTACTTCTGGGTTTGAATGAATGTTCTCTATAAAATAAGTGTGGGTAAACATTTTTAAACCTGTAACGGTTTCATGATGAATAGGTAATTTCTATCAAGTATCAATTTAACATATATTTTACTTCTTTTACCTTCATTTCATTTCCTGAGAAATTGCTGAAATAGGAAAGGTTTCAGTATACATTTATTTTGAACAAAATATATGTAATGCATTTTTCTGACTGGAAATGACTAAGAAAATTAGGTGATTTAAATGGACACTATTCTTTCTCATTCAATTTCAAGAAAAATGAAAGCTACTAAATATCTTGTTCTATCTGAAAGTGGTTAGAAACTTTACCCAACTTAGGAGTTAAGGGCATTTAAAAAAATTTTTAAATGGGCAGGATTTGTTATAGCCAATATTGTAATTGTGTCTCTTATTTGCAAATCATAAGCCACATATCATGGGTTGTTGGCTTGATCTAACACTTTTGCTGTATACTTTCTTAAGAATGTTCTGTGATTTAATCTTTTACAAGCTCTCACTCTATTGCATCCCAGTCTCTTTCCTCCCACCACACACTCTCATGCAGAGAGAGAGAGAGAGGGAGAGAGAGAGAGAGAGAGAGAGAGAGAGAAGACACAGTGGACATAGTTGTTAGTTTCCTGGCACTGTGCCTCCATCAACAGGCAAGCAGGCAAACATGGCTTTCTGAGACCTGTTTAACTGTATTCTTCATTTCCCCATCAGGCTTTAAAATTGAAAATCATTATATGTGACCAAATCGAGTAGTTAGGCAAAAAGCAGAAACAGTCTACTAAAAATTAATTTTCAATAAGCCAAAAATGATTGGGGGAAACTTAAATTCTCATAGACAATAAATGTCTAGTAAATCACTTCAGTGGGTTTGATTTCATTTTAAATCTAATCATTTAAAGTACTATTGCTAATAGTATTTTAAACATATTACTGTATAGTTAATACTAGTATATAAATACCATAAATTGTAAGTGCATTCTAGGCAATGTACTAGGCATTTTGTATCCATTATTTTATATAATCCTAAAAACAAACCTTCAATATAGGGTGGCCATAAAGAAGATGATGCACAGATTATCATCTTGAACAGGGTCAGAGGGAAGAATGTATAGCAAAGTCAGCTTAGCTCCAAGATCCTTTGTCTAAGCTAATAAATTGGTAACATTGGAATGCCATATTGCTGCACTCTTTACATTGTTTTCTCCCATTTATTAATTCAAAAACTATTGAATTTCTCTAATGAAACACTTTCCTGGGCATTCAGGATGAAAAATACAGGTGAATATGAAAAACAATCCCTAATCTCATAGACAGTTCAGTTAAGTGAAGATATACAGAACACAAATGATTGTATGAATAAATAAGTGATTATAACATGTTTTAGGTATTACTGAGGAAAAAAATGGTATGATGAGCATATCAAAAATGGACCTTGTTTACACTTGGAACCAGCGTTATCAAGGGAAGGCTTTATTAAAGACTTACTGTTGAAGGTAAGTCCCATGTGATGAGTTCACAATGAAGGATGTGGAACACCATTCTGAGCAGGAGCAATCTGGGTCTCTTCTGAGGTCAGGTTGTGGCTGAACCTCAGTGTGCAGGAGAACAAGAGCTATGTAGCCTTCTGGGCTTTGTTAAGAATTTTACTCTCTTCATTTATTCCCTCAGATTCTATCTGTCTTTTCTGGCCCTGCTGATGTCTATTTCACTCCAAGGAACAGTTATGCCTCCTCATGCTGATTTCTCCCTTCTTTGATTTCTTGTGATCGTATCATCATGTACTGCTAGCATGTGTGAAACTATAATTCCTTAAGAGTAGAAATAAGGATGCATTCTCATTATCATATAGAAAATGTTAGTAAATATCCTCCCCATTTAAATTTGAACTTTAATTTTGCTGTAGGGCTTTTCTTTCCTTGAGGAGGGAAGTACATACAATTAGTAGTCATGCTTTTTACTAAAACCCAAAAAATATGAAATTAGTAACTGGCTCCATTAATATACATAAATCCTAAAGTAAGAATATGTGAAATAAAAAATGTTGAAATGTCATATAAATGTGAAATGTTGTATTAAGGAAAAAGCTAATGCTACATTTTTATGGACCATTGAGAGCTAGTAAAAGACCTTAGCATCATATTCTTTTGAAGTTGATGAGTAAGTAGGATATGCTTCAATGAGATCAAATACATGCTCTAAAGACTGAGAAATATGGAGAATTTTAAATGTTCCTTGTCATTAATACAGCTCTCAAAAGAGCAAAGATGCAAATTCATTAACTCGAGTCAAACTTAGAAGGCCCATTTTCATGAAAATGATTTCTAATACTTAAACAAGATTGTGGTTATAAGAACTTTTCATTGAGAGGGAAACAACAGAAAAATAAATTCTCAGATGTTTTATTTCTTGGTCAAATTTTGTTTGATGGCAGGCATGATGACCAAGAAAAATCCTCCCAAAATGTAATACATACCAAAACTATCAATGGAGATTTTAGTAGTGTTTTGTTCCAACAAATTATTCTAGCTATGTCATATTTCTTAGCTTCGCTGACAATCAACTCACTGGAGGCACTTTGAAAATTATTTTTGTTCCTGCATTTATGAATCCTTAAATAAGAACTCTCCTTTAGCTCTTTTTTAAGTAAGAAGACATTACTGCAGCTGGCTTGTAAAAACTTATTTAATAACTTGAAAATTGCATTTGCTGGCAATTATGCAGTCACTGTAATTCTAAGTTTGTGATTTTTTGGTTAATTTAATAAATGTATACATATATTATAAAAAGTATTGTGATGCAAAGTTACAATTTACAACCAGCCAAAAGAGTCAGTCAAATTACATGTAATAATTTGACACCCTCCTTTCCCCTCCTAAAACAGTTCAGCAGTAAAATTTAAAAGTTGGTCTTATCTTCTAATACTTATTCTTAAGGGTCATCTGAAGTTGAAAGGCATGGATTGAAAAATGTTTTTGCTTTTGATCATGTCCATATTGGGTTATAGTAATTGGTTTAATTTCAAACTTCTACAGTAATATGAAAAGAGAAAGACACTGCCTGTTACTTCAAATTAAATTCACTCTTGAACGATGAGAAGTGATTTTATGACAGGTGCCATTCCGAAAAGCTAGAGAGAGAGTGGACAAATTTCCTCATCACAGGTTTCTATAGTCACTTCACCACAAACAGACTCACCTGTGCTAATGCTGATTGCAAACTTATTTCACTCCATATTTCAATGGCAAAATATTTTTCTGGTCTTCTGAATTACGCAAAGTTACTGAAATTGAATACTCATTACTACTTGACTGCTTCTTTGTTGTCCACCAACATGGGGCTTCAATCACACTTGATTAAATGTGTATGACATTCTTTTAACACCATTGATTGAGCACCTTCTATGTACAGGGCACTGTATTAATCAGTGAAGCTAAAACATGACTTCTCCATCATACACCTTAGAACTTATCAGGGCACAGAGGCAGGCACACCCAAGCTTGCAGAACGGTGGCAGAGGCTGTGTGGGAGGAAGGTATGATGAGGGCAGAGGAAGGGGCATTTAAATTAGACTGAAAGAGCCAGAAAAACTTCTCTGAGGTAATGATTGAGCTTTATCATGTCTTAAACATATAATTTGGTTGGATGAGGGCATGGTGAGAGTTTTCCACTTGAGATAAAATATGCAGTTTTGTTCCTTATTAGCATAACCAATTAAGAGCTGATGATGGATTGAATGCATTTTGAATATATTTGAATCCATGTGCTAAGAAAATCTTTTATAACCTTCTCCATTGAATATTTTAAATTATTGAGTCAAAATGAATATGTAGCTGGAGATTACATGGTCAACTGTCTGTGAGTTGGAGTGGGACTGAAGTTGAGGCGTTTGATATTGCACTTGTGTTATGGTTGGCTGAGGTGTCCCCCACTAGCTCCTATTACTGCAGAAATATTCATGGGTAAGATGATTAGATCATGAGAGCTGTAGCCTAACCAGTCCATTCTAGTTTGAATGAACTGGATGGTAATTGAGGTCGGTGGGGTATGACTGGCAGAGGTGGGTAACTGGGATCTGCCCTGGAAGTGTGCAACTTCCCTGTGCCCCTTTCCTGCCTGTGCTCTCCTTGCCCCCTGCTTCTGAACCCTGTCATGAACTGAGAAGTTTTCCTCCTCTGGGCTCTTCCTCCATGATGTGCTGCCTCACCTTGGGCCCAGAGCAATGGAGTTAGTTATCTTTGGACTGAGACTTCTGAAATCATGAGCCCTAAATACATCTTTCGTCCTCTAAGTTGTTTTTGTCACAGAGATGCACACTAAAACAACCTGAGTCTAATTTGGTTCCTAATTGTTAAGGACTCAGTACTCGAATTGATATGGACTTTGGAATATAAACATTGAAGTGCCATAAATTGTCCTTATCCTTCCCAGACATAGCCAATGTTCTTCTGTAGAACCTGGTCTTTTTCTATGGGCTGTTTTTGGGAGATGACCTTGAAAGACCAATTTTGACTTAGGTAGATAGGAGTGAGGAGAGATGCAAGGAAAATTCTGATTAAAATCAGGCTTACATAATTATGCAGAAATTGCCTCTCCTTTAGCTTCATAAAATGTAAATACCATTCATTTATCTATGCATTTAATGCATTCACTCATCAAATTGTTATTGAGCATCTAATATGTAGCTGAACTGCTGGGATTCACAGATGAATAAGACATGATCTCTTCCTTCCGGGATCTCATGGTTTAGCAGAGGAACTTATACGTAAATGGGTGCAATAAAGTGGAATTGGACTATTATTTAATGACTGCGTTGGTCAGATGAAGAAGGAAAAAGGGAGACCTAGGAAGGCTTCTAGCAGGAAGGAATAAGCCAACTGCTTCTTTTTTTTCCCCCAGTACTGGGGATTGAACCCAGGGGCACTCCAGCACTGAGTCACATCTTCAGCCCTATTTTGTATTTTATTTAGAGACAGGGTCTCATTGAGTTGCTTAGGGCCTCGCTAAGTTGCTGAGACTGGCTTTGAACTCGAGATCTTTCTGCCTCAGCCTCCCAAGTGCTGGGATTATAGGTGTGTGTCACTGCGCCCGGCTAACCAGCTGCTTCTTGAAAGCCAGGAAGTGAGTGAATGAGTGTTTAATGGAGTGATGAAGGTTTTTAGGCAGTGGCAAAGCATGGGAAAAGACACAGAAGTATGTGGAAGCCTTGGTCATGGGGCACATATAAGAATTTGTGATGGTAGGGTTTGTTGCACAAAAAATGGGAGTGGCAAGAGAATAGTCTAGAAAGGCAACAGAACCTGAACACCATCAAACATCACACAGGGAGATGAGCCTTATGCTAATGTAGGAAGCTTTACTACTTTAACAACTTGCTCAACAAAAGCTTTGTAATGACTATCCATGGCAGCGATATTCCATGACTATCCATGACAGCCCAGGTGTGAGAACAACCTGAATGTCCACCAATTGATTACTGCATAGATGTAATGGAATATTTCTTAACCATAAAAACATGGATGAAGATTGAAAACATTAGGACTGAGTGAAAGAAGTCAGACTTAAAGGATATATATTGTATAATTCCACTTATATTAAAGATGCTGAAAATGTACAAATCTAGAGAGACAGAAACCAGAATCAAGGAAAGGGATGACAGGAAGTGACTGGTTGGTGAGCATGTGGTTTATTCTTGGGGTGATGATAGTATTCTGAAAGTAAATAGTGATGACTGCACACCATTTAAATGTATTAAATGTCATTAAAGTTTACAAGTTCAAGTGATCAAAATGCTAAGTTTTATGTTACAGGCATTTTATCACAACATAAAAATAAATAAAATTTTTAACAGCTTGTAACTGAGGAAGGTGGAAGGAATAGTGGTGCCATGAACAATCCTTCTGTCATATACATCATACAGTTACCTCTGTAAGGTTCTGGGGACAGTCACTGCTACACAGGATAGACCAGCAAAATACTATTAATACAATATCCGTCAGCACATGGAGGTCATGTCACATCTCCTTTGTATTTATCTTCCTTTGCTAGTACAACTGCTAAGACACCTCTTTGATCTTAAGGCCTATCCCCATTACTCTGACACAAAGAAGTAATGCTAGGCTCTCAGCAGGTTTGCAAGGAAGTGACTTCATGATTATTTCAAAATTGGGTTTTAGTGTTTAGATTATCTTTAAAATATATACTCTGTAAATCTAAACCCCAAAGAGGTTGATATCCTTAAGTGACTCTTCCACATTCTCTTAAGAGGCAATTCTTAATTTTTCAGTTAAAATAGGTCTACTTTTCTTTTTCACATTATTAAATAGTATACCTTTATGGATTGCATCATCATTTGCTTTTTCTTCAAGAACAATAATTTATGATGCAATTTCTCATGTTATATTGTCTATTCCAATTCTAGGAGATTTTGTAAGTCCTGTTTGCATCATGCTGACCTGATGTGATCATTATATATCATATCAATCCAGTGAGCTGATTAAACACACATTATCCTTAGTTTTTCAAATGAGAAAATTAACTTTCAGGGTAATTAGGCAGCATAGCATAAATAATAGAGGGCAGAAACTGCACTAGGGCCCAGGTCTTCACTTTCAAGATGTCACTAGAAGGCACTTAGCTCCAACCCAGCAGTGAAGCTAATGCAGGGTTTTTCACCCCATAGGCTGAGAACACTCAGTCAGGGGTAGGCCCGATCTTGTAGAATGGCTTTAAATTTTGTGTACCTCTTCCTTTTGTTATGTTTCTCTTGACTTTATTGCTAAGATTTTAAGCAGAAATTTAGTCCATCTTATTACTCTGTGTGTGAACATATTAAGTATCCAGAGTGACGGGATGTTTTGAAGTCATCTTATGTAGACCTCACTGGATTTAAAGGCATATCCATGACCCTGGATGTGTTGTGCTGTTTTTCATGGCAACAGAACGTAGAGCTCCATGCAGTACTTTTTAAAAATTTTAGATGTATTAAATTTAAATGAACTTGTCATATTTTAATATGATCTGAAGAAAGAAAATAATGAGAATTCAAAGTGTCAGCTGAATGTGATCCTGTGCTTGTGACAAATACCTTCTTGCTAATCAATCACATAGTTCAAAAAATAGATAGATTGATCAATCACATATTTGGGGTAGAATATGCCACATTATACCCTGATAAGGATTTAGACAATTTGAGAGATTGAATTAAGTAAACTATTAGATGCTAATACAAATTATTATTGTTCATTATTATTATTTTAGTTGCATATTGGAGTACAGTATGATAATTTAATATTATATGCAATGCATAATGACCAAGTCAGAACAAATCATATTGAATGGCACAGAAAACAACTGTACCAGCAGTGGTATGTGACAAGTGGTCACCAAGCTATTTATTATGGCTTCAACTATAATTAAATCAAATCCATTATTTAGTGTCATAATAATCATAAATTTTGACCAGCCTTCCTCTGAATGTCATCTATATTCAATTGTATCATTTTTTTCAATTCTAACCTACAAGAGAAATTCTACTTCTATAGATTTAATAGCAGCAACTAAATGTGTATGTATGCATATACAGATATATGCTTATTACAAACTATTGTTACATATATTATTTTATTAAATCTTTGAAGCAAGGTTATGAGGTTGGTATTATGCCTTTGTGTCTGTGTGTGGTACCAGGGATTGAGTGCTTAACCACTGATCCACATCACCAGCTCTTTTAAAAATATTTTATTTTGAAACAGGGTTTTGATTAAATTGCTTACAGCCTAGCTAAATTACTTATGCTGACTTTGAACTCATGATCCTCCTGCCTCAACCTCTTGAGCCATTGGGGTTACAGGTGTGAATCACTGTGCCCAGAAGTATTTTGCCATTTTTGATAGGTGGTTAAAGACTATTAGAAAGATTAACAGGTTAATAAGTGAAACATTAGAACTGGAACCCAGACCCTTTTGATTCCAAAGTCAATTATCTTCCCTATTATTCCAAAGAAGTGTAATTATATTCCATATTCTACGTAAGTATATTCCATACTCCCCCTAAGTATATAATGATATTAACCAATGTCATAGAATATTGTTTCAACCCTGATTGATGGAGTGTTTCTCTAGCTGCTTAGTAGTTCCTGTGTTTCTAATGTTGTTTATCTTTGACTATGTCTCATGCCAAGGAGCAGATAAAGCTTCTCTTCTCTTTAGCTGGTGAAGGATGAGACTTCTTTTTTGTGCACATATGATTTGGACCTAAGCACAGATTAAGATCTCAATCAATAAATTTTAGCAAATACATAAAGTCAGAACTCCTCTATAAAGTACAAAGCAGTGGGAAAAATACTTCAGTGAAACGTGGGCCCACTGGCCCATCCATCCTCTCCACCAAACTCCCTCAAGGCTGATGAACTCTCCAGCAGAGTGTAATGGATAAGGCTTGGAGGGTGGCCTTGTTCTCACCCCTGGGAGAATTCCTGTGGCCTGAAATGTGACTACTCAGTGTCCCCACAGTTGCAAATACAGCTGCCCTTGGCTTTGTTCTTGTCTCCTTCAGTGTCAGCTTTCTCCCCACTGGGAGAGTCTCCAAATCTCAACTTTCTCATTATAGTGTTTCTCTGACTCCCATGAGGAGGTGAGTGAGAATCAGCATGGGCTTTGTGTGTGTGCCTGTGATGCTTTGCTGAGCCTGACCCCTTGAGTCACTCTTCACAGCATTGCCCCAAGTGATAGCTAGGGCTGTCTCCTTTGGAACTTTCTCACAGAGGACCCCTGACCTCTGTCCATGAAAGTGACTAAGTCGCCTTAAGTGTTGAGTTATCACTGACTCACTCTTCATTTTCATTTATAATGTTTTAAACTAATCAAACTAATATAGCCCTGAGCTATCAAGTCTTGGTGAGAAGTCAAGCCCACTAAGGCAAGAGCATATGTAGGCACACATATTTAAATTCTCCCTGAAGGAGATTAGGGATTCCCTATGCTTGACCTAATGGATTCATGAGAGTGAAATATTCTTACTACTAGTGTAATAGTTTTTAAAAGTTTTCTTCTTTATGCTTTTCTGCACTTATCGTATCTAATTTTAGAAATACTGTTTTTATACTTTTAAAAAATGTTTTGTGAGGCAGGCACTCTACCAACTGAGTTGGAAACTCTTATGCTAAGTGAGATCAGCCAATCCCAAAAATCCA
>JAJEJO010003215.1:557363-689942 GCA_020662805.1 Glaucomys volans | reverse complement strand
GGGGGTGGGTGGGGAGTAAAATTAATAACAATGTGTGACAGATACCATTGCCCTGTGTACATGCATGAATGCACAGATGGTGTGACTCTACTTTGTGTACAACCAGTGAAACGATAGCTGTACTCCATTTGTGTTCAATGAATCAATAAGTAAATAAAAGAAAAAAAAATGTTTTGTAAAACATTAACACATTGACTCAATTTTCATCTCATTCTCATTATTTTTAAATTTAAAAAATCTGTCGGAAATATTTCTTACTTTTTGAAAGAAATCATATGCAAAACTAGGAATATTTTGTCATTTGTATTTATTGATCTGGATTTTCCATTTTCTGATTGAGAATCTCAGAGGATTAGATCAAAGTATACTCTAAAATCTCCCTAAGATGAGTTCCACTGTGTTTTTTTAGTTACAAAACAAATGCACTTTATGATCTCTTTATCATCCTCCGAACTTCTTTTTAGAATTTCTCACTTTATCTCTGAGTCATTTGCTCAGACAAATATCAGGAAATATCATTATCTATGCAGAGGATAATTTTTCAAACATTAGTTTAGTTGTATTTTCAAAAAGATGAGTTTGGCTCATTTGCTAGCATGAGTAATAATAAGGTAGAAACGTTCATATGAATCATCTTGTCTGAATCCCAATTTCTAGGTCTACTGTTTAAATAATTACACATTGTAATGTCAGAGGACTAAATGGAGACCCAGAAATGAGTTAAGTGTCTATCTTTCAAACTTTGCAACTATAATTAACAATAAGAAATTATATTCCCTGCCTCTGTGATTATGTAAAATGAATCCCACTATTATGTATAGCTATAATGCACTAATAAAAAATGTAAAAAATATATTTAATATTGCATCCTAATATATGAATGAATTTATATCAAACTTGAAATTAGAGCTTAGTGAAATACCAGGTGCCTTTTCAAGAGCAATTAACTGATATTTATTCTATTCTATTTTTTACACTATTCACAACCACATAAATTAATTTCATAGTCTACTAATTGGAACTTGTAGTTTGAGTAACACTATTGTAGTACCATTCTCTTTTCTTTCAAATGAAAAATGATTAAAGATATAAGTACATTTTGAATGAACACAAACACCTGTTAGAATTGGTTAGAAACTAGATCTTTTGATTTTTAGATTAGTGATCCTATTTATTCTTCAATTATAATATTTTTAGCAACTACAGTGATTGCTCAGGATAGTGTAAGGAGTGTCAGACTTTTAAAATTTTCATATAAAATGTCTTTCTCTGTTGAATTTAAACAACAGGCTAAGATCTTATTTTTATTAAAAATAATGCCTACAGAAATAGAAAAATAAGAATTAGTACATCGTTTTTCTCTGTAGAATGTTTATCCTTAGCTTTGCATTTCTATGTATTTTAAAGACATTTTTACATCTAGTTTTATTGATGTATAACTGACATACAACTGACCACACATATTTGAAGTGCACAATTTGATGAGTTTTATATTATGCATACTCCTGTGAAATCATCTCCACTATCAAAGTGATAGACATCTCCATGTCTGTCACCCCAAATATTTTCTCCTGTCACTTTGTAACTTTCCCTGAAGGTTTGGCTACCCAATCCCCTCCAGTGACACCTATGTAACTGCCCATCTACCTGGCATCACTATATTTTGGCTGCATTTCCTAGAATTTCATATATTAGAGATTATGCAGCATCTTCTTTTTGGCCCAGCTTCTTTCATTTAGGTGCTTTGTTTTGAGATTCATCCATATTTTTGCATGTTTCAATATTTTATTATTTTTATTGTTATGTAGTATTCTATTGTAAGACTCTGTCACGATGTTTATCATGCTAATAGACATAGGAGCTGCTTTCTGTTTGTGAGTGATAGAAATAAATCTGCAGTGAACATTTGTTTAGAAGTTGTTGAGGAATGTGAGTAATTAAGTTATGTGAGGTATAGGATTAAAGTTCTTTATACAGTAAAGTACAAAGTAGATGTAAATATCCAATTTTTAAACACTGCTCAAAAGACTAGCCTTTTTCAGATGAATTTCCCTTTCTTCTTTTTTGAAAAGTTTTCCATTTACTTATGGGTCTATTTCTGGGCTCTCTATTCTGTCATTTTGAATTTTTATCTATCTTGATGACAATACTACACAGTCTTGATGATGTTAGCTTCTAGTATACCTTAATATAGTGTTGATCTTTGAACACTGTTATTTTTCATATTGTTTTGACTCTTTGAGGTCCTTTGTATTTCCTGATGAATTTTAAATATTTTTCAGTTTCTAAAAAAAAATCCTACTGTGATTGTATATAGGATTATCTTGATTATACAGTTCATTTCAGAGAGAATTGACAATATTTATTGTTCAAGTCTTTCAACGTGAATAATTCTCCATTAAGGACTCTTTATATTTTTCTTAGCAAGTATTTTTAGATTTCAGTGTGCAGGTCTTTTACAGCTTTATCAGACTTTTCCTAGAATATTTTATATATTTCAATGCTATTGGAAATGTTATTGGTTTTGGAAATTTATTTTCAGATTGTTCAATGCTCACATGTAGAAATATCATTGATTTTGCTTTTATTTTGACATTATATCTTGCAAACTTGGTAAATTTACTTAAGAGTGCTAGTGGTTTTTTTGATGTGTTCATTGGATTTTCTATATAGATAATCATACACAAGGAAATTGATATGATTTCACTTTATCTTTTCTAAGCTGGATGCTCTATTCCCATTTCCTTATTTACCTGTCCAGAACATCCAGTAAAGTTTAATAACAGTGATGAGAAGGTATTCTTGCATTTTTCTTCATCTTAGGGAGAGAGAATTTTATATATTTTCATTAAGAATCATGCTTTTTAGGAAGTGGAGAAAGTTCTATTATTGCTAGTTCATGAGAATTTTCATCAGTAATGGTTACTGAATTTTGTCAATTTTGTGTGTTTCTGTTGGGATAATCATGTTTTCCATTTGAGTTTCTTTATGTGGTTAATTACATTACTTGATTTTCAAAAGTTTAAGCAATCTTGAATTGATAAATGCCACTTGGTCATGATGTATATACCTTCTAATATATAGGTAGATATTGCTGGACTTGATTTGCTAAAATAATTCATAGGTATATAGAATTATCAAATTTGATTTTAATATGGATTTACTTCTGGTCTCTAAAGCTAAAATTTTTAAGTATTTATTTGCCTTCTCTGCATTTCTCTGGTAGAATATCTTTGTCCATTTTCAATTGTCTTAACATTTTTCTTGTTAAGTATGGTAATTTTTATATTTTTGGAATGCAAGCTCTATCTTGAAGATATATTTTGCAAATATGCCTACATTTTCCCAGCATCCTTCTGTTACTTCTGTTTTTATTCTCTTGAAGTGTCTTTCATATGGAAAAATTTTAATTTTGATAAAGCTTAGTTTACAATTGTTATGTGGAATGGATCATATTTATTATTGCTCTTTGTTTAGTACCTTGGATACCATTGTTGGATTTCTGTCTCTCTGTGTGTGTGTGTGTGTGTGTGTGTGTGTGGTATTGTTGTCAAGAGGGAGAGCAAGTCCATTCTCATACTCCACTCTGTCAACTTGGTTAAAAAAGAAATCTGGTATATTCTGACTTTTAAAATGATAAATCTTTTGTGTGAAGGAAAGTGTATCATGTTTTAAGAAAAAAATAAAGAGAATTTCACTCATTTTCATGGAAATATAATTTTTAATCATAATTACATTTCTAGAAAGAAGGGTTTATAGATACCTTTCAAATTTGTTTTTAATTTCTTTTGAAAGGAGAAATCTAATAGATTGCACATGTGTTAAATAGCTGAATTTCTTTTTCACACTTCTCAATACACAGTATAACAATGACTAAGTCATTTTCATCAGATTATTAAAAAAATTAAAGTTTATCTCAATTTTTGAAGTCCTATAATGATAGTCTTACCTAAAAGTGTGCAGTTTAAAATAAGAAAAGAAAAGCAGAATAGGCCATCTGGGGAATGAAATAAGATTTTTTGAATAATATTTTATAATTAGGTAAGGTTTAGTCACTTGCTACATTTTTCATAACTTGGACCTATAATAAAATATCTCTGACATACAAAAGGATTTTTCCTTGATATCAAGAAGCTAATCCAAAATAACAAAAAGGGGGGAAAATAAAAGGAGGGGGAAATTCCATCAAAACCAGAAAAAGATGAGTGGAGTAGAGGAAGGGGATTGAGTAGCAGAGAGGAGGGAAGGATGGGATAAGGGAAGAACAGTGGAATGAATCTTACCTAACTTTCCTGTGTACCTATGTGAATGTACCACAGTGAATCTCACCATCATGTATATCCACAAGGCACTGATAAAAACAATACAAGCAACAACAACAAGAACAACTAAAACAACTGTAAGTAAATAACAGAAAGATCAGTAGAGAAGACAAGAAGAAACTGGGGTAGGGAAGAGAAAGGGGAAGTACAGGGAGTGAAACAGAGCAAATTGTATCACATGCTTTTTTAATTATGCCAAGTGAATTCTAATGTTACATACAACTAAAAAGTACCAATACAAAATTTCAAAAGAAGAAAATCTTCAAAATAAATAGAAACAGCACCTTAGCACTGCCTCTTTAGTTTTTTAATATTACTCTTTGTTTTGCTCATATAACTTGATGACAGGTGGTAAACTGAAGAGAAATGTAGAGTTTTGGAATCACAGAGGTGATGCACAGACCTGTTGAGTTAACATTCCAAGTCCAGAGGAATGGGGAAAGGGGTGTGTTGCTACATGACAGCCCTGATCATTCTGACAACATTTAGCCAGAAAACAAAAAAAGGAAATATGAAAACAAAAAGTATGATAATGGGAAAAACAAAAACAAAAGCAAACATACATAGTTTGTGCTAGTCTTCACATAAGTGTAGATACCTCTTATACTGGGAGTTCTCTTTCAACTCAGTTGCTCTAAGGACTGTGGAGTGTACCTTGACTGTTTAGAGACAATAGCTGCGATCATTTGTCGTCAGGTCAGGTGACTGCGTTTCCCATGCTAGAGACAGTATGTGACCCATTTATTAGTTCTCCTTGACACAGCCTGAATTGCTCTCAGAATCTTCATCGTACGATGTAGAAGATAAACTTCTTATACACCAAATTAAATTAGCTCATTTAAAATAGACCTCAATGAGTGACATAGAACAAATACTAAATGGCAGAGATTTTTTAAAAATTGTGTCTTTTGTTATGGTAATAAAACAGCAAATCAGGAAAACAAAAAAGTAACTATTTTAATTTCACAACAAATCATAAATTAATAATAAATAAATAATATTAACAATGTCAATTAAGTATTTTTTTCCTTTCAAATAGTCTCAAACAATCCATTTTGGTTGTTTAAAATGACAGGAATTTACAAACTAGCTCATGACAAAATACTACATTCTGTAGAAAAGCTACAAATTTTATGTATTTTTTTAATCCTTTAGGTAGATAATATTGGCCAAATGGAAAAGACTCCAGAAAGTTTTTCATGTCTTAGAAACAATTTTATACGCTTCTGTTTAAAAAGTTATCATACAAAATAGGGTATTAATCTGCTTTTCCTTCCTGGAATTCACAAAAGCATTCTCTATTTCTAATATGTTTTGAATGGTTTTGAGTAACAACATCAAATACAGACAAATCTCAATAACTAGAAGAAAATCAATCATCTAATATCTGCAAAAAAAAAGGCATTAAAGAAGAAAACAGGCGAATGAGTAAAAAATTTATCTATATTTGCTGGAGGCAAGAGCAAAATCTGAAATGCTTCAAAATAAACCAGCCATTATATTACACGGAGAATAATATGTTGCTTGAACTTTAAATGTGTTTAGGCTATTTTATTGTTTGTTATTGCCTAATAAAGTAGTATCAGTGCCCTAACAAACATTGGACCTATTCCAGGAAAAAATAGATTTCAAAAATTATGGCCCATCTCACATGTCATTGATATGGTTCCAGAGACATCTGTGCTATAATATTCTGAATTATGTGGAATTTCTGCTTCTTCAGGACTTCAAGAAAGTCCTGGAAAATTTTCCCTTTTTTGCACTCTAGTTTGGTAGATGTTTCAAATATTAAAATAATCCCTTAATTTAAAATGACATCATTAGTCTTCATAAGTACATCATTAGTTTTAAAAATTGTTATATTAATTATAATAATATTGTAAATATGAAGAATTTTCAAAGTGAAAGTTTAACAGACTATAACGGAGAATATAAATAAAACATAAAAGAAATATTGACACAAGTGGGTCAAATTTACAGATTTCTCCTTGGGCTATTTTTCTCCATGTAAATGAAGCTTTGATGGATCAAAGGTACATGGTGGGGGCAGGGGGTACAGCTCATTGGTAGAGCACCTGCTTAGCAAGTGGAAGCCCTGAGTGCAATCCCCATCAGCAAAAATAAGTAAATATATAAAGTAAAAAGGTATAAAACAAAAATGCATGTCTCATATATTAATAACACCAAATTTTAAGAGACACAAGATGAGGATTCTACATGTAGTCAGTAGTACTTGCAAAAATGTTTGCATAGTGAATACATATGCTGAATGTTAAGCATACAAACCCTTATTGTTATATTTTCCTTATATTTAAATAAAAGTAACTCTAAATATGATTCTGAAATACCTTACAGCATGTCATATGATGCACACATGCACACGAATGTGTGTGTGTGATAGACATTTGATAGAAAGTGAAAAGCATGAGGAGCATACCAACATAAAAGAACTTATCAAGGCGCCTCAGTTTTCAAAACATTCACTTGCAAAGCTTGCTTGATAGCACTTCACTCTCAGTAATCTCAAGGGGCGCTGCTGGAAAATAACTTTAGAATGATCCAAATTATCACTGAGAACCTGTGGCAAATCACATTTAGATAAAATTTCTTCTATTTCCAGGTCTATGCATATGTACCTATGACATTATTTTATATGAAATCAAGTTACATCAAATGGAATTACAAAATTACATGATAAAATGTGATGGAATTTCCCTGGATTTAGGATAGAAATCTAATATTTGCCTGGGTAAAAGTGTCTTTAACTCTCAGGTTTCCCATAGTTTTCATTGCAGTTAACCTGCTCTCTCTAAAACTATTTATCTCGAAATAACACTGGAAAATTTTATCACTATATTCACTATGTTGCTAAATATATTATTTCCAAAAGGTGTTTACTGAATCCTAATATAATGAAAAGTTTATTGTGTTGACAAAAGTTGTCAGCACATTAAAAAGTAATATATATATATATACATATTCATCTCTGTATTAATCTATAGTTGTACAATTGAATATATTATATACATGTAAAACAATATATAATAATATAAATACAATATATTATATACATAATATATAAATATAACATATAATATAAATATAATATAAAATAATAGTAAGATTAAAGAATCAAAGAATTACTAAAGGTTGTAATTATAATTTAATGCAGTGGACAACGCATATATTTCTCACCAAGACATGAATTCATGCAATACAATATTTATTTTGGATCAAAAGGAAGCCATTGTAGCTTGAATGACTCTGGTTTAAAGAAATATAAGGGAAATAAAAAGAAGACCATAAAGTATGATTGCTGTAAGTTAAGATCAGCAATGTGAAGTCAATTGTTTGGAAATGCCTAGAATTAATTCAGTTTATCTTTGTTTTGCAATAAGATTTGTTATAATCTCTACCTTTCATTATCCTGATTTACATGACTCTGATTTTAGTAGAAGATTATGGGTTTCGTGTTCATGTTCACTTCTGTGTCATATTTTGTGAGATAACGTTTTTGGAGTGAAATGACAATTTTTTAAATTCACTTATTAATTCTGTAGGTCATGAGTTTAGAGAAGTCATGTGGGAATGGTTTATCTTTGCCACATGGTATCTGACCGCCTGCTCAGATGTGAATGCTGAGGGAGATTTGAACAACTGAACTGAAATCACCTGGAGGCTTATTTTAGTGTCTAGAGCCTGATGGGGCTAAGCTGAGACTGTGGATTGGAGAGCTTCTCCATGTGTCTGGGCTTTTCATAGCACAGAGGCTAGATTACAGAGGGGGTATTAAAAGGAGAGTCTAGAGAGCAAGGGTTCCGAAAGGATCAACTTCAAGCTGCATGGCCTTTTATGTCCTAACCTCAGAAATCACAAAGGTATCACTTTCATGATATTCTCTTGGTAGACGAAGTCACAAGTCCAGTCACTAGAAGAAGAGGGTCATAGCCTCTATCTCTTGACAGGAGTGGCAAAGCCAACTTTGGAAGACTTGAGTGGAGTTATTCTTGCAGCCATCTTTGGACGATGCAGCCTACTAGCTAGAAAGATGCTGTACCATAGAAGGTAAAGCTTGTGAAAGCTGAGAAACTTCCTTTTCTCATCAGACTAGTTCTGCCCTGTGGTGATGGCCTAGGGTTTTGGAAGTTTAAGCTACAGTTTTGTTTTTCCAACCTTCACCAAAATTTCATTCCTCAGTCTTTATATTTTTATTTTTCCCACATTTTATTTGTGCATTATGTTTGTACATAATGGTGGGATTTGTTATTACATATTCATACATACACACAATATAATAATATAATTTGGTCAATATCACTCCCCAGCACTTCCCTCCTCTCATCCTCCCCTCAGTCCATTTCCCCTACTTACTTCCCTGTGATTTTCATGAGATCTGCCCCCACTTTTCTTTTCCTTTTGCCTCTCTAGTGTCTGCCTATGAGAGAAAACGTTTGACCCTTGACCTTCTGAGTTTATTTTACTTAACATAATGGTCTCTAGTTCCACCAATTTTCCCTGCAAATGATGTAATTTTTCTTAATGGCTGAATAAAATTCCATTGTATATACATGGCATGTTTTCTTTACCAGTCATCCATTAAGAGACATCTAGGCTGGTTCCAAAGTTTGGCTATTGTGAATTGTTCTGATGTAAACATGGATATGCATGTATCATTGTATTAAATGAATTTAATTCTTCAGGATAAATACTGAGGGGTGGTATAGCTCCAAATGGCAAGTAAGATGATGTTTTAAAATGTCTGGTGTTTTGATATTGGTGAGTTGTAGACCCTCTGCTTACCCATTAGCAAGTTAGGATTTTTGTGTCCTGTACTACTGTCTTTTGTTTTTCTGAAGAATTTTCTCAGTGATTTACAAAACAAGCCCTTTCCTATATTTTCTCTGATCTCTGTTCTTGATTTCTGTCCTTGCTAAACTATCCAGTTGTTCATGTGATATAGGAAAGCATTGTATCCTTCACAATGGTTTCATCTTCTATTTCCTCCAGTACTTTTGTTCTTTCTTAACCTCTCCTACATACACTCAGGTTAGGTGAGGAAGAGTAAAAACTTAAATGGTACAGAATGCTCAATAATAGTTTACCTCGTATGTAGTATTATCTCAAGGGCTGGTTGAAAATATGGTTATCTTCAGGTTTATATTTGGGGAAATGATTTAATCAAGGTCAAGGGATGGGGTATTTGGCAAAAGCTATCTTCTCATTAATGCACAATGGGTCCTCTATATTAAACACTATAGGATGACTATTTGAGGGCAACTGAATGTCATTGTGATAATAAAGGCACAGAAGTACTTGAGAATTTACATATCTAGAAATGAACCAGATTATTTTTGCAAGTAATTCTCAAGCCTAATGGGCCCCAAAACTTGTGACGGCTTGCAAAGTTATATTAATTCTTAACATTTTCCAAGTAGCACCAAGTGACTTTTCTAACCTTCTTCAATTTCATTCCCTTTCCTCTGGAGGTAAAATCATCGACATATGCCTCTTAGAAAAAAAAAAAAATAACCTTGACTAATCGTCAATGAAACCCTTCTTGAATACTGGAGAGGTAGGGGAAAAGGAAAACAGAAGTTTACTGATATAATAGACCAACACAGATTTCTAGAAGTTTGGTGTCACTTGGAATTTCAAAATTCTGAAATATAAAAGACAGATACATTCTTAAATTAATAATAGACATGCATTTATTGAAAATTTCCTATGTTAGACATGAATCTAACCTTGTAAGCATGCTATATTTCTTACAAACACCCTAAGGTTGTACTTGATCTTTATTTTATGGGATAAAAATCTGAAACACAGAGTTCATGTGCTCAATATCACCCTGAAAATTTACTTGGATCATTAAAGCATATATTAATATGTGGAACCTATATTTTTTAAATATTAATTTGCACAGACATTGTTCTCTATAGTAGCAGCATTACCTCAAAATTCTCTCTCTGTCTCTCCATATATATCTCACAAAGAAAAAGTTCTGTAAAGAACCTTATTATTTGGGACCATTTATGTGTCATTGGAAGGTAGCAATTCATAACCAAAAGTCTCATTAGCTTAATCATTATTGAATTTCAAATGAATTCAAGTTGTTTTATAATTTAAAGCTGTCTGTAACTTGTGCCTTTTGGAGATCATCAAACTTGAGTCTCTATTTAAAAATAGAAAACTTTCTGGTTATGTTAAATGCAGAAATTTTTGGTTCAATGTCAGAGAATGGTCTTTTACATGTGAAGGTACAAATTTTCATTGAAAACAGATTTCATTTAGGGCTGATTCAATGTGTCTTCAAAAGTGCTCTATAACTCATTTGCAGTTCACTACACAGTAAATGTTTCTCTTCTTGTGTATTGAATATCCATCTAATTATTCAGCATCAGTTATTTGACAAACACCTGTTGTTGGTAAATTATGTGCTTGGGTCTGGTTTCAGCAAATTAACATAACTTGGTTTCCACCCTAGAGTTGCTTACAATATGTCTTTCAACATTTTATAATGAGCCCATGTAGTGTGTGAAGTTTGTACAATGTGAATATTTCCACCATAAAGAAATGGTCTGAAAACCATTCAAAGTGTCAGTCTGCTTGACTTACCTTTAAAGTTCTTTGGGAAAATGACACCTAAACATCAATGAATGCACCATTTCCATATTCACAAAGTAATTTTCTGGAGAATTCACTCCTGGATGGGGGTCTGGTATACCTGCCTGGAAGACTGCCCATTTCCCCAATTTTCTGGAGATAAACTAATAAGAGAGAGTTAGAAAAGATTTCATGGAAGGATAGAGCTGATAGGTCAGAAAACATTTTGCATTTGCTTCAGTCTTTAACCCCTTCCCCAACATTTTATTTTTCCCATTCTGAAGCTCAAGGAATGGTTTGTGGAGCTGACATATACTTTGACATCAGCCATAAGCCACAAAACGTAATTCTCCAATTGAGAGCTGGGAGGGGTAAAGCAGTGAGATACAGAGGTTTAAAAAAAATCATAGCTAGGGTACAGTCATTTGGCTTCCACTCCACCAACATTAACTAAGGTTGACATAAATAAGATTTAAAAAAATCTTTTAAAGATAAAACAAAACAAGCAAAACAGCTTAAATCATGGTGTTGTGATTCCTTGAAGAGAAATCACAGATGGATTGTAGGTCTGCAAATAGTAGGCACCCAGAACCACTCTTGGGGAATTGGTACCTACAGATGTCTCTGATTGGGTTTGATGGAGCTCAGCACTGAGGTCCACTAACCCCTTACTCCAGACAAAAGGCCCCCTTGCCTCAACTTTGTTCTTGGGCAGTAGAATCATCCTGCTTCAAAGGCTGCAGAATTCTGATAGGGAAATGGGACCAGCAAGATCATGATTTCATGATTGATGACAGCAGCAGAAAACACAAACTGAAGAGATTTTGTGATTTCCTGCACTGTCTTCAGGATAAATTTCAAGTATGAACCCATTATCTATCACCAACTCAGTTATTTCATCATAATTCCATACAGATGAGAAACAGGTTAGAACTTGCTTTTGGTTAGAACTTGATTGAAATCTGGATCCAAATAGGCCCACCTATTTAACTTCTAAAAGACATGGTCACCTCAAACACAAAGTGGTAACAATTATAATTGCATATAACATTTGTGGATAAATAGCTCCATTATTATTTACCACGTAACTTTCTGGTAGTAGGTGCTGTGTTTGGTGTGGAAGATAACCAAACATAGAGAAAATGATAAACTAAGTTGTTGAATAGTTTTGAAAATGTGAACAGTTTTCCTGAGATAGGGTGTGATTTGCTTTGGCTACAAGAAGTACATATAACATCATCAGAATCACAAAATCTTGGAGGGCCCAAAGATCATCATATTTAATCACTCAGTAAAAGAGAAAATCACCTCCATGATTTCCTTGACTGAAGTTTGAATCATCACTTAAACCCTGAAATACAAAGATATTTCAAAAGTAACTTGGAAAACGTATGAACTTTAGATCCAATAATTACATTCTGTTTTTGTCCTGACTCATTTCTAATTTTAAGATCTAAGTCCCATGGCTGAATCTCAGCCTTAGGTTTTTCACCTATGAAAGGTGAGATTAATTAATAAAAAAAAAAAATCTTTCCTACTTGATTCACTGGGTTGTCATAAACCTCAAACAAGATAATACATGCAAAATTCCTCTGCAAATGTTAAAACCCTATGCAAATACTGGTGAATACTTTTGTTTTATTATTAGCATCGTAAAGAGATCACTGTTTCAGAGAGGGTGATTTATTCACTATTCTCTTTGAAATAATGTACATTTTTATCTCTGTCCTTCTTCACTCATCTCTTTTCACTGACTGAAATTATTCTTACTTCTGCTATCTGCCAGTTCAAATCCTTCTATTCTTATTTCACTTTGAGCTCCAATTTCTTCATGAAGGCTAAAAATTTAGTGTAATAAAAAGAATCAGAGACCTTAATTTCAATGCCAGGTATGATTTAAGTTTTGTAATCTTTCTGCACCTTGGTTTCTTTTCTTATAAAATAAGGAAATTTATTTCTATTGCTATTAAAAGGGTTCAAGTAAACACTAACATTTATAAATCCTTGCTCTGTAAACAAGCATACAGTGTGCCCTTTCTTCTAAACCTTCACCTACATCAAGATTTTTCTCTGTCCTGTGATTTCCTAGAACATTGATTTTTAAATACCTGTAGGCCTTTGGTTTGAGTAATGTTAATCATTATATATATATATATATATATATGAAAGCTTCTTGGAGACAGAAATCATGTCTGATACTTGCTTTTAATCTTTAGCAGTATACAAATGGGGTACAACTTTTCATTTCTGTGTTTGTGCATGATGTACATTCATACCATTCCAATGAATCAAAATTAAGTCTGTAAAAATTTAAAAGATAAATAAAAAATTAAAAAATATATATATAAAGAAAGAAAGAAGAGGGGTAACTGGGAAAGCTGAATTTACCCAATCATCACAGAGGGGGTTTCATTTGAGATAACATTTGACAAAGGACAAGAGATATATGGGTAAGAGATATCTGACACACAATAGGAAGAAATCAATATATATTAAATGAATAATTAGATAAAAAATGAGTGAATGAATGGATAGATGCATTTCTTAAACACTATGCTAAATTTAAGAATACCTTTCTATACAGCAAAGAAGAAATCAAGATCCAATAAAGAGTATGTGATAAGAAAAATAAATCTTTAGCAGTTCTAAGCAGCTTGAACTTCCACCCCCCCATTCATGTATTGAAACCTTACCTCCCAATATGTAGGCATCAGGAAGTAGAGCATTGAGAACTAATTATGTCACAAGGGTGGTGCCCCCATGATGGAATCAGTGCCCTCATAAGAAGAAAAATTAGGCTTCTATTTCTCTCAGCTAAGTAAGCATACAATGAGAAGATGACCATCTGTAAGCCTTAAGGAAGGCATCCACCAAAACCCAACCATGATGGCACACTGCTCTTGGACTTGGAGATATCAGAACAATGAGAAATAAATGTTTGATTTTCAAATCACCCAATCTGAGTTATTCTGTCATAGCAACCTGAACTAAGAGCTAAGCAAAATATTGAATTCATAAGAAAATGTTCAGTAAACCACTGATTTAGTATGATTCATAATGTATTCTGGTTGTTGACTTGTGGCATTACTAAAATTAAGGGCATACCACCAGCTTTATTCCCATAGTAAACTTTGGTTCTCCTGGTAAGACCATTTGATTGTTTATCCTGAGCTCACTGGAGCATTTAGATGAAAGAGAGGAGTTACAACTGAAAGTGGGCAGAGCAGGCAGAAATGTGTAGAGCAAAATTAGACTTCCATTGCTGTGACTTGGCATTCAGCAGTGAGATAGATATAAATGCAATAATGGCTTACTCTTCTGCAGGGTAACCAAATCAACTAAGTTTACCCCATCCTTAAAAGGCACTTAACTTTAAACTATGTTTGAGGTGAAAACCTTTCTCATCAATGAATCACTTACTATCTCAATGACTGTGTCCTTCTGCCCCTATTTATCCATGGTGGTGTAATCTGTCTTAAATATAAGAGCGTGAAGGGCAGAGACCAGCTCTCTGTAATTCTATTTGATTATTTATACCTAGCAAGGGCTTTGTGTCATTAGACGCAGCTTAAGTGCTAAGAATTGAGTATCTGAAGTGAGCACAGATTTTAAACAAAGAATCAAAAAAGACCATTTCTCAGTACTATAGTAGCACTAGTAAAGAGAAATTCTGGTGGAACATTTCTTGCAGATAATTTCCAGTGACAAGAAACAGATCAAAGATAGAAGGAATGTCTTTCCATGCTCTCCAGAGAGATGCTGAAGTGATTGTGCAGCACTTAGAGCTGCTGGAAACAGATTAGAAAGTTAAAGGGCTTGGTACCAAACCTGATTTCATTAAAAAGTCTGTGCCTTATTAATCTTGTTGTTCATTGTTGTTTAAGTTGGGAGCCATACAGTGGAAGGGTGAGAGAGAGAAGTGAAATGGAAGGGACTTTTAAACTCTGTCCAGAGTCACCACGGAAGCCCCAGTCTTAGGCCAGTCAGATGGTCTAAGTGTCCATATGCATATGCTGCTTTTTCCCCACATATTCATCTGAAATATCCCTGAAATGCATAACATATATTCCAGCTCATATGATGCAAGTATGTAATATAACCAAAATTTACACTTTCCTGGAAATAATGGATAATTGCACAATACACAAACACATAAGGAATTGACTTTATCTCTGCAGTTAATATCTTATCAATCTTTCATGCATCAACTTTATTGAATGAGTAATGATAGACACTTGGATTCAATAGTGATCAATAAGAAAAACAAGAAATCCTCCCACTGGGCCATTTGACCTACTCACTACAAATGCTTCTCTAAGGGTTTCAATCTATAAATAGAAAGAAACAACCCAAAATAACACTTGCCTATTATATTAAATATTTGCAGGTAATGTTATAATTCTTAACCACAGTATCCAAAAGATGACCTAGGAATGTTTTCAAAGCACAGCAGCCTGCATTCCTCTGTGACTCACTTTGGCTAGGATGAGCTATAATTGCTTGCTTTGAAAACACCCTCCCAAGTGATTTAAATTTGTACAAAAATAAGGAATACAACAACAGAAAGTTGTGCTATGCATTGCAGACAATTGTTTCCTTTTCTCAGTATTAATATTATATGTACCTTGTGTTGTCATTACCCAATTTTAAACCTTAGGCTTTCCAATTCAACAAAGTTCTCTTAGTATGTTGTTTAATTTTGTCATTTTTGTGAATTATGAAAATAACAAGGAGGCTATAACCATTCAACTATCAAATTACATTATATGAGTCACAAGACAGCAACTTTATATATTTTATAAAAAAATTAGGTGTGCTCTAAGACAACATATTAAATTTACTTTCTCATACTTTAAGTTTATCATTTAACAAAATCAGAATAGGCTTGACCTATGGCACAATCATTTAGCTTTGGCAAGTTACTTGAGGGACTCACCTCTACCATGTTCTGTGTCTGAAAAGTTGCCACTGAGATCAAGTTCCTATTATTACAGTTTCAGTCATTATGTACATATATAAATTTATTTCAAGGAATTGGCTTGCCCAATTGTGGTTATTGGCAAGTGAGAGAGATTCGTAGGGCAGGCCCATAGGGTAAACTCTCACAGGTAAGCATCGATGCTCAGTGTGGAGACTGAACTTCTCCTCTTCTGGGAAACCTCAAGGTTTGCTCTAGAGTTCTGTACCTGTCACTTGTTTCCAACAGTTGTCAATTCAAAAAGGATCTTAATTAATTTATAACCCCAGTTCACCTTTTTATGACCAATTAATTAGTTTGAATTAAATCTGGGGCATCCTGTTATTTTACTCTAAACAATATTTATATTTGAAAGCTAATGGCTCTTCAAAATTATACAACTAAACCATACTTTTACCCCTAAAATTGAACTGTTAATTACTCTTCAATACCATACAATATCTAAGAATTATACATATTTGATAGAGGAAAAAATGAGAGATAATGTGGAAATTGAGACAAAGCTCAAAAAAAGAGTTGCTGGGATTTAACAAATCACCAGAAGCACCTTAAAGTTAAGAGACAGAGAGATTTGTGTTTAAGAAATGGAAGTTGAAACAAAAAGGATTTGGCAGGAGTATTTTCCAAACTGATTATGTTTTTTATTTCAATATAAGCTGACTTGGCTACACACATGACATTTTAAGAGCCCAGGAAAACTTCCTATGACATATTTATTTTTTATTATCAATTTTGTAAAAAATAATCAAAAAAGGAAATGTTTATCTTTTGTTAAAAAAGAATCTGTCAACAATGTATTAAGAGCCCTGTGAATTTTGAAACCCTGTGGAGGAGTAGATGGGGAATTAGTTCACCTCTGAGAAAACATGCCTTACACAGTCTTGGTATATAACAGGAGGTTAATAAGGACCTGCTTTTAACATCAAAATATGAGAGAGCTTAGAATGAGGAAGTTTCATTTAGGAAGTTATTTCATTCCATATTGAAGGGAAATGAGCTTTGGTACTATTCCAGGACAGTGATCCATCAGAAAACCAGGGCTGGGAGGAGGAGGGGAGGGAAGATGGGGATATCAGAATCCCTGGTGAGACCTGAAGAACACACACTGACTCTGTCCTCACCTGAGTTGATGGGTCAAAATGTCCATAGTGAACAAGGTCAGTTGCATTTTGAAGATAAATATACCAAGTAATTTCAGTAAATTCCTTCTTAGGAAGGAAAAGTAGAATCTGGCCTAGTTTCAGACATGATCATAAAAACAGAAATTTCCAGTATGCAGGGATTTCCCCTTTTTTGATTCCATTTTGGTATTAGTCTCCAATCACAATTATCTGGAGACCAGGGAAGAAGAGCATTGCATTTATTTCCTTTTTCTGCTTAATGTGTTTCCTAGCCTGTCCCCAAAAAGTACATATTTGTTACCTGTGGGAAGAAACCATTTAGTATTGTCCCAGTTATTGAGAAAGTTGATTCTTCATATGCTTGTGTTTCATTTGGATATTGCAAATATTTGGAATTACTCCTACATTCCTAAATTAAAGGATATGCAATTTTATTGGTATAACATTGCAGATTATGTTAATATAGTGAATATCAAGAAAAGTTACATTCTTATAAATATCTCTATATCATGATTCAGCTCCAAAGAAAATGAAAAGCCTATTATACTCTCTAAAAAGAATGATTTTACATTTTCTTTGCCATAACCTTATGTCAACCTATTATTATTAATCCAATGATTTATATATTGAGCAGGAAAGGGTTAATTTTTAGTGTTTCAAAAGTATTTTTCTACATTGATAGCAGAGGTCCATATATGTGCTTTTCCTTTTGCACATTAAGTATAATATCATCTCTTTACACATAAATGAGGAAGAAGGGTGATTTGAAAGGGAACAATGAAACACCTAAAAGAAAATGATATTTTGTTTGCTTGCAGGAAAATTTTCTAGTTAGTTTTGACATAAAACTCTTTCTAAATTATGGAGGCAGAACACATGGCTCTGATCATCATGCAGAGCAGAGATACATAGGACAAAAAGACCTGAAAATCAGGTGAAGCCATAGTTCCCATGAAATCCATGAAACAGAGCTCCATCTCAAATCCTGTTGGGATAGAGGCAGAACTTAATGCATCAGTAGTTGTCACCACGTACCAAGAATTATTGGCACTTCAGAAATTTGACTACCTAAAAAAAAAATTGCATTACAGTGATACATAATATTGGGGTTCATTTTGAACTAATCATACAAGTGTGGAAAACAATTCACTCCAATTTGGTTCCCGTTACTTCCCTTCCCCTCCAATCCTCCAATTCCCTTTCCACTATTTTACTGGTATACTTTCTCTTGTAGTTTTTTTTGTTTTGTTTTTTGTTTTTTAGTGCTTCTTAGGTATACATAAAGATGAAATTCATTGTGGTATATTCATATATGGACATAGGGCAGTTTAGTCCATTTCATTGCACATTCCTTCCTTATTGAGTTCCTTCCACTCCACCTCCACATCCTTCCCCCACCCCTATTCTACTGATTCATTACCTTTAAGGAAGCCAGTCCCTGTAGGCTGAAAGTGAGGGAGTGGCCATCTAAAGGCTTCTACAGCAGAGAAGGGAGGAACCCAGGAAGGAGAAAACTATCAGCATCCTGTACCAGAGGAGAAGGGGGTCTCATCCTTCAGGCTCAGAGACAGGGAGAGATACACATGCAAAATGGATGAAAAACAGATCCAATATGAGAACTGAATTTAAGGAGAAATAAATGTTCAAATTTTTACAATTTAAAAGACAGCCTTGAATAACAATGAGGCTAGGAAGATCCTGTGGTCAGAATAGAGTTGCTATGACCATGAGGAACCATGGAACATCACAGTAGGAACAGAAAGAAAGAACATCTAGGTATTATTGAACACACAAAATACTTTAAGGATTGTATGTATACTATCTTATTCTCACAAAAATCTATAGGAAAATTTCCCCTGATTTCAAATAGGGAAACTGGGGAACAGAAATGAAGAACAGAGTTAGGAAGAGGCTTGAGTTGTTTCAGACTAAGGCTATCTTATTTAGCATAAATAATAAACATTCATTGGACTCAGCATTTATATGAAAAGCACACATAAAAGACTGGAATGAAATCTCCTTTAGGATGAGGGCCAAGGCGGCTTCACTTACCATTCCAGGACCTTTGGATCATATTAGGTGTTCAATATTACTGGTGTTGTGTTGATGTATTCTACATGTTTTTTCAACTCTTTCTAGGACAGTGTATTGTGTTTCATAGTTTTGTTTGGCTTTATCAAATTTTTTGCATTTCTAAACTCCTAATTAAAACATCTTTTGTTTTGTTTTTTAAACAAGGGGAACAGCCTTACAATCCAGAAATGATCTGAAGCAGCTCAAATTTTAACTTGTTAATCTAGTAACATAAAATATCAATATGAAGCCTTCAAGACTGAGAGTCAGGGTACAAAGTTCACTCTGGCTACTTACTTGTAAATCACTTAATCATTCCAACACTAGATTTTCTTTACTATAAAAAAGAAAACAATGCTCCACTGATCCCAGGAATGGATACAATCAAAATAGTGTTTGTATAAAAGGACCTGCAGACTCCAAACACTATATAAATTCATAGCAAAAATATGACTTCATAGTGACCTCTGCATGGACTTCCTTGCTCTTGGCAGTCCTGAGTACACTTCTTTAAACCAATGTTCAAAGCCTTGGCTCATCTAGGGCTCTCCTTTATCTACAGCTATTTGAGGTAATCCAGAAATGATGATAGATAAGTTCATCCTTTAGCATATGTGTCTTGCACTGAATTTTAATGAAGAGACACATCCTGCTTTAGGACAAAAACTTTCACTTATGAACTCTCCCTTCTGATGGAATTTGAAAATTTAAACAGCCATTTCATCTTCAGGGCATGTTAAAAGGTGGTGAATGAGATTCCACACTTTCCCAGTTCATGATTTCTTCCAGATCTTTGCCAAGTGAACAGAATGGAAGTGACAACATGATATATGAGAGAATGATTTAATATTTTTATCAACTTGATTACAGTATGAAAGAATAAAGCCCACAAACAATACATCAGTAGGAAGGAAGTAGACCTATTTTTTACCTAAATGGAAATAATCTTCATTAAAATATTTTTCAACAAACAGTTTCTACCACATACTTCCTAATCTATCCCCTAAGATCATGCCCACTGGGCTATGCCTATGGCTGTATCTCTTACTACAATTTCCTTTACTTAAATATGGTTTTAGTATCCCTTCTTTTTCTCTTCTGTCACCCTTCTTTATTATAATCTCATTGCCCATTACAATAAGGTCAGATTTTTATGTCAACAAAATGGAGTATAATCAATTTTTGACATTTGTTAAATTATAAAATATTTTCACTTTAATTCTTGTGGTTTAAAGATTGCAAATGCTTTCACAATTCTTTCCATGTTCTCTACTTGTTTTCTCTTTCCATCCCTGGCTTAACTGAACTTTTCAGCTATTCATGACTAGCTGAACATCTTATGTCCTGCCAGTTAACATTGATGTCTTTTATTCTTTCTGTATAGTAGAATACTTTACCTTCTGATCAATAATTTTACTCAACATATTTTTTCCTGCTATCTTCCTAAAAGATTGGTTAAACTTTGTTCAATTTCTGCTTGGAATATCTGTCCAACAGTGAGAGAGGTGTGCTAAAGTCACCCAGTATTATAGTGTTTTGGTATATTTGGTTCCTGGAATTAAGAAATTTTGATTAATGGACATGGATGCACCATTGTTTGGGGCATAAATATTTATGATTGCTATGTCTTGCTGATTTATGCTTCCCTTAAGCAGTATGAAATGCCCTTCTTTATCCCTTCAAACTAATTTTGGCTTGAACTTCACTTTATCTGATATGAGGATGGAAACCCCTGCTTTTTTACTGAGCCTGTGTGCATGGTATGTTTTTTCCTATCCTTTTATCTTTATGTGGGTATCTTTTTCTATGAGATGTGTCTCTTGGAGGCAGCATATTGTTGGGTCTTTCTTTTCAATCCAATCAGTCTATGTCTTTTGATTGATGAGTTCAGGCCATTTGTAAATTCTTTTAGCTTTTGTTTACCATGGAAGGATTTTATTTCATCTTCAAATCTGAAGGTAAGTTTTGCTGGGTATAAAATTCTTGGTTGGCACACATTTTCTTTCAGAGCTGGAAATATATTGTTCAGGCCCTTCTTGCTTTTAGGATCTGTGTTGAGAAATCTGCTGATAACTGTATTGGTTTCCCCTGAATGTAATCTGATGCTTTTCTCTTGCAACCTTTAAAATTCTACCTTTATTTTGTACATTAGGTACTTTCATTATAACATGCCTTGGTGTTGACCTGTTGTAGTTTTGTACATTTGGTGTCCTGTAAGCCTCTTGTATTTGATTTTCCATTTCATTCTTCAGATGTGGGAAATTTTCTGATATTATTTCATTGAATAGATTATTCATTCCTTTGGTTTGTATCTCTGTGCCTTCCTCAATCCCAATAACTCTCAAATTTGGTCTTTTCATGATATCCCATAATTCTTGTAGGCTTTGTTCATGACTTCTTACCATCTTCTCCGTTTGGAAAACTTTATTTTCAAGATTAAATATCTTGTCTTCAATGTCTGAGGTTCTATCTTCCAGGTGATCTAGTCTGTTGACTATGCTGTCTATTGAGTTTTTATTTTGGTTTATTGTTTCCTTCATTTCCAGAAGTTCAGTTTGGTATTTTTTCAGAATCTCTATCTCTTCATTGAAATGATCTTTAACTTCCTGTAACTGTTCTTTTAACTGTTCTTTTAACTGTTGATTGGTGTGATCATTCATTGCCTGCATTTGCTCTCTTATCACATCGTTTGCTTCTCTGATCATTTTAATTATGTACACTCTGAACTCCCTTTCTGACATTTCATTTGCCCTGCTATAGTTGGATTCCCTTGATCTAGAATCTAGGTTTGTTCGAGATACTTTCTTCCCCTGTTTTCTCATGTTGCTCCTGTATCTTCTCCTCTATCCATGAGAATCCGAGGTATTGTAGTTTTCCCCCTATAGGCTTGTGATGTCCCAACAGGATTCCAATACCTCACCTCCCAGTCTTCAGTAACACTAGATCATGGATTGGGACCAGGGTAGGGTATGCTTGGGCCTCTGGGCTGATCCTCCTTGCAGCTGCCCCCCTCCCCCAGCAGAAGTCCCACGGGAGCACTCAGGGCTGACGTACCAGGTGCAGAAGTCTCAGGCCTCTGCACTAGGCTGAGCCGGATGCCTGTCTCTGTGCCTACCGCCAGGACCTGGAGGTCTCACAGGACTTGGCCTGGCAGATCCAGAAACTCTGAGCTGAGACTCCCTGAATGGGAAACTCATGTGTCCACTGCGCTCGCTCACCACAGGCTGAGGTCTCCCACTTCTGGGATGTGCCAGCTGCCCCACACAGAAATTCCATGGGAGCACTTAGGGCCAACATACCAGGTGCAGAGGTCTCAGGCCTCTGTGCTGGGCTGAGTCTGATGTCTGTCTCTGTGCCTATCTCCCAGACTGGAAGTCTCGTGGGACATGGCTCTGCAGATCCCAAACCTCTGAGTTGAGCCTCCCTGAGTGGGAAACTCAAGTGTCCACTGCACTCCCTCACCACACGACAAGGTATCCCACTTCTGCTCTGTGTTCCCCTGCGCGGAAATGCCATGGAGCACTTAGGGCCGTCGAACCAAGTGCACACAATTGCTAATGTAGACTTAACAGATATGTATAGAATATTCCATCCATCAATAAGTGAATATACATTCTTCTCAGCAGCTCATGGATCCTTTTCTAAAATAGACCATATGTTATGCCACAAAGCTACTCTTAGCAAATACAGAAAGATAAAGATACTACCTTGTATTCTATCAGACAATAATGGAATGAAATTAGAAATCAATGATAAAATAAAAAAAACAGAAACTACTCCAACACCTGGAGATTAAATGATATGCTATTGAATGATGCACGGGTAACAGAAGACATTAGGGAGGAAATAAAAAAAATTCTTAGGTGTCCATGAGAACAAAGATACAACATATCAAAATCTCTGGGATACTATGAAAGCAGTGCTAGAGGAAAATTCATTGTATGGACTGCATTCAATAAAAGAATGAAATGCCAACAAATAAATGTTCTCACATTATAGCTCAAAGCCCTAGAAAAAGAGGAACAGTTCATCACCAAAAGTAGTAAGACAGGAAATAATTAAAATCAGAGCAGATATCAATGAAATTGAAACAAAAGGGACAATTCATAAAACTGGCAAAACAAAAAGTTGGTTCTTTGAAAAAACAAAAAAAAATTGATAAACGCTTAACAATACTAACAAAGAGAAGGAGAGAGAAAACTCAAATTACTAAAATTCATGATGAGAATGGAAATATCACAGCAGGCACTATTGAAATACAAAATACAAGTAGAAGCTATTTTGAAAACTTATACTCCAACAAAATAGAAAATCTTGAAGATATCAACAGGTTCCTAGAGGCATATTAGTCACCCAAACTGAATCTAGAGGATATACATAATTTAAATAGATCAGTTTCAAGCAGTGAAATAGAAGAAATCATCAAAAGCCTACCAACAAAGAGAAGTCCAGGACCAGATGGATTCACAGCTGAGTTCTATAAGAACTTCAAAGAAGAGCTCATTCCAATACTCCTCAAAGTATTCCATGAAATAGAGGAGGGAACCCTTCCAAATTCATTCCATGAAGTCAATATCACCCTGATACCAAAAGCAGACAAAGACACATCAAGAAAAGAAAACTTCAGACCAATATCTCTAATCAACATAGATGCAAAAATTCTTAACAAAACTTTAGTGAATCGTATACAAAAGCATATTAAAAAGATAATGCACCATGATCAAGTGGGTTTCATCCCAAGGATGCAAGGTTGGTTCAACATCTGGAAATCAATAAATGTAATTCATCACATCAGCAGACTTACAGTTAAGAACCACATGATTATTTCAATAGATGCAGAGAAAGCATTTGATAAAATACAGCACCCCTTCAAGCTCAAAACACTGGAAAAAAGAGGGATAGTAGGAATTCTCCTGAACATTGTAAAGGCTATCTATGATAAACCTACAGCCAGTATCATTCTAAATGGAGAAAAATTGAAAGCATTCCCCCTGAAAACTGGAACAAGGCAGGGATGCCCCTTTCACCACTTCTATTCAACATCATCCTTGAAACGTTGGTCAGAGCAATTAGACAGACCAAAGGAATTAAAAGGATACAAATAGGAAAAGAAAAGCTCAAACTATCCCTTTTTGCCAATGATGTGATTCTATATTTAGAGGAGCCAAAAAATTCCACCAGAAAACTTCTGGAACTCATAAATGAATTCAGTAAAGTAGCAGGATATAAAATTAATGCTCAAAAATCTAATGCATTTTTATTCATAAGTGATGAATCCTCTGAAAGAGAAATTAGGAAAACTACCCCATTCACAATAATCTCGAAAAAATTAAAATATTTGGGAATCAATCTAACAAAAGAAGTGAAAGACTCTACAATAAGAACTACAAAACATTAAAGAAAGAAATTAAAGAAAATCTTAGAAGATGGAAAGATCTCTCACGTTCTTGGATAGGCAAAATTAATATTATCAAAATGGCCATACTACCAAAAGCACTATACAAATTCAATGCAATTCCAATTAAAATTCCAATAACGGACCTCATAGAAATAGAGCAAGCAATCATGAAAGTCATTTGGAGGAATAAGAGACCCAGAATAGCTAATGTAATTCTAAGCAGGAAGAGGGAAGCAGGAGGTATCACAATACCAGACCTTCAACTATACTACAAAGCAATAGTAAGAAAAACAGCATGGTATTGGCACCAAAATAGGCAGGTAGACCAATGGTACAGAATAGAGGACACACAGACAAACCCACAGAAATACAGTTTTCTTGGAGTAGACAAAGCCTTCAAAAACATACAGTGCAGGAAAGATAGCCTCTTCCCAACAAATGGTGTTGGGAAAACTGGAAATCCATATGCAGCAAAATGAAACTAAACTCCTATCTCTCACCCTGCACAAAATTCACATCAAAATGTATCAAAGACCTAGGAATTTGGCCAGAGACCCTGAACCTAATAGAAGAAAAAGTTGGTCCAAATCTTCATCATGTGAGCCTAGGACCAGTCTTCCTTAACATGATTCCCAATGCACAAGAAATAAAAGCAGGAATCAATAATTGGGATAGATTCAAAGTAAAAAGCTTTTTCTCAGCAACGGAATAGTCATCAATGTGAAGAGAGAGACTACAGAGTTGGAGAAAATCTTCCACACACACGACAGATAGAGCACTAATCTCCAGAATATATAAAGAACTCAAAAACTTTAACCCAAAAATACAAATAACCCAATCAATAAATGGGCTAAGGAAATGAGCAGACATTTCACAGAAGAGGATCCACAAGCAATCAACAGATAATATAAAAAAATGTTCAACACCTCTAGTAATAAGAGAAATGCAAATCAAAACTACCCTAAGTATCTCTCACCCCCATTAGAATGTCTATTATCAAGAATACAAGCAACAAAAGGTGTTGGCGAGGATGTGGGGGGAAAGGTACACTCATACATTGCTGGTGGGGTTGCAAATTGGTGCAGCCACCCTGGAAAGCAGTATGGAGATTCCTTCAAAAACTTGGAATGGAACCACCATTTGACCCAGCTATCCCTGTGCTTGGCATATACCCAAGGGACTTAAAATCTGCATACTACAGTGATATAGCTACATCAATGTTTATAGCAGCCCCATTCAATGTAGCTAGATTATGGAACCAACGTAGATGCCCTTCAATAGATGAATGGATAAAGAAACTGTTATATATATTCACAATGGAATATTATTCAGTCATAAAGAATAATAAAATTATGACATTTGTAAGTAAATGGACGGAATTGGAGAAGATCATGTTAAATGAAATAAGCCAATACCAAAAAACCAAAGGCTGAGTGATCTCTTTTATAAGTGGTTGATGTCACATAGCAAGGATCGGGGAGGCTCAGGAAGAATGGAGAAGGGATTGATTGTATAGAAGAAAATGAGGGGTGGGGAGGAGGTGGGGAAGAAAAGATAATAGAATGAGACAAACATATATACCGTATGTACATGTATAAATATGCAAATTGTATGATTCTACTTTGTTTCCAACCAGAAAAGTAATTGTACTCCATTTGTGTACAATGATGTAAAATTAAAAAATTAATTTTTAAAAAAGATTGGCTAAACTGATAATTTTAGCCATTAATTCATCCTTTTCTATCTTACCAACCCACCCTATCTAGTAAGGAATTATATGTAGAATATTTAAGTATAGCAACTGTTTTGTTTCCACCATGTAAAGATAAAAGAATTTTTAGAACTTAGCAAGTGCGTGAGTTCATTAATTTTTATCTTTATGTTAAAAATAATTAAGTGGAATGACAACAAATTAAAAAGCTTCTGCATAGGAAAGGAAACACTTAAGAGTGTGAAGAAAGAATACACAGAATGAGAGATATCTTTGCCAGCTATTCTACTAACAGAGGATTAATATCCAGTATACATAAATAACTCAAAAAATTTAACCATCAAAAAACAAAGAACCGTATTAATAAATGGACAAATGAACTACATAGATAGTCCTCAAAAGAAGAAATTCAACTGGCCAACAAATATAATAAAAATATATTCAACATCTTTAGCAATCACGGAAATGCATATTAAAACTTCATGTAGATTTCATTTTACTCCAGTTAGAATAGGAATCACTAATAACACAAATAATAATAACTGCTGGTGAGAATTTAGGAAAAAGAAACAGTTTTACACTGTGAGTGGGATTGTAAATTAGTACAGACACCATGGAAATCTATATGAAGGTTCCTCCAAAGTCTAGGCATGGAGCCACCATGTGACCCAGCAATACCACTCCTTGGTATTTATCCTAAATATTTAAAATCATCATACTATAGTGATACATGTCCACCCATGTTTACAGCAGCACAATTCACAATAGCCAAACTATGGAACCAGTGTAGGTGTCAGCCACTGGATGGATTTTAAAAATGTGTTATATACACACAATGGAATTTTATTCAGCCACAAAGATGAATGAAATTATGATATTTTCAGGAAAACTGGCAGAAGTGTAGAGCATCATATTAAGCAAAATAAGCTGGACTCAGAAAAACGGGGGCCATATGTTTTCTCTTATGTGTGGAAGATAGAAAAAAAATGTAGAAAAAAAGGAAAAAAATGAAATGAAAAATGACATCATGAAAATAGAAGGGAGACTAGTTCAATAAAGAAGGAAGGTGATGTGGGGCAGGGGAGAGGAGAGAGTAAGGAGAGGAACTTTGGTAATTCATCAACTTATGTCATGTGCATGTATGAATAACTCTTAACCAATCCCACTATTATGTATAAACATAATGTACATTTTTAAAAAGTATAAAAACTTGAAAGAACAAATATATTTAATCTTTACCTTTAATGTTTATTCTTGAAAAGTTAGCTAAGTCAATAAAATGACCTATTTAAGCCTGCTCTTGTGCTGTAATGAGGCCAATCCAGCAACACGATGATATAGGTGGCTTACAAAAGTGAACTTTGGGCACCCAGACTTGGTCATACAACATTGCTTCTTCCTTCTTTCCTTGCCATCCTGCTGTCTCTCTTTTTCTCTCAGCCTTTCTGGCTGCCCGCCCCCCCCCCCCCACTCCTCCTCCTAGAAACAGGGAAAATGTGGTTTCCTTGTTTTTTAGACTTGCACCCTCTCTTAGGTATTACTTACAGCCTTTGCAACTGCATGTTCTGTTCTAGATCACCCCTGCAGGCACCACTGGGGATTTCTCATTGCATCCCTCTATTGCATCAATGCTCTACCATACCTGTTCTAGATTATTGAGGGGAAACTTAATAAGAGTATCCTCTACAAACCCAATTTAGTGGTGAGGAAATTGAGGCAGAAAGACATTAAATAATTTACCTAATGTTGAATATTTAATATAATAATATTTCAGAAAAACACAGTTTTGAGACTCATTTTTTCAGGATTTAACACCATTATTTCATATTTAGTTGCCACACTTCTAAGAATAGAGATTCAGGAAATGATTCCCATCAAATTCATCAACTACAATATGTATCATTTTTACTCTCAGCATACTTTCCCTCTTCATGCTGTTAATCAATTGTTGACTATCAACTACCAGCACTGTTTTTAATCTCTTATTGGTAATGCTGTTTTCTGTTGCTTCTTTAGAATTCCTACTTGTGCTCTGCCATCATTGATGTGTAGTTTATCTCCAGTTTCTTTTTTTATTACTATTAGTTTTTGTATTTTATTTTCCTACAGTTAAACTTATATCTGGTCTTTTAAATTTATTGTCAGTGGTCTATAAAACAGAAAATATTATACATTAGAAAGAATTGATGATATTTTGAGCTCAATATAAATTCTGGAGATTAGTGCTCTATCTGAAGTGTGTGTGGCAAAGATTTTCTCCCACTCTGAAGGCTCTCTCTTCACATTGCTGATTGTTTCCTTTGCTGAGAAAAAGCTTTCCAGTTTGAATCTATCCCAATTATTGATTCATTCTTTTAATTCTTGTGCTTTGGGGTTCATGTTGAGGAAGTCTGGACCAAGGCCCATATAAGGAAGATTTGGACCTACTTTTCCTTCTGTTAGGAGCAGGGTCTCTGGTCTAGTTCCTAGGTCCTTGATCCATTTTGAGTTGAGTTTTGTGCAGGGTGAGAGATAGGGGTTTAGTTTCATTTTGCTGCATATGGATTTCCAGTTTTCCCAACACCATTTGTTGAAGAGGCTGTCTTTTCTCCATTGTATGTTTCTGGCTCCTTTGTCAAGTATGAGATACCTGTATTTATGTGGGTTTGTCTCTGTGTCCTCTATTCTGTACCATTGGTCTACCTGCTTATTTTGGTGCCACTATCATGCTGTTTTTGTTACTATTGCTCTGTAGTATAGTTGGAGGTCTGGTATTGTGAGACCACTTGCTTCCCTCTTCCTGCTAAGGATTTCTTTAGCTATTCTGGGTCTCTTATTCCTCCAAATGAATTTCATGATTGCTTGCTCTATTTCTATGAGGTCCATTATTGGGATTTTAATTGGAATTGCATTGAAATTGTATAGTGCTTTTGGAAGTATGGCCATTTTGATAATAATAATTTGCCTATCCAAGAACATGAGAGATCTTTCCATCTTCTAAGGTTTTCTTTAATTTCTTTAGTGTTCTGTAATTCTAGTTGTAGAGGTCTTTCACCTCTTTTGTTAAATTGACTCCCAGGTATTTTATTTTTTTTGAGGCTATTGTGAATGGGGTAGTTTTCCTAATTTCTCTTTCGGAGGTTTCATCACTTATGAAGAATAATGCATTAGATTTATGAGCATCAATTTTATATCCTGCTACGTTGTTGAATTCATTTATGAGTTCTAGAAGTTTTCTGGTTGAATTTTTTGGTTCCTGTAAATATAGAATCATATCATCTGCAAATAGTGATAGTTTAAGTTCTTCTTTTCCTATTCATATCCCTTTTATTTCTTTAATCTGACTAATCACTCTGGCTAGAATTTCAAGGATGATGTTGAATAGAGTGGTGAAAGAGGGCATCCCTGACTAGTTCCAGTTTTTAGAGGGAATGTTTTCAGTTTTTCTCCATTTAGAATGATGTTGGCGATGGGCTTAGCATAGATAACCTTTACAATGTTGAGGTATGTTCCTACTCTCCCTATTTTTTCCAGTGTTTTAACCATAAAGGAGTGCTGTATTTTATTAAATGCTCTTTCTGCAACTATTGAAATAATCATGTGATTCTTAACTTTAAGCCTATTGATGTGGTGAAATACATTTATAGATTTCTGAATGTTGAACCAAACTTGCATCCCTGGGATGAAACTTTACAGCAAGAACACAAATAACCCAGTCAATAAATGGGCTAAGGAAATGAGCAGACACTTCACAGAATAGGATCTACAAGCAATCAACAGATATGTGAAAAAATATTCAATATCTCTAGTTATAAGAGAAATGCAAATCAAAACTACCCTAAGATATCATCTCACCCCAATTAGAATGGCTATTATCAAGAATACAAGCAACAATAGGTGTTGGCAAGGATGTGGAGAAAAAGGTACACTCATACATTGCTGGTGGGATTGCAAATTGATGCAGCCACTCTGGAAAGCAGTATGGAGGTTCCTTAGAAACCTCCATTTGGAGCCACCATTTGACCCAGCTATCCCTCTCCTTGGTCTATACCCAAAGGACTTAAAAATCATCAGATTACAGTGATGCAGTCACATCAATGTTTATAACAGCCCAATTCACTATAGTGAGATTGTGGAACCAACCTAGAGCCCTTCAATAGAGGAATGGATAAAGAAACTGTGGCATATTTACACAATGGAATATTATTCAGTCATAAAGAATAATAAAATTATGACACTTGCAGGTAAATAAATGGAGTTGGAGAGTATCATGTTAAGTGAGATAAGCGAATCCCACAAAACCAAAGGCTGAATGATTTGTCTGATAAGTAGTTGATGAAAAGTAACGGAGTGGCGGGGGACGTAGGGGAAGAATGGAGGATGGGTGAATTGCATAGAGGAAAGTAAGGGGCAGGGGTGGGGAAGGAAAGATAAAAGAATGTGACAAACATCATTATAGTATGTATATGTATGAATATGCAAATGGTATGATTCTACTTTGTATACAACCAGAAAAATGATAATTGTACTCCATTTGTATACATTGAACCAAAAAATAAAAAAATAAAATAAAATAAAAAAAGAAAGAATTGATATTATAGATTATAGTGAGACAGTATTAAAGCAATATTATAACATATATTTTATAAATTGAACATAGTTCCTTATCCTTTCATTAATCACAGACAATATGTAAAAGGACTATCTCAAAAATTAACACACACCATTTTAATTAACAAGTCCAACTTGAGCTAAATGGATTCTGGGCATTTTTTCTGTAAGTTTTTTTTATAATTCTATTTCCTGGGTCTAAAAGAATGTCTATAAAATCTGGAGACTTAATAAATGTACTGAATAAAGGATTGACAAAATTTGGTTTACTTTATTTCTGATCAAAAATTCTTGAGAGGTTAAACATGTTTTTCCAAGTTAACTTAAAATCACCCCATGTATATTTAGTGGCTATACCTAAGAAACTAGATGATAAGAATTTGGGGCAGCAAATTGTAAGCAAGCACTGAAAAGAAACTATACATTTATCAGCAAAATGTAATTCACAGTCATTTTGATTGTATAACACTGCCACACTGTCAGCAGAGGCAGAATTTTGTTTGTTTGTTTGTTTGTTTGTTTGTTTATTTGTACTGGGGACTGAACACAGGGAAAATCTACCACTGAGCTACATTCCCAGCCCTTATTTTTTTATTTTGTGACAAGGTCTGGCTATGTTGCTGGGTTGTCCTCTTAACTCATGATCCTCCTGCCTCAGTTTCTTGAGTAACAGAGATTACAGGTCTATGACATCTCACTTGGCAGAAGCCTTACTTTAAGAACCTTCTCTTGCTTGACTTTTCATTCAAGATTTTGTGTTCTGCTTTTAAAGAATACTCACTTACTTATATGTGATTCAGTCCCCAACAAAACCTGGATCATACCCACTTCTGCTTGTGGCAGTGACTGAGCATCAGTATGCTAGTACCTCATGGTTCAGTCTTAGTAAATTCTAGCCCAACTGATACAATTGCCAAACTGATCTTTCATCTTGTCCTATCCCTCAAAAATCTGTCTTACCTGTTCCTGCTAGATCAGACTTCCTAATCTTCTTTTCTTCTTCCATAATTTTGTTTCTCAGGAACATTCAATATCTTTCCTAGTAGTAAAATAAAGTCTTCAACCTGACCTTCAATGCCACCCACCCCACAAGATTCCCACCTGTGATTTTTGCTATCCATTTTAGGAACCTACCAACTTTTCGCAGAATGTGGTACATGTATTCATAAATACGTTCTTTCCTTATCCTTTCATTGTCTTGAAATACTACCTAGGGTGGCTGTAGATGAAGTAAGCTGTATTCCAGGTAGCCCAATAATGACAAGAAGGTGATGGGAGGGTGTGAAATCCACTGCAGCAGGATTCAACACTTTTAATGTGCTCCAGAGTATCCCTGTGGCAGCCTGCCCCGCGTTTATCTAGAATGCTTCCTTTCTCTCTTGGTTGGCATGCTCAACTCAGATTGATGGATACTGACTATGAGATAAAGAATCAACACTTGCACGTCTTATCAAACCCAAATTCTTTTTTATAGACAGATGTTCATAAAAAGCAAAAAATTCCAAGAGAATGACTCAGCTTTTTCTTACTCAAAAATTAAGTTTGAACTGAGGAGAGATTGAGTTGATTGCCCTGTAAGGATTGTTATTATGTTGTGTGAAAAAGAGAGCCTACAACTGGACTGCTATTGGGAAAAGATCATGAACATTGACTGGAGAAGGGATTTCCTGTGGATCTGTATGTTTAGATAAATGTGAAGTGCAAGGTAGCACACTATGTTTTTATAGGAAGTTTTGGATTCCCAGGGATGATCACGTCAGTTTCATTGTCCTTCTTTGTCTTGCTTTAGGATGCTTGGGGATCACAGAACAAAACCATCTATGAGAATCAAATCCTATATTAGTAGCAATGCCCTCCATTCCTCAAATCTGCCTTTAAACTCCTTCCAGTACCCCTATGATCAGCTCAGCACTTGTAGATTCACAAATTCCCACTTACCTGCCACCTCATCTTTTCTTTTTTTGCAGGTGTGAGGGAGTTACTAGAGATTGAACTCAGGGCACTTTGTCACTGAGCCCCCCAGACCTGTTTTGTATTTTATTTAGAGACAGGGTCTCACTGAGTTGCTTAGCACCTCATTTTTGCTGAGGATGATTTTGAAATTGAGATCCTCCTGCCTCAGTCTCCTGAGCTGCTGGGATTACAAGCTCATCTTTTCTTTTGTGCCCTATTCTGTTATCTAAAACTCTCTTGAATTTTAATATTTCTAAATGATTCACCATCAAATTAGCTTACAGAATTTTCAAAAACATTCTTCTGAAGACAGTATTCTGTTTTACAATGTATACTCTCAGGTTCTTCCAGATTCAGAGTAAATGAGTACACATATATTTACCATGTTTTGCCTTAGAACAGCCCATGTTGAGGATATCCCCCCTCAATATCTTCTCTTCACTCATTTTGTTGTATTATTTTAGAGCTGTTAAGAGTCCTCTCTTCTCTAGTCTTCACATTCTTCAGAGAAGAATACATTTCTTATCCTCCATGTTACAGACAGTTAATTCCTTTGATCACATTTCATATTATCAATGCCTAAAATGCAATAACTTCCTCGATGTGTTTCTCAAAGTAGAGCACATAGGTGCGTTGGCTTTGTCGAGAGGAACTCCAGAGTTTGAAATGGCTTTTGCTTTTGTGTATTACTAAAATTTGGCATTGTTACTTTCTGCATACATAACTCCAAATTGTTCCCTTGCTCTTTTCCTTGTCTGAAGCTAAGTGCTTTCTCCCACTTTAACTGCCACCAATATTTCTAAGCTCTTCTGTCTCCCCGTTGTGACTTCACAGTCAGCAGTGGTGTCAGGGAGACTCTTTCCAATCTGTTACCATCTGTGAGTATGGTTAATGTGGTGCTATTCATATCCCTGTTTAGCTCACAGATGAGGATAATGGGTAGATGGAGCAATGCCTTGGTTGTCTAGAGACAACATGTTTTATGTTGCCACTTTTCATTATCATTCATTTTTGGTCCTTGAACTATGAATTGTGGCTGTTTTTTTTTTTTTAACCAGCTTGTGTTAATTTAAGAAGCAAATGTTTGAGGATATAGTCATTAATTCATTCCATGTATGATTTTATTTCTATATATATATTGTCATAAGTATTAAAGTTTTTTTTTTCATGATTCAGTGATGATTTTTTGAGAAGATAATTGTCAAAATTCAGATGTTTTCCTGACTTCATTGGGTTTGTTGGCTCAGAATATAAATTTTATGGGTGGGACAAACATAGACAAAATTTCACTGTGTCCCTACCCACTAATTGCATGGCAGTATACACAAAAGCCATTGCTCTTTTAAAGCTCTCTGCCTTCACCATTTCATTCTTGTTAATTCATTTGGACCTCTCTCCTCTGCACTTGCCAAATTCCTTTCTACCAAGCACTCATATCACTTCCTCATTCTCCCCAGATAATTATTGATTCTCTCTGTATTCCAATTTCTGTGGTATTCCAATTATAACTCTATTACCACACTTGTCATCTAATAGGCTACCTCTTTTATTTACATATCTCTCATCACTCTGGGCTGTGAATATGTGGAGGGCAGAAGTCTTGTCATATTTGTCTTCATTCCTTGGTGTTCATCATGAAGGAGGCACTCAGTAAATGTTTGCTGACTAAATGAGTGAATTAATGGCCTGTTTACAAGGCCATCAATGGAGACCTTAATTTGAACAAATCAACTTTTAATAATCAATTTATATCAGAATGGTTCTCCTCCAATTTCATACTATTTATTAGCAATTTATCAAAAAAACTCCAAGTTACTGTTGCTTCTTTATATAGTTTAAGTGCTTTTAATTATTCATAAATAAAAAATAATGTGTAATTGATTATTCTTGTCATTTTAACCAGAAATACTCTTAGATATCTGCAGTTTTCTTTTTTGGAATGAAAAGCAAATTGTCAAAAAAAAAAGTTATATCAGCATCTTTTTAAAAAATTTTCATAGAATATATCTGTTATCATTTGGATCTGAAATATCCCCTGAACCATAACCCCAAATTCAACAAGGTTCAAAGATGGGGCTTTTAGATAATGATTAGGGCTCTGACCTCAGTGGATTAATCCATTGGTAGCAGAAGGAACAACTGGGTGGTAACTACAGGAAGGTGGGAAGTGATTGGAGGAAGTGGGTAACTGGGGAATGGCCTGGCCTATATCTGTCTCTGGCCCATTCACCTCTCTCTCTTCCTGCTTTGCTGCTGCCATGATCTAAACAGCCTTCCTCTGACAGACCCATCCAGCATGATGTCCTGCCTCATCTTAGACCCAGAGCAAAGGAGTCAGTTGACCATGAGACCTCTGAAACCATGAGCCCAAATAACCTTTTCATTCTCTAGGTTGTTCTTGTCAGTAATTTGGTCACAGTAATGAAAAGCTGACAAATACATTTTGGATTTCAGGGAAATTTTAAGATGATTTCCACTACAGTGTAGATTCATGCCATCTGAATCTTTAGAGATGTACTCCTATTAAGTCAATGACTTGCGTGTTTTTTATTCATCCTGAGTTTTGCAATATAAATTGATTTATATTTAATAGATAACACTTGTTAGTATGTATTAATGGAGTTGAAAAATTGTTTAAACACAAATGATGATTTTTCTCAAGTTAACCAGAAATGAATTAGATGATTCTAACAATGTATATACTTATATGCTTTGCTTACTTTCCTTTCTAGACTGATATAATTTTAAATTCTGGGAGCATTCCTGTAGGACAGAAATAGGAAACCCTGGATTAGCATTATTCTTTTTTGTGAAATATATTTTATTTTGTATTCTAAAATATATAAAAATAAAAGAATATATATTCATATATGTACAGGTGTATATATAAATATGTAAGTATGTATACATATATATGTGTGTATATGTATATATGCAAACTAAAATAATAAATAAATAAAAATCTGTATGCCATTACTTAGCTTAAAAAATAATACAGTACCAATCTATCTATTCAGCTTAAGAAATAGTACAGTATCAACCTCTCTATCTGCTCACAGAATGCATAATTCCTTCAGAAGTTACATTTTTTATTTTTTATTATTAACCTATCATCAGATCTTTTTATTCCTACAAATATATGTGTTACCATAAACAATATATTTTAAAGTTTTGCCTGATGATTGATTTCACATCAGTGGAAAAGTACAAAATTTTTCCAACTTGCTCTTATTTGCTAATAAAGTAAATATTTATAATTTTTATTATTTTATTTATTTATTTTTATTTTTGTTCTTTTTTATATATGACAGTAGTGTATGATTTGACTAATTTATGCAAACATGGAATATTTTATTTTAATTAGGATCCCAGATATATTCACTGTAGTGTATTGATATATGAACATAGGAAATTTATGTCAGAATCATTCCACTATCTTTCATTATTCTTAGAAATTATACATCATGAGGATTATTTATGGTCGATGATTTAAATAATCTTGACTTGAATTCAGAATTTTAATTCTCATGGAAAATCTCAGTATTTATCACTCAGATTAACTTTACCAAAGAGTTCAAGGACTCTGAGGAAATAGTAGCATGTTGAAGACTCCTTGAAAATGGTCACATTCCTTAAATTGTATCCTTAAACTGTATTCCCCATTAAGATTTCTCAAATTTAAAAATCTATTCAATACAGTTTCATCTATGAAAACTCGACTTCATGACAAGGGTAGCAGCCTTCCCTTCTCACTGGATTAGATTCTTGGATGATAAACACTAGCATCACTATGAAAGACATAATGTATATCCTTTCCTATCGTGGTGGGCTTTATTTTCTTTCATCTCTCCTCACTAATTAAAACAGCAACAGTCTTAACTCTTTCTTGGGAGAGTACCTGGGATTTGTTTTAATCAGGTATAGCAAGACACACAGACTCAGAAATGGCAGCCATGAAGAATCATTGCTCTCTAGTAATAGGCAAAACACCCATGGTGGTCAGGAGGCAGAGATGATGAGGTGGAACATAAGCAAGAGCCTTAATAGTGTTTTCTTTGGGAAGAACACAATGAGGCAGGATAAGCAGGCTTGGGATTGTCTGGTTAGAATAATTTCAGAGGTCTCTGAGTCATAGGGCATATATCTACTTGTCTGGTTTCTGGCCCTGTGGGTGTTAAGGCAAGTGAATAGGCAGATAGTAGCTGGGAGTATGAGAGCCTGTAAGAGCTTGATAAAGCAAGTGGTTGGGGACGTGGGCTCTGGGTTGATGGCTCTGATGTGGTAGATGCACTTGCAGGCCAGTTCTTTGCTATCTCTGGCAATGAGCTAACTCTGAGAGAGGTAGTTTTTGCAAGATCAGAAAGGCCCTAAAGTACTGAAGCATTAAATACAGAAATTCAGAAATATGGTTATGCCATTTTTCCTTGTGTAGTATGGAACAAACTGATCAGATCTTCTATTAGAGAATTTAAGAATAGTATTTTTTTAAGCAAGCACACAACTCTTCTTTTGTGAAAGTAAGCTGAGTTTCCTTCTCAAAAGAGAAGAAAAAGTTTTTAAAAAGACCCAACAGTCATATTTTATTACTTTTCTTTGCTGTACATATTCTGTTATTATAATCTGTTAATAAATAAATTGACATTTTCTTGACATATTGCTAGTTTTATTTATGCATACCAGGACAGTTATGAACATAAAATGGTTCACTGAGTTAAGCTGTTCCCATGTAAAACTTAGAAGAAAGAAAAATGATTTTCTCACCATAGTTTAAAAATTAAATGTATATAGTAAATATAAAAATGAGTGTTAGCATTAAATTATTAAGCATATATGATAGTGTTTCTGGTGCTACTCTACATGCTGAAGAAACCATGATCAATAAGTTAAAAAATGCCCTCCTGTCAGGCTACATCCTGAATTAGAGGAAGACAAGGGACAAGTGAATAGTAACTTAACAAAAGCCTATTGTTTTGTGGTAAAAGTTATGAACAAAATAGGACAAGCTGATCAACATTCTGGAAATTGGCAGGTGTGATGTAATGCTTGACAAATGCTCTTAGGGAAGGTGTCACTGAGAAGGTGACCTTGGAGTTGTGAGCAGAGGAAGAAGGGATCAGCCATGTGACGTGCTGGCAAAGAGCCTTCCAAGTAGATGGAACATGAGGTGCAAGGAATTTGAGGTGGGAAATTGAAGTCTTTTTTTAATTAATTAATTTTTTAAATGAAAACTAATAATGTTTTTCCAAAATAAAACAAAAATTGAAAAGTAGCATTGTTCTGTGTTTGGGGCATCTCTTCGAAGCCTGTATAAAAAGAAAATGGTTCCCATCTCTCCTTTTGCCTTCAGTGCATTGTGATATGTTGCTTTTTTAAAATTTTATTTTAAAAAATTTTTACAGACTTCATATTGATTCATTGGTTGGGGAGTGGGGGTGAGAGAAGAATGGAGGAACTTTAGATTACATACAGGGAAATGAGAGGGGGAGGGGGCAGGGGTATGAAAAATGGTGGAATGAGACAGACATCATTACCCTATGTACATATATGGTTCCATGAATGGTATGAATCTACATCGTGCACAACCATAGAAATGAAAAGTTGTACTCCATTTTTGTACAATGAATTGAAGTTTTTGATGAGCAGAAAGGAAATGAATTCACAGAGAATTGATTGAGCAAGGGAAGAATACCAGGTATGTTTGAAGTGGTAGGTAAGGACCAGATTCCAAAATAAATCACTAAAAAATATCAAGCCCCTATGAATGAATTTAGTGTCCATACCATACAAAATTACTTCTGGTCTAGTTATTCATAAAGTTAATGGTGAATTTCACATACATTCTGTGAAATTAAGTGAATTTATGTAAGTATCTTGTTCTTCCTGCAAATGTTTGTTGAGTACTCACTATGTGCTAGACACTGTTCTAGTTTCCAGGAATAGAGCAATAATCTGGAGAGACAGAAACCCTCCCTCTTGAAACTTGCCTTTTTTTCTCATTTTTTTGTTTATAGTGTTTGGAGTGCCGAAAGATGACAGTTTCTAGGTTTCTCACTTGCAGCTCTGTCTTGGTGCTTGTTATAATTTTGCTGACAAAAGTCTTAGGTATGTTTCACTAGTTCTAAAAATTAGCAGTTGCTCTTCTTTCATTTCAGAGGGAAAAAAAGTAGATTTTGATCTGGTGAAATCAAATTTTGATCTTACAATAATACAGCTACTTATTCCCTATAGACAACAGAAAATAATGATAAATTATGAAGTTATTAACTGGCATTACATCTGAAATGCTATTACTTATGGTTACTATTCTCTAAAGTGGAGTGTGCAAATTCCATTCCCCTTCAGAAGGGATGGCCATCCATTACTCCTTTTGGTATTATTTAATATAAATGCTTAACATGATACACAATAAGACTGTCTCAGACTTCTTAAATAACATTTTCTACCTTCTAAATTATTTGAGGTAAAATAGGAGAGAATAGTTGTTAAATGCAGACATGACAGTTTCTTTACAACTTTAGATCCAACTGGATGGATTTTTCAAATGATGACAGTTTTACCTCCATCACTGCATATGAACACTGCTTGAAGTCTCAATTCTATCTCATCATTTTGACAATATTTCAATTGTGAGAACGGGTTGACCAGCAGGTGTGTTATGAAGAATGAGGACTATGAATTCAAAGGTTATTTCTGAGAGCTCTCTATGCACTCACAGAACTAAAACCCTATGGGGATGCATGAAAGTGACTTGATACACTAATCACAGAACAACAGCTAACAATTTAAATAAATCCAAATGAATAAATGAATAAGTACAAAAACAAATGCCTAATGGGCTTCATAGAATATTGTGCTCTGATCTGTATGTAGGCAAAGCAAAACTTGCTGAGGTTGGCCCCAATGCACATTAATATGATTGCCCTAACAGATTTTAAATAAGGTCTGTTCTCTTTATTATGTTCTTATTTCTAGATGTAGAGTAAAATAACTTTGATTTGAGAATCAGTACTGGCAGAATTTTTATAGCTGTAGAACTTAATTTGGAAAAAGTCATCAAATATGACACATGAAATGATTCCAAGGGTCACTCGTAGGAAGCACTTCTTAAGTACCTTGAAGTGTGATTTATAACTATCGTATACTGTTTCATAATGTTTTCTATTTTATTTCTGTTTCTTCATTTGTTGTGTTTATACAGGCAGCATATGAGGTTACAACAGGTTAAGAGTTTTGTAGATGATTTGATCTTTAGCTAAGCAATGTATAATATCAGAGAAATGAACAGAAGATGAAATCATAGTAAATATATTCAAAATTAAAGGGATATTTCCACAAGTTGACTTCAGAATATCTGAATATCTATTTGAATAGCATCTGTTACATGAAGCTATGCTTTATCAGTGCTCTTGTTTTTGAACCCCAGCTCTATTCTCCCATAGTACCCTGAGAATTGTGCCATTTGCATACTTATGATGAATTATGATATAACAACTCATTGCAAACAGTTTTGAGGCATTGTTGTGTACTAGTGCTGGTTGAAGGTATGTACCACTGAGTGTTATTAAATCTCTAAATACAAGACCTGTTGATCAGATTTTATTATCTCCATTTTGCAACTAAGAGAACAGTCTTTGAGAAGCTAAAGATTTTGTGCAACATCACATGGCTTGGAAATTTTGGAAATGGAATAAAAGCTTATGTTTGCCTGTCTTGTTCCAAAGTCCATTACTTCTGCTTATTTTTCTATCTTTCTATTTTATTGTGAATTTTTATGAGGTTAATAGGCTTAGACTTTCATCACAGGATTCTCAACAAAAGTCATCATCTCCGTAGCAGACAAAACAAACAAAAAGGGTTATGAGTTGAAAAAGCTACTTACTCTTCCAATGCAGAAAATAAGTTCCATATACTGAAAATATTGCATATCATTGTTGAAATACTTCTCACTAATGTTTGGCAGTGGTAATGTGAAGGTCTTTAGCCTTGGACATATTTGCAACTAGTATTTAAAACAATGAAACTTCACAATTTATATTCTGATACAGTGATCCTTAACCCTGACTACACTACTGAATAACTTGTATAAGTTTAAAAAAATGTAGATGCCTGGACTCCACCCAAAATCAATTAAATCAGCATTTCTAAGTGTGAGATTCATTCATCAGTTATTTTACCCCCATGATTTTACAGTTGAAAACCTCTCTTGGAAATGTTGGTCCTTCTTCACATTTTATATTCAATTAACTTACTTTCCTATAATTATCTGAAATTTAAAGGCTGTAATATGGCACATTTGGTCACAAGATAAAAATACCAAAGACTCCATAATGAGTGTCCATGCTTCATCAGGAATAAAGATAATTAGAGTCTAACTAACAAAATGTATACTATTTCCTGAGTGCTTGTAATTTAACTCTAGGTGCTTTCTTTTGGTTTTGTGAGAAACTAACAGAAATAGCTAGCTACATAGCCAGCTGGTAGAAGGCACTGATTTATAAACGACAATTCATTGGTGCTTTACGCTATCTTTCCAGGTAGGTGCCTCTTGGGTTACCCCAATTTACACAGATCCAGAAGACTTATGTAAGAAATAGTTGCTATCTAAACATTGGGTGTAGTCTCCACGTGGACTGCATCCATACAGGATGTGTGTGGCATTTATCTGTGCAGACTTTAGCAAGTTACTCAATGTTCCATGCTTTACTTTCTTGATCTACTAAGTGGAGACAGGCTTATAAATACAGTCATTTTCTGTTTAGCAGTTTACCAGAATTATATAAACCATCAACAAACACTGTTAGATAACTGCTAGTTATTATTTTCATTCCACAGATAGACAAACTGAGGCATCCATTTATTCATCCATGATGAAATATAAAATTATGTCATTTGCAAGAAAATGGGTGGAAATTGAGGTCATTATGTTAAGCAAAATAAACCAAATCCAGAAGGTCAGGGGACTGTTTTCTGTCATAAGTGGAAAAGCGGAAGGGGGGAAAAGGAAAGGAAAAAGTATATAAATGGGGTAGGTGAAGTTGGGCAGGCCCAAGATGGCTATAGTTAGGCTCCTTCCCTAAGGCTTCCAGCAGGCTGTGGGTTTAGTATGAAGCCGAAGTCATGAACACCCTGATTCAGTATATATATTCAAGGTCATAAACATTTGCTTGTGAGTGTGTGCCCACTTACGTGACTTGTAGTCAGTGTGCCTTCTCTGTCTGGTCTGCATATAAAAAAGGCCTATAGGAATGGTGAGGCTGCTGAATGGAACTGGGATGGGGCTAAATGGAACTGGCTGGGGGCTGGAGCTGGAGCAGGGGATAGGGCATAGCTACAGGCTGCTGCCACTACTGAATAAAGAATGTCTGTTATTCTGCACCTGTATCTTCTTCCACCTGCGCAGATTCCTGAATGTGTTTCCTGGGTCTGAGCCTCCACCCCATATCAGGAAGAAGTGTTCAGTGTTATAGAGCATAAGAACAAGGGAACTTGGAAATAATGCCAGTTTACCAAACCAGGCATGCCTAACCACACAGGTCAACCACCATAACCACACAGTTTCAAATGACCTCCTAGAGGATTCTGTGAGATAAAATACTGGTTTCCAAAGAAATTCTCATCCCATCCCTGGACACTCTCTTTCACTGTGATGTTGCACAACCCAGGGTTAACGATTATTTAAAGCTCCCCAAATGATTTTGTGTTTAGAGTTTGGAAACCAATGACTTCAGCATCGAATGTCACTTATAATGGAGGGGCAATAGATATGATCTCTATGAATACTTCTACTTTATTAATAATATCTTTAGGGTCTGTGGGCAAAAAGGTTGATATTTTTAAATGACAAGAGGTAGGGCAAGAACAAACAGAAGAGCAAATTGCATGGTAAATATCTGAAATTTATTCCCTGTTAGAAAACAATTTTAATTTTTTTTATAAAAGCAAACTTATAATGAAATGGAACAAAGAAATCAAATGATATAGAGCCAACACTTTGTTTTCCATTGATATGCACTGTATTCTGTATTCTATTTGAGTCAGACAGTCCTCACTGGTGTGTCATAGGTAGTCGTCCACACATGGGAAAAAGCCTAAAATTGTTATGAAGGATGCAACTCTATATACTCATTGTTCATATTTTTCATGAGCCTTTGAAGTTTTCTATAATGATTACAGACTCAGTAATGACCTGACACAAAAACTAATTGGCAACTAAAGGACCGAGGCATTTTTCAGCAATTTCCTAAACTTTCTACAATATTTCCAAATTGTCCCACTACCTAGAGGTAGGAATATGGATTTTTTTGCAACTCTTAAGGTTTGCTTCTATCTAATGATTCTGTTGGTAAGCCTCGGTAGTAATAAAACATATTTATAGCTAATGCACAACTGATGAAGTGCTAGGCACAATTTCAACCTAGAGGGGTCCTCCCCCTGTTTTTAGCTTTCCATCCTTCTGTGGCAGCTTGCTTTAGGCAAAGGACATGTGATTGCTAATTTTAGTACGTCATTAGTTGAATTTCCTAAGGCCAGCCAGTTTTGGTGACTAGGAGGATGTATCTTTATTTGACTTTATGAGATAGAAAAAAAATGGCATGTGTTCCTAATATCTCCAGTCTTTATTGTCCTGGGGATGATTTAGAAAATATTTTCATTTAATCTATCAATTTTAACTTAGGTTTACATGTGATATTTTAAACTCTGTATGTGAAGTGAAAAATCTTGATAATTTTATTCTGTGGAAAAAAGTGAAAATATTACTATAGTTTGCATTTTTGTCTCTGAATCTGTGTGATAACTGAGGGCTGTGTCTAGCCTATTGTTAAAATTATTGAACTTACAATTTTCCAAATATTTTAGTGTCATCAGAATATATGCAGCAATCTAAATATAATTGCATTATCATAATTAGCATAATTGACATTTCTGCCCTCAAAAATGTGCCCAAAATGTTTAGGAACAATGTTTAATTTCTCATGTAATTCATTGCATGAATAATATAAGATCTAAAATAAGTGTTTCTTCATTTGTGACAGGAAATGGATCTGAGCAAATCAGAATTCTCAGAGTATGAATGTAATCAATTTGAGCCTAGTTACTATAGTTAAGAAAAGTAAATCCATATGTGGTAGAATTAAATTGAACCCCTATCTCTCACCATGCACAAAACTTAGCTTAAAGTGGATCAATAACTGAGGCATAAGACCAGAGACTCTGCACTTACTAGAAGAAAAAGGTCCAACTCTCCATCTTGCCATCTTAGGAACCAGATTCCTCAACAAGACTCCTAAAGTGCAAGAAATAAAATCAAGAATCAATAAACAGGATTGTATCAAACTAAAAAGCTTCTTTACAGCAAAGGAAGCAATCAAGAATGTGAATGGAGAGCCTACAGAATGGAAGAAAATCTTCACCACCATTCACCTCAGATAGAGCATTAATCTCCAGCATATACAAAGAACTCAGAAATCCTAACACCAACTAAACAAATAACCCAATCAATAAATGGGCAAAGGAAATGAACAGACATTTCACAGAAGAAGAAATATAAATGATCAAAAATATATGAAAAAATGTTCAAAATCTCTGGCAATTAGAGAAATGCAAATTAAAACTACACTGAGATTTTATCTCACTCCAGTCAGAATGGCAATTATGAAGAATACAAGTAAGAATAAATGTTGGCAAGGTACACTTATACATTGTTGGTGGGACTGCAAATTGGTGAAACCACTCTGGAAAACAGTATGGAGATTCCTTAGAAAACTTGGAATGGAACCACCATTTGACCCAGCTATCCCACTCCTTGGTTTATATTCAAAAGACTTAAAATCAGCATCCTACAGTGATACAGTCACATCAGTGTTTATAGCAGCTCAATAGCCAAACTATGGAACCAACGTAGGTGCCCTTGCTCTTCAACAATAGCCAAACTATGGAACCAACCTAGGTGCCCTTGCTCTTCAACACATACATGGATAAAGAAAGTGTGATATATATGCATAATGGAATATTACTTAGCCATAAATAAAAATAAAATTATGGCATTTGCCTATAAATGAATGGAATTGGATACTATCATGCTAAGCAAAATAAACCAGTCCAGAAAATAAGGACATATTTTCTCTCTGATATATGGATGTTAACCCCCAATAAGGGAGGGTAGGAGGGGAAGAATAGAAGTTTATTGTATTAGAAAAATGGGAATGAAGGAAAGGGAGGGGGAGGGAAATAGGAAAGACAGTAGAATGAATTGAACATAAGTTTCCTATCCTTACACAGGAATGTGTAACCAGTGTGGTTCCACATCATGTAAAACCATAAGAATAGGATCCTAATTAGAATAAGTTATATTCTATGTATGCATAATATGTCAAAATACACTCTACTGTGTATTTTGTAAAAAGAACAGTTTTTAAAAGTCAGCTCAATTAATTATAGTTATTTAGACATTTCTTAACAAGAGAGTATTTGGTTGTTTAGACAGCATCATAATAGAAGTGTATATTATCTGGAAAATACTTTTATCATATCTGATTCTATACATAATTGTATAGAGTCAAGTATCTGCAAATTTTTAATTTTCCAAACACAAAAAAAGTATATCAGTAAAAAGATGCTCTTTGGTTTTTTGTACATGGTAAAGAAAATAAATAAATAACTCCCTCTTTCACTTTGCTGCTAAGGTTTTCAACAGTCCTACCAATTAGTGTCAACTAAGAGAGGGACCATCTTTCTCTAGTTAGAACTCAATGTAAATTAGCCTATAAAACACAAATTTATTTATGCTTTAATTATTGGTGTTTACACCAGGCTGGACTCATTTCAAACTGTTAGTTGACTTCGTCCTCATTAGCACTTTTGTATGTGATCTAAAATATTAAAAAATAATGAATAAATGAATAATAAATTAATAAGTTATCATTTTTTCTTGTGAACATGACATTTAACCACAAAGTATATTCTCTTAATTCACAATGAATGATACAAATTTTATTCAAATGGTTTACCTCCCTACTAAAGAAAATATACAAGAACAATTTCATAAGATATTCTGAATATCATGAAATGACTTTTAGTCATTATTTGAAACCAATTTGCTAATTTTCCTAGCAAAAGAATCAAGTCTGGTAGAAGCTGGTTCTAACATTCTAGAAGTACACAGAGCTTCCCATCTGTCTTCATGTTCTTCTCTGACTCAAAGCACCTGGAGTTCATTCCTGAGAGCTGTCTGCTTGTCTTAATTTCCTCTGTGTATAAGTAGGTAACCATGTACTTAACCCCAGGCCATGCAAGGATAATCACTGCTGTGTTTGCTGACCTCTACAGTGAAAAACTGCCAGTACCACTTCCCACTCTAAAAAGTTCTTGCATTTTCTAAGTTGTTCTGGTATCAGCTGTGTCAGTGCATTGACGCCTTCAGAAATATGCTTAGGAATCACTAATTAGGGAGAGGCATTTTCATGAACTACAAAAAGAAGGTGGGTATTAAAGATTAAATAGCAATACTGGATCAAACACCCAAACCTTCTATTATTGAAATCAAATAATTAATTAGAAACTGTCTGGAAAATTGGCATAGTCTTGGGATGTTCAGAGAAGGAAACTAAGGATCATTGACAGACCTTGTCCAAGGTAGGATGTGCCTTGTAAGGGAGTTAATTTAGTTTGAGTAGTTTCTTTGACACCTCTTTGGGGTATTTGGGGATGACCACATACTCTGGCATTTGCCAATTTGTTGGTTCTCCTACCTGTTCATTGTTAGTTCCTTGGGAAGGTCTTCTCTTTCAATATCTCCTTAGCTAAAATGGACTTAAACTTCATTATAGGAGACCACATGCCTGGTGACCATGACAGTTCCTCACCACACAGAAGCCCAGTGTACATTTAGCATGCTGAAACGGTGACAGCATACTTCCAGCCATTGTTCTATTGGAATCATTCTTGCTTATGTGGCTTCTGATGTGGATTAAAGCCTTTATGGTACTTTTTTCCCTAGAAATTTTGAAAGTGGTTAAGGTAGTCATAAAAGGTGACTTCAAAAACAGTAGCAAGGCCCCAGATCCTCTCTTAATACAATTGGTACTTTAATAAGAGTTGGGAGCCAAGAAAAGATGGGGAGTTCACAAGTGTATTTGAGGCTGAGGATGTGTCAAAGCAGAGATATTTATTTTCACCATTCTTACTAATTTGTTTAAAGTGAGATATAATTTGAATATCACAGAGTACAAAACTCAAGGGTTATTAGTGTAGTCACAAGATTGTGAAGCCACCGTGTTTTAGTCAGCTTTTTCACCACTGTGACTAAAAGACCTGACCAGAACAATTGCAGAGAAGAAAAGTTTATTTAAGGGCTCACAGTTTCAGAAGTCTTAGTTCACAGAAAGCCAGCTCCATTCCTCTGGGTTCAAGGTGAGGCTGAACATCATGGCAGAAGAGTATGGCGGATGGAAGCAACTCACGTGAGGATCAGGAAGCAGAGAGAGAGAGAGACAAACTCCACTCTCCAGATACAAAATATATACCCCATAGCCATGCCCCCAGTGAACCACTTTCTCCAGCGACACCCCACCCACCTCCAGTTACCACTCAGTTAATCCCATCAGGGATTACTTCACTGATTAGGTTAAGGCTATAGCCCAATCATTTCTCCTTCAAACCTCTTGCTCACATGTGAGCTTTAAGGGGACACCACATCTAAACCATAATACACCACCATTCCCTAATTTTGCATTATTTAAAAAATTCTCCAAAGAAACCTTATAGCCATTAGTAGTCACTCCCATTATTTCCTCACTCCAGCTTGTGGTAACTACAAATTTAATTTCTGTCTCTATGAACTTACCTATATTGACATTTTATATAGCTAAAATCACATAATAGGTGCCCTTTTATGTCTTTTATGTATGGTTTCTTTCCCTTAACATAATGCTCTCAAGATTTGATCATGGTTTAGCATGTATCAATACATCTCTTCTTTTGACAGATAAATCATATGCCATTGTAGGAATGTACTCATTTTGTTTATCAATTAAATTGTGTATAGACATTTGGTTTGTTTCTAATTTTTGGTTAATATGAAGAAAACCTTCATAAATAAACCCTCCATATTTTTGCTAATATGAATAAAAATGTACACAATTTTGTGGAATACACATTTTACATAATGAACAGCAGAATTTAATCATATGATGACACTTTGTTTAAATTTTTTGTGGAATTGTCAAAATATTTTCTAAATTGGTTGAACCATGTAACATTTCCATAAGCAAAGTATGAAAATGATAATTCTTCCATATTTTCACAAGGACATTATTTTGTTTTTTATTTTAGCCACTCTGATTCATGGGAAATAGTGTCACATCATGGTTTTGATTTTCACATTCCTAATGATGAGTATTGTTGAACATTTTTTTTATGTGCTGTTGGCTATTTATCTTCTTTGGAAAACTATCTTAACCTTTCGACAGTCTTTGAGTTGTCTTTTGCTGTAGAGTTCTAAGTGTTCTTTATATATTCTGGGTGCTACGTAGGTATCAGATATATTATTTAAAAGTACTTTCTCCCATTATGTGGATTGTCTTTCCATGTTGCTAATAGTGTTCTTTGGAAGCAAAAAAGGCCTTAATTTTGATGAAGACCAATTAATCTACTTTTTCTATTGTTGGCATATTAAAATCATGAAGACTTAACCTTTTATATTCTTCCAAGAGTTTTGCTGTTGCAGCTCTTAACATTGAAATTTTGCACCTATCTTTAGTTCATTTTTGTGTACAATGTGAGGTAGGGGTACATATTATTTTTTTTCATGTTGATATCTTGTTGCCTTAGCATCAATTGTTAAAAAACTAATCTTTCTTCATTAAACTGTCTTGGTACACTTGAAAATCAGTTTACCTCAGATATGTAGGGCTATTTCTGGACTCTCAATTCTTTTTCATGGATCTGTGTTTTTATTCTTATGTCAAAACTGCAGTCTTGGCTATTTTAGACATTAATGAATGTGTTTTTCATTTATTTAGATTTTCTTTAATATCTCAATATTAAAGAAACAATAACAATATTTATAGTTTGCAATGTGTAGGTCTCCATTCTTTTGTCAAATTTTCTGAAGCATTTTTTTCTTTTTGCTACAATTGAAAATTGAATTGCTTTATTAACTTCATCTTCAGATAGTTCACTGCTACATCATAGAAAAAGAATTGATTTTGTATATTGATAAACATTACTGTAATGATACTGAACTCATTTATTAGAACTACTGATTGTGTGTGTGTGATTAATAGTGAATTTAAAATGCAAGTCCAGATCACCTGTAAATATAAATTATTTTATTTATTTTCCATATGAGGGCCTTTTATTTCATATCCTTGTTTAATTGCCTTGTCTAAACCTCCATTGTAATGTAGAATTGAAAACTTGAAATGGACCCACCTTTTGACCCAGTTATCCCACTCCTTAATTTATACCCAAAGGACTTAAAATTAGCATATTACAGTGAAGCAGCCACATCAATGTTTAGAGCAGCTCAATTCACAATGGCTAAATTGTGGACCCCACCTAGATGCCCTTCAATAGATGAATGGATGAGGAGAACTGTGGTATATATGCACAATGGAATATTATTTAGTCACAAAGAATAATAGTACTGGCATTTGCAGAGAAATGGATGGAATTGGAGAATATCATGCTAAGTGAAATAAGCCAAGCCCAAGAAACCAAAGTCCAAATGTTTTCCCTGATAATTGGATGATGATATATAATGGGGGTGGGGTTGTGGGATGAAAGAAGAATGGAGGAACTTTAGATTACATGGAGGGAAATGGGGGGGGTATGAAAAATGATGGAATGAGACAGACATCATAAAAAAAAGAAAAAAAGAAAAAAAAATGGTTAGAGCCAACATCCTTGTTGTTTTGTTTTGGTTTTATTTTTTTTTTTCTGGTCTTAGGAAACTATTACAATAAAGTTTGCTTTCAGTAGTGGTGTTTTTATATGCATAGATCCTCTTTATCAGATTGTTTCTTTCTATTCCTAGTTTGTTGTTTTCATCATGAAATGGGTGTTGGGTTTTGTCAAAAGCCTTCTCTGTTTCTATTAAACTAATCATGTGGTTTTTAATTTTTTGAATTAATTCTAAGAGTAAAATTAATTGATTCTCATATGCTTAACCAATCCTGTATTATTGACAGAAATCCCACATGATCCTAGTGTTTAATCCTTTTTATATGTTGATAAATTTATTTTGCAAGTACTATATTGAAGAATGTTATGTCTATAAAGTATTTTGGCCTGTAGTTTTCTGTTCGGGCAGTACTTTTGCAATACTGGCTTTATAGAGGGAGCTATAAAGCCACTCATTTTCCTGTGCTTTTCTAAGATTTGATGAAGTATTGCTGTTCGCTTTGCTTTAAACATTTGGTTGAATTCAACAATTAAGCCATCTAACTTTGGAATTTCCCTTGCCATATCTTTTTTAAACTACTAACTCACTCATTTCCTATAGTTCTGTGAATATTTTCAATTTTGTTTAAGCCAGTTTTCTTAGTTTGTGTCTTCCTATAAATTTGATAATTTTACCTAGATTATCTAATTTATGGGCATAAAAGTGATCATGGTGTTCCCTTATAATCCTCTTATTTTGGTATGTTCCTTAATTTTGGATTGTCTTTATTTATTGATTTTAATATTTTTTAAAACTCCTGGTTATTCTTGTTAAAGATGTGCCAATTTTGTTAATGTTTTGAAAGAATAAAGTTTTGTTTGTTTTCATCTTTCTGTATTGTTTTACTAGTCTCTATGCTATTTGTTTCTGCTATAATCATTTATTTATTTATTTAAAAATATTTTTATTAGTGCATTATAGTTATACATAATAGTGAGGTTCATTTTGACATAATCATGCATGCCCGGGATATAATTTTCTCCACTTCAGCCCCCAGTGTTTCCTCTTCCTCTCCCCTCCTCTCCCCCATTCTCCTTCTTCTACTCTATTGGTCTTACTTCTATTTAAATATATTCCCTTCCTTTTATTTGGTGTGGACTTATTTCATAGCTTAACATGTGATTCATTTGGAGAAAGTTCATTCAACACTTGAGAGGAAGGTGTATTCACCTGTTGCTATAATCCTTCAATGGCTGGAACAACATCTGTAGACTAAAAATTCAAATACTATTCTGTAGTTTACAAAGCTCTATGAGCTCTGCATTCTGCCTGTGTCTGAATTCTGCCAACATCTATGCCTTAGAATAAAGACTTCTTTCCCATTTTCACTGCTGTCTAAAGATAGCAGTGTCTTATCTCTGTTCTTTATCACCCCAAATTCCCACCTCAAGTTCTTTATGCATACTCTTCTGTCTGCCTACAACATTGAACCATAGTCAATAATGTTCTTGTTCCATTTATCTTGATGATAGTTTCATGAGTTTTATTTAAGCAATAATGTTTTATAATCTTCATTTTACAAATAAGAAATTGAGGCCTAAAGGGATTAGGATGTCCAAGGTCACATTACTGAAATAATTCTAGGACAAACTGAAGAATTAGTTATTTTTATTTTTAATGAGGCTCATGGATCTTATAGACTATATCAGAGTCAGGATTCAAACTATGTGTGTCTAACTCTAGATTTTAAACATTTACCACTGCCCTATTTTGGTACATTAGTATTCATATCAAAAGAAATAATATATGCAATGTTACTTTCACAATTTAAAGTCTCTCTGGATATTCTAAGCAAGGTGTTATAATAGGCAATGATGAATGGATAGGTAGTGAAGGATAGTTTTGCTGTGCTTCTCAACCTCTGGTTTAATTTTTTCTTGTCTTTTATTGAATGCTACTTATGCACCAACACATACTCATGTGCTTCCCTCTGCTTACATCCTTCACATACACTTTTTTCATCTCCTCAAAGTCATCATCAAAATGAAGGAAATCAATATGCATTCTTCAAGTCTCAGCTCAAACTCCTCTGTGAAGCAGACAGAATTTCACAGATGTAAAACATTCTTCACTGACTTTCTCATTATGCACTGTACCTCTCTCAATCAAAGTATTGCAATGTAGTTGATTGATTCAAAACAGACTCTGTGAGTTGAGTTCAAACTCAAATTCAGTTGCTTATTAACTGTGTGCCCTTGAACAACATCTCAGTACTTCAGAGTAATCGCCTACAAAATGTGAGTAGTGATAGCACAGATCTCCTTCATTTATAATTGATATGATGCTTATAAAGTACTTACAGCAGTTCCTGGTAATTGGAAAACAGTAATACGAACTCTCTACGATTATGCTTATTAGACCACATGGGTAAATTAATAAACATAAATTTTTGTTATTGTAGCTATTTACATGTATTACTACACTACCTATTTTATTTATTTATTTATTGAAGTCAAAAATAGAGTTTTCTTTTATTTTTAAAGTGCTAGATCTTCTTGTTACAGACACATAATAAAAATTAAATAATAAACAAAAATTATGTTTCTGTCATCAATTATGCAAAATTAGGCAAGTGACAGATTTCCAGTTTGTGAAAGGATTGTTTAGGAAAAAAGTGACATTGTATAATGTCTAGGACATCTCCTAGATATCTCTATTGTCTGGGATATTTCCTAAGAAAAATGCACATTTGTTGACGTTTGTGTGTGTGTGTGCGTGTGCATATACGTGCATTCTCATGTACTGCTTTAGGATTTTCCAAACACACTTGACACATACATGTATATACACACACATATTTTAATTATCAGCTTTATGTTAAGAAATGTAGTCATATGCCCCCCTCCCCCACTCTTTCTTCTCTTTCTGTGTAGGGTTGTGGTAAACCAATTTGAATAAGGCCGTGAAGTATGTTTTCCAAAATCCCCTTCACTGTGTACTTAGGAGATAAAATAAAGTGAGTCAACTAGCATTCATTAGTGTCTGGAGGCCACTGTGGTCAGATACAATGATGGACAGATACAGAAGGGCTGTGTAAGTACCAGCTAACTACTCTCTTTCATTCTGCCCTGAGCTTGTCTTTCCAAGGACTGTCCCTGAAAACCAACACTGACCTCAGGTCACTGTACCAGACCCTGCACTGTGGGCTCAAAGATGTACTGCCTAAGCTGAGACAGCAATGTACCTTCTATCTTGCCATTTTTTTCCCCTTGATAATTCTACTTTATCACTCTACATGCTTGGTTCTTTACATTACATACAAACTCCAGCTTAACCACGTGCACCAATTCTTTTGGCTGACAGAATAGCTACTTCTCTGATCCTCCATCTTTCCCTTCTAGTGTTTCTATAACAAATCACTAATTCACTTAATACTCATTGTGCTCTGCTTCTCCAAGCAAACCCTGACTGATTCATCTCCCAAACTTCTTATATTTCATGATTGCACTGTCTCTGAAATTTCCTCATTTAGTTTTATATGGTGAGGCCTTAAAAAGATGTGTGTGGTTCTCTTAAATGAAATGATTTTCTATAGGTGAAGATGGCATATAGAAGGCAGGTGGCAGGAAGGGAAACAGGCAATTTCCACCAAATAATAGAATTTTTTGGCTGCTTATGATTGAGGGAAACTGTAATGTTCCCCTTTTTCTTCCTGTTGAATTTTGCATGTGCTTTAAAGGCAGTTTCAAATATTATCCCTTTAATTTTTGGAATGCTTATTTCAGTTTGCAAGTGTAGACATATTACAGATATTAGCTAGTAATGGGCTCATCTTGACCTTAGCTTTAATTTAAAAATTGGCCTCATAATAAAGTCTCGCATTCAACTGTTACTAAAATCTTAAGAGTCCATTCCTTAAAATTAATAAGAGGAATTTTTTTTTTCTGAATGAGCCATTTGATTACATTAGCAAGAAGTAAATATTGCTATTTTTTCCCATGAAATCAGGTTCATTTTATTTTTTTTCCAATTTGCTTGTTGATGAACTCTGAATGCATTTCCCTTTTACCTATTTGCTTCCAAGATCCTGTTCTTTTTTGACTCTTGTTCTCCCTTGATTCACCTTTGATCTCTGATCAAAGCCACTTATCATGGCTCCTTTCAGAGGTGCTCTAATCATAAACCTTGAACATAAGATTGAAATGATGTGAATATTATATATAACTAGTGTGATAGAAAGCTGGTTGGTAAAAAAAATATTATACTTGCAATAGAAAAAAATGTTTATTGATACATGATACATGATAACCTGGGTTTACATGATAACCTGGGTTCAATATTTATGATTTAAATAAAATATTACTTCAATGTGAGACATGTGAAATAAAAGCTTTTCTAATAATATCTAGAATATCATGGCAATAAAATGAAATAACAAATGTGGAGTTTTTAAAATTCCCTCTTATTAACTTTCTAAAAACTAACAAAAGCTTTCATTGGCAAGATTTTTATTCAGCTGTCTCACATTTTTCCAAGTGATATAACTAGTCTTTATTTTCAATATTGGTAATTTTAGAATAAAAAAGATTAATTGACCATCCTAGAAAAAAATTCATTCTGATGCTAATTGTTTGTTGTACAGTTTCCATTATTATTATACATGATATATATATATTGTATGAGCAATAAATATTTATTTCCAAGATAAAATGCCTCAAGGAAACTTACTGTGTTTCTTTGTTATTGCATAAAATTCGATATTTCCATGCATATCCATATTGAACAGTTTTCAATCATTAAATTTTCTCCTATACTTAAAAAATTAGAGACATATAGATATATAAAAATTTAAATTGAAAATTTGTGAAATAATAAGTCTATAACATAATCGAGTACTTGAAAGGTTTATGTAAAGTTATTTTCTTTGTTATATTTGAAGGGGTGGTACATGGAATCTTGATTTATCTTCATAAATTACAATTCATACCTTATCAGAAGGAAATTTAGATTGTGCGAAGCAAGAAAGATTCTAAGGAAAGAAAATAGTGTTTGGAGTTTGTTTTAGTCCGCTTTTCTGTTGCTGTGACCAAAAGATCTGACAAGAGCAGTTAGAGAAGGAAAGTTCATTTGGGAGTGCATGGTTTCAGAGGTCTCAGTCTATCGATGGCTGACTCCATTCTTTGGGGCTGTAGGTGAGTCAGACCATCATGGCAGAGAGAAGTAGCTCAGAGGCAGAGAGGGAGAGAGGGAGAGGGAGAGGGAGAGGGAGAGGGAGAGGGAGAGGGAGAGGGAGAGGGAGAGGGAGGGAGAGAGAGAGAGAGAGAGAGAGAGAGACCCAGACTAAGCTCAGCTCACAAAATATATGCCCCAGCGATAGGTTTCCAATGACCCACCTCTTCTAGCCACACCCTACCTGCCTATGGTTACCACCCAGTTAATCTGGATGGTAGGTTAAGTCTGACTAGGTTAAGTCTCTCATAACCCAATCATTTCACACCTAAACTTTCTGGCACTGTCTCACATGGGATTTGGGGGGACAACTCATATCTATACTATAACAGAGTCTGACATCAAAACAAAGCATGAGTCCAAATTCTGATACTTGTACCTAGTTATGAGAGTTTAGAACATTAAACTTCTTCAGTTTCCCATTTTCTCCACAAAAAAATGAAGACTATAAATAAATAGATTAAAAAAAACATGTTTTGTTAGGGCTTCCATTTCAAAATACAACAAAATGAGTCTCCTATACAATAGAAATTTATTTTCACACAATTTGGAAGTTAGAAGTCCAAGATCAAAGTGTCGATAGGTTTGATTTCTTCTAAGACTTGTCTCTTTGATTTTCAGGTGGCCATCTTATTGTTTTCCCTTACAGTCTCTGTCTCAATGCATCCCTGGTGTTTCTCTGTTTAAATTTCCTCTTCTTATAAGGACACAGCCAGATTGGATTAGGGCCCACATTAACAGCCTCATTTAATTTAATTACCTCTTTAAAGGCTCTTTCTCCAAATACAGTTTCATTCTGAGGTACTGTGGGTTGGGTACTTAGCATTTAAATTTTAGGAAGAAACAATTCAGCCCATAACTGTACCTAAACTATTGGTTTTTGAATCTTGACCTGTTATAATATAAGATGACCCTCAAAGGTTAATGCAAGAAAGGTCAGTGTTGAAATGATTGAATTTAACCTAATCAGTGAATTAATCCAGTTGAATGGATTAACTAACTACATGGTAACAAATTGGTAGCTGGAAGAGGTAGGTCACTGTGGGTATGCCTTTGAAGTATATATTTTGTCTCTGGTGAGTGGAGTGCTTTCTCTCTCTCTCTCTCTCTCTCTCTCTGTCTCTCTCTCTCTGTCTCTCTCTCTCTCTCTTTCCTTCCCTCCTCCCTACCTCTCTGTTTCCTGGTGCCATGTTCTGGGTTGTCTTCCTCTGCCACACCCTTCTGCCATGAGATTCTACCCCATCTTAGGTATAGAGCAATTCAGTTGGCCATCTACAGACTGAGATCTTGGAAACTGTGAGACCTAAATAAACCTTTTCTCCTCTAAAATTGTTCTTGTCAGGTCTTTTGGTTGCAGTAGTGAAAAGTTGATTAAAACATGACTTGAGGAGAAGATTATTATATGAGGAAGTGTACAAACACACAGACCCATACTTTCATTCAGATCCATTACATTAGAATCTTTATAATCAGGGCCTGATTACTTCATAGCACATGATAAGCATATGTATGTCTACATATGTCAGCAATGTGATTATTAATATTTTGAAGTAATATTAGTTTTTATTGTACTAGTTGTTTTAGGAAGCAATATTTGTATTAGTGATGATGGTAGACATAACTTTTGAAGCTTAATTTGGAAGTGTAATTAAAGGAACAGACTCTTGGGGACTTATATACATAAAGGAGTTAGAGTTCCATGGCAGTTACAGATACTGATTCTATTTACTAATATTGCTGTAGCACGTTACTACAGATTTGGCACCTTAAAACAGCACCCATTTAATATCTCACAGTCATGTGGGGGCAGAAGTCTGGGTAGACCAGACTGAATTCATATTCTCACAAAATCAAATTCATGGGACCTAGAGACATGAATTTGCTTCCAAGCTCATTAAAGTTATTTTCATAATCCAACAACTTGTGGTAGCAGATATGTTACAGCCATCATCTGAGAGCCACTTTCTGCTGCTGAAGGCCATTCTCCTCATTCCTTCTCATGTGGCTGCCTCCACATCCAAGGCAGTAGAAAGAAATGCCTTAAGTCCTTACTCTTCTAACCTCTTTGCCTTCTTCTGCTGCTACCAACTAGAGCATACTTTCTGCTTTTATAGAGACACATATGATTGATCAGGTCCATCTAGATGCTCTCCCCATACTAAGGTCAATGGTGTCATGTTACATATCAAGAGGGATATTTCCTCATAGGCCTGGGATTTTAAGACTAAGATAAAGCATCCTGGAGGTTATTTTTAGAATTTCTGTCTACCACACAAACTTTTATGGAAAACACTTTGGGTTTAATTTTCAAATTCTTGCAGAATTGCTTTATAGTTTTGTGATAGTTTCCCTTTCACATCATGGGATTTTTCACTTAAAATATTCATTTTAAACATTTCATTTAAAATATTATTAGTGCTATAATAATAGCACTTACCTCATGAGATTGGATTAAATGATATGATGCCAGCTCATTATTGTTTAAATATTAACCTGTGCTAAATAAATGTCATAGCTGCCACAACTGTTATGGTTATCATATCCACAATAACAACATCAGTATTTTTAAAGCCTCCAGCAGTTTGGTAATTTTTATTCCTACAAAATATTAAAAGTAATAACACTATATCTCTCTTTAAAAGGGTGATACAAGGGCTCAGGGAATAATAGCTCAGTGGGAGAGGTCATGCTTACCATGAAAAAGACCCTGGATTTGGAATACCAGGACAAGAAAACAAAACAAAACAAAAAACAGTAAATGCTAAAAATCTTAGAACACATCTATGAAAAGAATATGATACAAAAAGAAAAGCTAGAAGCATTTAACGACATATAAGTTTGAATATATACCTGGTCATGCTATGTGGTATATTCTTTGTTTTAGTAAAGATGAAGTCTAATCTACTTTATTACACTAAAATATCTCAGAATGAAATGCAGAGGAACGAATGTTTCTTTAACAGAGATTGGCTCTGAGTAGTCTTATTGTAGAAATAAATCTGAGAAATGTTTTATTTCTAAAGCAGTGACAATGGATATTTATTGTATTGATTTCTTAGAATAAGTATTTGAGTTTAAAACATCCCCAAAAGAAATGTCACAGCAGATTGGTGGCATTTCAAATATATTGGTGACTTTCTTATTAAAACTAACTAACTTATATCAAACTATACTTTAAAAGTCCTCTAATCAGATGTAGGAGTAAATTATTTGCTTTCCTCCTCAGAAAGAAAGAAAATATCTTATCCATATTAAAGAATTTTATCCATCCTTTGTATGGCAGAAAAACTTCTCCATCTAATGACATTAGAAAAACTATGGAAAGCTGATATATTATTTCAGACCAGTTTCAATTGGAAATAAGATTTCAGATAAAGATGCCCCAACAAGGGGTGGAAATCTGTAGGTGACTACATACAAATCAGAGGTCCTAGGATTGCTCAGGAGTTGAATTTCTGTCTTCCTGGAGGTAAATAAAGTGAAGTCAAATCTGTATATTCTACAAGGTTTATAGATGAATGTTATGGTTTGGATGTGAGGTATCCCCCAAAGCTCACAGGTGAGACAATACAGGAAGGTTCAGAGGAGAAATGATTGGGTTATAAGAGTCTTAACCCAATCACTGAATTAATCCCAGATGGGATTAAATGAAGTGGTAGGGTGTGACTAGATTAATTGAAGTGGTAGGATGTGGCTGGAGGAGGTGGGAATTGGTGTGTGGCTATGGGGTATGTATTTTGTATCTGGAGAGTGGAGTCTCTCTCTTTCTGTGCTTCCTGATAATGCAAGCTGCTTCCCTCTGCCATGCTCTTCTGCCATGATGTTCTGCGTCAGCTGGAACCCAAAGGAATGGAGCTGGCCTTCTATGGACTAAGACCTCTGAAACCGTGAGTCCTCGAATAAACCTTTTCTCCTCTACAATTGTGCTGGTCAGATCTTTTTAATCACAGTAGTGAAAAAGCTGACTAAAGCAATGAGAATGAAGAGGGACTCTGGAATAATAAAACACAGTGTTCTATGGATGTAAAATCAAGCTGTTGGTGCAGGAGTATAGGCAAATGCCTTTACACCTCCCTAAACTCTTATACCCCTTAGTTCTTTGGGTGTGATTGGGCACTATTGACAGAGTTGCCCACCTTGGAGGTGAGGACTTGGGCAGTCAGAGAGATGTAAATGCAAAGTCTTCTCAACTTTCTTCTCCTGCTTAAATGTTTCCCAAAATCTTTGTGCTAAACATGCTTCAATACCTAGGAGCTGTGACTAAGCAGAGAGGTTATGCTATAAGCTGTTCATGTTTATTGCAGTTATTAGCATCTCCATATTCATGGAAAAGGTAGTGATTAGATAACTGTATTGTGTGAGTTTGTCTTTGTGTCTTCTATTCTGTACCATTGGTGTACATGTCTGTTTTGGTACCAATACCATGCTGTCTTTGCTACTAAAGCTCTGTAGTTTAAGGTCTGGTATTGTTATGCCTCCAGTTTCACTTTTCCTCTTAGAGATTGCTTTGGCTATTCTGGGTCTCTTATTTCTTCAAATGATTTTCATGATTGCTTTTTCTAGTTCTATGAAGAATGTCATTGGGATTTTAATAGGAATTGCATTAAATCTGTATAGCACTTTTGGTAGTATGGCCATTTTGACAATATTAATTCTGCTTATCCAGGAGCATGGGAGATCTTTCCATCTTCTAAAGTATTCTTCAATTTCTTTCTTTAGTGTTTTGTAGTTTTCATTGTAGAGGTCTTTTGCCTCTTTTGTTAGATTGATTTCCAAGTTTTTTGGCTTTTTTTTTTTGAGGCTATTGTGAATGGTGTGGTTTTCCTAATTTCTCTTTCAGTGGATTCATCACTTATGAATGAAAATGCATTAGATTTATGCATATTGATTTTATATCCTGCTACTTTGCTGAATTCATTTATTAGTTCTAAAAGTTTTCTGGGGAAATTTTTTGGATCTACTAAATATAGAATCATGTCATCGACAAACAGTGATAGTTTGAGTTCTTCTTTACCTATTTGTATCCCTTGCCAAAAGCATGCAATGGAGAAAAGATAGCCTATAAAACAAATGGTGCTTAGAATAGAGGAAAGCCCCATGTAACAATGAAATTAAACCTCTATCTCTCACCCTGCACAAAACTCAACTCAAAATGGATCAAAGACTTAGGCATTAGAACAGAGAACCTGTGCCTAACAGGAGAAAAAAATAGGCCCAAATCTTCACCATATCAGCCTAGAATCAGACTTCCTTAACAAGAACCCTAAAGCACAAGAAGTAAAATACAAAATCAATGAATGGGATGTATTCAAATTAAAAAGCTTCTTCACAGCAAAAGAAATAATCAATAATGTGAAGAGAGAACCTACAGAATGGGAGAAAATCTTTACCACATGCACCTCAGATAGAGCATTAATCCTTGGGATATATAAAGAACTAAAAAAACTTAACACCAAATAAATAAATAACCCAGTCAATAAATTGGCTGAGGAACTGATCAGACACTTCACAAAAGAAGAAATACAATCAATCAACAAATATATGAAAAAATGTTCAACATCTCGAGCAATTAGAGAAATGCAAATCAAAACTGCTCTAAGATTTCATCTCACTCCAGTCAGAATGCAATAATCAAGAATACAAGCAACAGTAAGTGTTGGTGAGGATGTGGGGGGAAAGGTGCACTCATACATTGCTGTTGCAAATTGGTGCAACAATTCTGGACAGCAGTATGGAGATTCCTTAGAAAACTTGGAATGGACCCACCATTTGACCCAGATATCCCATTCCTCAGTTTATACTCAAAGGACTTAAAATCACCATACGACAGTGATGTGGCTGTTATAGGGTGCAACTTAATAACAGACTGATAACCACTGAGAAGTCCAAATTTGAGAGTCTTTATTAAGCCGGCCAGCTGACTGTCTCGCACAATGCCCCAAAAATGGTTATTGGGAAAACAGCCCCGACCACAGGGTTGCAGGGGTTCTTATACCAAAAATCACATCAATCATAGGCATTGCTATGATTCGAAATTACAAACTTACATCATGAAATCATCAGCAGAGGGGGAAGTGGGTCAAAATGACCCTTACCTAGGTACAAACTAAAGAATGGCTACTAATGTTTACTAACATAGGAATCAAAAGAGAACAATTTTTCATCATGTAAAAATTGCCATTTTGTATTCTTAAACATGTCATGTTAAGTCACTGATGATGGGGACAGAGGTGGGGCATTTCCATAGGAGAAGCTCATTTCCTATATAACATGGAGTCTGTGTAGTCATTGTCCAAATAGACTGGCCTGTAGCATTTCTATGGAGCCAAATCTGTCAGCCTGTCACAGTGGCCACATCAGTATTTATAGCAACTCAATTCACAATAGCTAAACTATGGAACCAACCTAGGGGCCCTTCAACAGATGAAAGAATAAAGAAATTATGGTGCATATACACAATGGAATATTACTCAGCTTTAAAGAATGAAGTTATGGCATTTGCTGGTAAATAGATGGAGTTGGAGAATATCATGCTAAGCTAACTAAGCCAATCCCAAGAAACCAAAGGCCTAATGTTTTCTCTGATATGCGGATGCTAATGCACAATTAAGGGGGTGGGGCACTTGGGAAGAATAGAGCTACTTTAGATTAGATAGGGTGGAGTGATGGAGGGGAGGGGATATGGGAATAGGAAGGATAGTAGAATGAAACAGACATTATTACCTTATGTTCATAGAGAAATGTATGACCAATGTGATTCTATAGTGTACATGTACAATCATAATCATACATACCCCATTTATGTATGATATATCAAAGTGCATAAATGCATTCTAATGTTATGTATACCTAATTAGAACAAATAAAAAAATTTAAAAATAGGTAGTGATGGAATGCTGCCTGAAATCACAGCTCCAGGCACAATGCTTAGTTTGTCCATTTGTGTTTTATCCTTGATGTCATAAATCTATAATGTAGGGATTATTCTTCCAATTGTATAAGAAATACATTTGAAATAAATCAAGAAACTTTTCAAGTTTACAAAGCTATTGAGTGGCAGTGTTCAGATTTGAACTAAGATCTGTGAATTCTTAAAGTTTTGAAGTTCTTTACTACCTATGAATGAAAGCTGTTGTGAAAGCATGGAAGAAGTACAGGAATCAAAGCCTTGGTGGTCATGGACATCTTCTTGGAGGAAGCGATATCTCCATTAAGACACACTGTACCTTAGCAGTTAAGGCAACAGAGAAAACGGAAGTGAAACACATTTTGTTCAGAGAAGCAGCACATGCTAATTCCAAGGGCGTACGTGGGTATTTATCAGAATTGCAAGTAGTTCCTTACGCACAGTGATACTGGTGAGCTGAGCAGCAGCCAGATCACAAATGGCTGTTGAAGAGCAGAGTGTTGTTTGTGAAAGAATCAGGGACCAGTTCATAGTTTAAGTCAGCGATATTAGAACCAATGCCCGATATTGGTGCCCAAAGAAGGGTAAAGAACTGGAAGCCCTATAAAAATTGCTTGGGTTTTATGAAAGTCCAGGGAAGAAGTAGAAGCAGAGTTATTGGGACATCATTGTTTGTTATAGGGGCAGAGGCCAGTTGGTTTTAATGTCAATGACCAGAGTGGTCGGCATTAGTTCAGAATGAGGAATAGACCTTTCCAGATGCCCCACAACTGAGAAACTCCAGCTGACAGCAGGAAAGATGACTGTTAAGCCCCACACATCTGGGGCTGGCAGGGAGACAATAGCCACCCAAAGATAGTAGCTCCAGGCTGTTTAAGGAACTGATGGGTATTGTGTTCAGCAGGTATTCAAGTTTTCTGCATACAGACATGAATTAGCTCTGGCTAATCACTTGGAAATGTACCCTGAAGGGCTGGATTGGCATGTTTTATAGTATTTCAAATGAATATAACGTTATCCTTCACTTTATTTTTCCTATAGTTTCTGAAAACTTAGACACCCAAGGAAAAGGAATAGAGACAGGTCTCTTAGTGATTTACACAACACCATCCTTTTCATCATACGTGGCTCAACCCTTCTAGACAGATTCAACCACAGATCTACAAAAGACATTCTTGGCGAGATTAGCAATTAGGGGACAGAGAAGACTGAGCCAGGAGTTTGGTCAGAGGGAGAGGAGAGTATGAACACTTTAGTATTTTCACAACTGTATTTCAGAAGTCAGGTTGCAGTGGCACCGTTAATCATGTGAACTTTAACAGGCATGAAAATCTGGCATAATTTATGTGGGTCACTGACTGGCAAAAAGAATATTTCCTTCACAGAAGCCCATTCAGCTGTCATTTCTTTTCCTTTTCCATCAACTTCTAGCAAATGTACAGCAGAGTCTTGTCACTTAATCCCTGATTTACACTGACAGCGTCCTTCTCACTTCAAGTTTCCCCTCTCTAATCCATGGGACAAACACTTATCTTTGTATTTCACCAAATTGGACCTACCGCTCTGCTATTTATTTATTTCTCCCAATGTAAAAGATAAAGTTCAAACACTTCAGCATGTCTTAAACCGGCTTTGACCATGACCTCTAGTTACTTTTTGAAATTTGCTTCCTTCACTCTTTCAAGGGAAAACCGCTCTAGCAAAACCAGTGCACACGTTGCTTTTCCACGTGCACATTAATGAAGCAGCAGTCAATGATTTTAGTACTTGATATATCCACAACTTCTTCTGAGTTGCATCCTCTTCTGAAAAGTATTCAAAAGAAATGATTGATCCTCTGTTTGCCATGGTTTGCCCCATCTACAAGACAGTATGTCATAATGCTTCAGAGATAAGGACACACAGCAGGTTCAAACTCTACCTCTTTCCCTGCCTAGCAACATGAACTAGACAAAATTCTGAAAGTGGGTTGCAATTTTATTCAACTGGAACATGATTATCATGGTACTTACTGCATGGTGAGGTTCAAATGATTTGCTCTTTCTAAAGAATGTGCCCTATAATAAAAAAACAATAAATGTTAGCTATTATTTCTATTACATATATATAACTCCTAAGTCCTACCTACTTCTCAAAGTGTCAGAGATCTAAACGACAATTTCTGAATAAGTTGAAGTAACACAATTTCACTTAAAGACCAAAGTCAATCTCCTTAGAGAGTTATTTTAAGTCCTGAACAAACTTGAGCCTGGGACATTGCTCGGCATTAGGGAGGGCCCTCAGGAAAATATAGGAGATCTGGTCATTTTAAGTCGTTTAACAGGTTTGGTTCTCGTTGAAGAGAAATATGAGGCAACATATTTACCCTCCTCTCTCAAGCCAAGCAAAATACTTTTGAAGTCGTAATAGCACCAGGACTCTTAGACTCTCATCTGATCCCTTGGCACCCTATTTGTATGAAAGAGAACTAACCAAACATCTGCGAGGCTTTGTTTCATGGTACAATACTTATTCAAAGATTTGATTTTAGTGTAAACACTATAATGTTTATGATACTAATTAAACTTAAACAGTTATTTTCCCCAGGTATTTTTTCTACTTCCCTCACTTATCTCCTCTCCTTCTCTCTTACTTTCCTTTTAGTTCTCCCTTTCTCTCTCTCTTTTTCTCTTTGTTCCTCTTTACCAAAAAACACTGGTGTGTAGTAGAACACTGTAGACTGCCTTAGACTTTCAAACACAGGACTACATTTTAGGGACAAATACATGGTGTTAAAGTGTTTAACAAATTAGTGATTATAATTAATATTGATTGTTTATAAGGATTTTATTAAAAAACTAGATAATTATAAAAACATCATTAATGAAGCCACACTTTATTTTTATTCAGTGTCACTGTCTCATCTGCAGCCCAATTGTGCCAGGACAGGGGGATAATTTGCAGACAGACCAAGAGAAGTGCCTGGAGACAGCCTGGGAGACATGTGATTTACTGGGAGAAGGCTTACAAGAAATCAGAGACTGCTCCAGGAAGTGTTGATTTGCAACAGACTGACAGATAGCAGCTCTGTCCCACAAGATGCTTTGCCAAAAAGAATCTCCTCTCCCTTGTGGTGTGTTATCCAGTGATAGCCAGCTGGATGAGTGACAAGCATCCTTTGCACTGGGCCCTAGTTCCACCTGTCTCCACTCAGAGAGGGATTTTATATGTTAGACTGCAGAAGCAGTGACATCACCAGCATTAATTTGATTTTATGACCAGAATTCTAAGGAACAAGTGTCTTGGCATATGTGCATGAAATTAGCTTTCTACAGAGAGCACCACATGCCCTAGATCCCTTTGTGTGTAAGAGAAAGACAGTGTCTTTCAAGGTAACACGTATCTGGACATCCAGGCTAAGGCTTGCCCTCATTCCATTAACTTGTTTAGATTTGTGGGAATAGAAAAGGTGCATTCAGGGACATGGTTGTACTATTCCCTTTACTTTAGGGACAACAGAGCTGCCCTCTGGAGAAAGGGGATTCATGCTTCCCCCTTTTCTGATCCCTTTTATTTTTTGCTCTAAAGGAGGTTCTGGAGTGCAGGCTTCACAGCACCATCCAGAGTTCTCCCATTCATTGACTGAGGTCAGAGGTAGTGATGTGGTCAGCCTCTGGAGCTCGGCTCCCCTCACCAGGAGGAACACTCATAAAGCTATGACAAAAGTTGAAAGTGCCACCACTAGTTTCCTTCCTCTTTGGTTCTCTTCTGCATGTGGACACGATTATTTTCACTATGAGATTAAAATTTAAGTTAAGACTCAGGGGAGAAAAACCTTTCCACTGACTTTATTGCTAGCTTTAATCATGTGTAGTTTAGGTAGAAGATGTCCTGCAAGTGGTTCAACCCACCTCATTAGATACTTCCCTTGTGAGCAGAATGGATATATTAGCAAAATGAGCTCTGGCCCCCACCAGATGCCACTGGTGTCCAGGTCCCTTTTCATACTTGGTAGCCCTCCATCACCATGGGTTGTGCCCAGTGGATACATATGAACACATCTAGGGAATGAGGGATGAATGAAAGTTAGAATGTGGATAATTCTGAATTCCCTCTCAAGCACTACATTCTTGTGTGTACAGGAATTGAACCCATGGGTGCTCTAACCCCTAAGCTACATACTAGTTTTTATTCCTTTATTTTGAGACAGGGTCTTACTAAATTGCTGAGGCTGCCCTCCAACTGAAGATCCTCCTGTCTCTACTTTCCAAGTAGCTGGGATCACACGTATGCACCCCCACACCCAGCTTCAAGTACTACATTTTTAATCTCATTTTATCCTTAACATTTCACTTAGTTTATGTGGCCTTATTCTACATAGAGTCACTTCTAATTCACAAACAGAATGTGTTTTTTGTGAATGTGTTTTGTGATGTGAGGTTTCAAACCTTTTGAAGGTTATCTATCAGTCTCCCTGGTAGAGAGTTAACCTCTTAAATCAAATGAGTTGAAGTGCACAAAATTGACCCTTCACCGTTTTTAGAACTGTCAGCTGTACAGAACTCACTTATGAGTTGTTTTAAGTGACTTTTGCTTCACCTTCACTGAGGTACTTATCACATAGACACTCTGCTGTCAGCTGAGCTATTATGGGGATAACACTTTGAAGCTGTAATAATTTCTAGTTTTCATTTTCAAAAAAAATAAATTGGTCAACAATGTGTCAGCCTTTTTCTTTTACATATAACTTCTCAATTGAAAACTCCTTCAGTTTATTTTAGTATTCACTCTTCAGTTTCTATACAGCCCCCCGCCCCGCAGTCACACACTATTTGACAGCCCCTATAAATAGAGGTAGATTGTAACTCTATTACATGTGAAAAACACATACTGTATGTTTATATGTATACATAGAGATGAATGCTATTGGTCTGAGAGAAATCTAGTTGTGATAGGATTTGGTGTTTTAGAAGTCTCTAATGGTCTGAAATATTTTAAATCATTCTAGAGAAAAGCCCACTTACCAAGAGTTGAACTTAATGAAAGTATATCAATAGTCGAAGACTTCATCGCATAATGCAAAATGGAATCCTTCAAGCAGCACATTAAAAAGACATTTATATGATCTATTGTACTCTTTGGGCTACCCATTCTGGTGTGGTTCTCCTATCTGCTTAGCCTCCATTGTGTCCTGTTCTCAGTTTCTGAGTACCTTAGCTTACACTCTTGACTCCTGTGTCTTCCCAGATCCTCCCTACTACATTTCATTTCAGCAAACCCTACTTCATACATATCACATTACATTCTCCTGAGTACCATCGAGAACATAACTAAGTCATGAACCCATTCTTGAAATTCATATAGTCTTCTAGGGGAGGTTAGATTTAACCAAATAAACAAATTAGAAAAGTGCTAAATGTAATAGAATCAAGAGGCAACATTCTTAGACTATCAGTAAAACAGGCAATAAAGAATCAAGTCCATGTCATTGCTGGTTGGCCATTTGCAAGAAACTTCTCACAGATACAGACCCCTCACTGAAAAGATGGGAGAGGGACTGACAAGTCTAGGGGGTGTCACAAATTTCAAATCAAATTTCATCTCCTTGTTCATGACCAGTGTTATATTAAAAATATGCCTATTAATCAGGATGAGGGAAGAGCCTGGTGAAGATGCAAGCACAACGATGACCTGAGTGTGTGGAGGATGTGTGTTTGGAGGCCTGGTCTCTGTGAGGAATGGCAGAAAATAAGGTCAGATCAGCTTTCACAAAGCCTTTCTGTGGACCACTAGTCTGAAATCATTTCATAATACATAATCCCCTTACAGAGTCACTTGGTTATTAACAAATATGTTAAAAGGGTCAGTGGCCTTAAGTAAATTAGGCCATTAACTTTTGTTCAACCCATCATTTCACAAACTCATTTACTAATAGACCATAATGACCATAAGACCATTTGCAAGAGCAAAGGAAGGAGGGAAATTGTGGGAGTCAGGGGATGGGGCAGTGAGAGGACACATCATACATAAATGGAGTAGAACTTCCCATTCTTCTGGTTGTACATGATGTAGAATCACACTTGGTGTGCAATCATATATGCACATAGGGTAATGATGTCTGATTCATTCTGCTGTTCTTCTTACCCCCATACCTCCTCCCCTCCCTTCACTCCCCTCTGCCTAATTCAAAGTACCTCTATTCTTCCCTAGCCCCCTCCCCTTATTGTGAATTAGCATCCACATAGAAAACATTCAGCCTTTGGTTTTTTGGAATTGGCTTATTTCACTTAGCATAATACTCACCAGCTCCATCCATTTACCAGGAAATGCCATAATTTTATTCTTCCATGTGTATATATACATTTTCTTTATTCATTCATCTGTTGAGAGATATCTAAGTTGATTTCATAGTTTGACTATTGTGAATTGAGCTGGTATAAACATTGATGTGGCTATGTCACTGTAGTATGCTGATTTTAAGTCCTTTGGGTATAAGCTGAGGAATGGGATAGCAGGGTCAAATGGTGGTTCCATTCCATGCTTTCTGAGGAACTGGAACAGTGAAATGAGTCACATACCCCTGGAGTCCTGTCCTGGGATGTACATTGGAAACTGAGTGGGAATAATTATGGCCAGACACAGATGGAGAACGTACTCAGACCCTAAGAATGCCATAGCTCTGAACAGTTTTTGTTTCTCTTTATCTTCCTGTATGTCTCCCAGAAATTGTATTATTTTATAGTACATGTGCTGTATAATCTTCTAAGAAGTTAAGCGATTAAAATAATAATGTTAAGGAAAACATTCTTTAAAAACGTGTTCTGGTTTGGTTTTGTCTTTGCCTGTCTGTTCTCAGAAACTCAGCTGCTATGAGGGCCAACCACGGCTGGAAGGCTTGACCAAACCTTCCTTAGAGATCCCATCTGCCCTGATCTCTCCCTCCCTCACTCTTGAAGGAGATGCAGCTCCTCTCGCATTGAAGTCTGATGGCTCTCCCAGTTTTTCTGAACCTCTGCCTCTGGTCCTCCTGCATGTTCCCCAGTAGAGTCCTTGCATATTCAATTCATACTTAGTGTCTGTTTCTTGGAAGACTCAGACTAACGTACTTTTTAAGAGATTGAATAAACTAGAATGAACTTGATTTCCCTGTTTGCTAATGTCACTTGGAATTTGTTCTCATAATAAAATTAGATTGCTTCAGTTCATTGATTCAGGATTAGCAGTCTATTTTTCTCATAATAATACTACTTAATTGAGCATTTATGATAGGTCAGGCCACATGCTGGGTGCTTTACATCTGTATTATAATTAGTAGTGGGCTGATAAGAAAGCCTTAAAAAAATGAAAGTCTTCAACAGCATTTGCCAATTTTTGATGTGTAAATATTCCCATCGTGAGTTTAAGCTATCAACAATCTTAAGTTGGCAGCGTTTTTGAAAATTTAACATTTGGCTCCTAAAGTTTGTTAGGACACTTCAGCGCACAAGATAGTTTATCACCTTCTTTAGAATTATTAAGGCAGATCTTTAGTTCCAGTTTTACTTTTGAAGACGCTCAAAAGATTAGAAAGGGCAATTTTCCCAAAGCACAGGTTGGGGAATTACATCCAGCCTGAAAGGCAATTGATTGAACTACTTCCTAGTTTTACCTGGGACTCTTGATTACAAGTCGTAGCTAGTTTAAGCCAAACAAAAGAGAAGTGAAGGGCTTAGTGGAAAAAAAAACAAAAAACAAAAAAAACCTAAATAAATAAAAACCTAGAATTCAGAAAGTCACTGAGATCAGGGACTTAGAAAACCGTCTGGATTCTCCCCAGTGCTCCCTGACTCCTGTCTGATCCTGCCAGATTTCTCTGTGGCGTTGCTTCTACAGTTGACTTGGAAGGTGTAAAGGGCTCCTGAACTTATGAGCTCATCTTTTACATATAAAGCACCTAGAGAAGATTGCTTTATATCCATTCCAAGTTCAGATTCTCTAGGAATGTACTGTGAGTGGTCCAGCTTAGGTCACCTGTCCACTATGGTTCAATTGACTGCACTGCCCCTGTGTTATGGGAGAACTGAAAGAAGATAGGCTATACATGGGACAGATGCTTCTACTGGGGTCTGCAGAATTGTTTTACACCACAAAGAATTTCATTATATCTATAATACAGGATATATATTAACATGTTTTTAAAGCAATATAATATTATGTATTTGTAAATAGAAACACACAGGCACAAGAATATCCCTCGAAAATTAATTCTTAATGCATTGTTCTTAGATTACTCTTGGGATTTAATACTCTTGATGGACTCAACAACACTTTGTTTACTGTTGGTTAAGTCAAGTTTTGAGTGTGGGTGGGGCACCTAAGCTACCATAGACTTCAGATTCCCTAGTGCAAAGATGTATGCTACAATATATTTAATTAAGAACTTCCATTTATATTGACCTTCAGTCTTATCGTAGAAAAAAACTACTCATAAAGGATCAAACAAATAGCTCTTTATTTACTGTCCATGAGTGGAAAGGGGAGAAGAAAGACTGACCACAGAGGAAATGGGCTACTCTGAGTTCCTTCTCACCTGTTTTTTTTCTATGTCTGTCTTTATGTATGCCTGATTTCCTTTACTAACAAGCATATATTTAATCCTACAAGTAATAATTTGTCTTTTCCATACAGGGAAGGAGGGAAGTAAATATATAAATAGAGAATAATAAAACTTTAAAACAAACTAGGAGTGTGGCATATTCCTATAATCCATGGACTCAAGAGTCTGAGGCAGGAGGATCACAAGATTGAGGATATCCTGGGCAACTTAGTGAGACCCTGCCTAAAAATAAAAATCAAAAAGGGCTGTGGGTGTAATTCAGTGATACAGCATCCCTGTGTTCAATGCCTAGCACCACAGAAAAAATGAACAAACAAAACCCAAATCAAACCAAAACAAAACAACAACAATAACAAAACCAACCGTAAAATAAAGACATGATATGATTTCTCCACAAAGGGCATAGGGGAACACATATATTAAAAAAAAAAAAACAACTCTAAACTGAAGAAGTCACTTAACTTAATGCAATGAACCTTTTATGGAGTATGTCAAAAATTTCAAGAATCAGAGAAAGTCAGTATGGAGTACAAGTGCAAAAAGCAATCTTCTAAGAAGTCTTCTTTTTCAGACTATTTCTGGCTAATGATGAGGGAGTAGCTCTCCCACATATTTAAATTAATAATAAAGCTACAATAATAAAAGCAGCATGCTACCAGCCAGGAATAGATTAATGGCCAATGGAACAGAATCAAATGTCCAGAAATAGATCCAGAACCATACAGAGATCAAGCATATGATGAAACTGGCACTTAACATCTGCGGAGAAAAGATAGATGATTCAATAAATCATTTTGTGACAATTAGCCATTTCAGAGGGAAAATAATGCTGAATTCCTATTATTGTTTTAAGATAAAAATAAACTACAGATGAAAAAATACCAAGACAATAGAGAAATGAGACCAAAACTATTAGATAAAAACAATTGACAATTTACAGGGTTTGTTTGTTTGTTTATGATAATTTTAGAAGGAGGCAAATGATTACTTAAAACCAGGAAACAAATTTCAGAAGATCTGAAGGTTAGAAACATGACTTTAATTTTTTTTAAATGCCCATTTTATAAGAAATCAACAGCAACAACAAAAAAGTAAATCAACAGTAATAACAAAAAAGTCAAGAGATGGAGCGGATTGTTTCATTTGGTTCCTCGTTTCAATTTCAAACGTTCCTGTGAGCGATGCTGTGGCAAGTGCACGGGGTGCTCGTGGGCAGGAGCCAGCACATGGGAATCTTGGCATCCCAGAGCAGAGGCCATCTGGAAGCTCTTCTCTTTGGGGGAGGCCTGATCTTGGGGGAAACTCAGACATAAGAACTCAGAACCATGAACTGGAACTTCTCACCTGGAACCCGCTCTCTCACCACTGCCTCTTTTCCATTGGGTTTTCAGATAGTCCCTTGTCCTCAGGGTTCCTACCTTTAGAGAAATTTTGTTGTTATAACCTTGATATTTTAGGCAAATTTCTTCTCTGGTACACTCTCACATTCCTCCCTGCTTCCTTCTAAACATGTGCTTTGATGGTAAGCTTATTCTTTTATATCAGTATCCTACTAAATTGCAGAAGTGGATGGTTATATAATTCTAAAGAAATAAACTTATAATTCTCATACTTAGTGAGTCATATTCATGTTTATAAGTAATATGTTTACAGGTATTTCAAATGAAGTAGAAATTATAACAATTTGCTTTAAGTAGACAAGGTTAGGGGCTTCAGTAGTAGACTTGATAATTTAACACCAAGTACTTTCTAACATAACAAAAGACAGTCTTGCTTTAGTCTTTCTTCCATAAATGCATATGATAGAACTTTAAAATTTAATTGATGTTGTGAGTATCAAATAAGGTAATGTAAGTTAGATACTTAGCCCAGTGTTTAGTTTCAAAGAGTGTTAGATATTACTTTTTCCCTTATGCACATTCAGGCAAAATTACACAATTAATCACCAAACATATATTAGTTTAATATATTAACATCCAGGAAAGAGGTGCTATTGTGAGATCCAATCTATAGACAAATTGTTTTTAAATGCTTTGCCACTACACAGTTGGGTGATATGCTTCTGCTTTACTTTTTAGATCAATATTTAATCATCAGTGTTTTTAATGATTGATTTAATCATCAATATTTTTATCAGGTTAAAACAGGTTGTCTTTACTTAGAGGGATCTGAACACAATGCTACTTCCGAACTGACAGAGTCTTGATATATGGCACCACTAGGCAATTTGTCTTAAAAATGCTCTAAGTTCTTCTTGTCTTGATATCATTAAATAATTTCATTTAATTAAAATGGTTTGATTCGTACTCTTCAAGGTTAGATAGCCATTAACTTGCTATGGCTGTCGAAAGCATAACAACATTCAGAGTCACTTTTGCACACTGCCTCTCATTTCCCATGTTACTTTTTTGTCATGTACTTCTTTCTCAATTTTCATGATTCAGCCTGAGAGCCAGGAAGTGTTCTTGCTTTTATTTTGTTTCATATTTATATTTATTTTATATTTATATTTATTTTATTTTGTTTTATATTCATAAAACAGAAAGAGCAGAGCAAACTCCATAATTTGTCCACATTCTTTACTAGAAACTTGAGAGATCATTTTCATGTTGAGGATCATGAACTTCTGCTGACATCTGATGCTGAAGTGTAATTGTTACTTTGGAAAGTCCTGAGCAAAATGGTGCACCTATCAGGTAAATTTTAAGGCAACTCCAGGTGTCCTTTGTCCACCTGCTTGGTCTTGTCCTGAAAGCATGGTGCTACGTACTCCATACTCCACTTCTCCTTGTACCCTGGTGTTATGTACATTTTATACAAAACATTTCTGTATTAAAGTGATATATGTAAATTGCAGGCCCAGTGAGAAATGAAAATGTGAGACCCCTTGGTGAAAAAGTAGAAAAAAAGGTGTAATTAAAGGCACTAATACGTAAAGGATTTTTCTTTTTTCCATACTGTCCTCCTGGACTTGATATAGTGTTCTTTATTTGCCATTTAATATTGTTATAAGATTAATAAAAACTATATGACTAGAGTGAATTTTATTATTCACCTTTATATTGTTCAATACCACTTTAAATGCAAATGCATCCATTTTAAAACACTGTTTTTAATGATCTTGAACTCATGTGAAATTCATGAAATTACAAAACTTGTATTTGGTAGCTTGTGTATGCATATGCATTTTACTCTTGAAAGAACTTGGAAAACACTGTGCAGATTATCTCTCTTCTTCTTCTCCTTCTCCTTCTCCTTCACCTTCTCCTTCTTCTTTCTTTCTTTTTTTTTTTTTTTGTGCCAGGAATTGAACCTAGGTGTACTTAAACACTGAGCCATATTCCCAGTCTTTTTATTTTGAAACAGGATCTCACTATTTTGCTTAAGGCCTCACTAAGTTGCTGAGGCTGACTTTGAACTTGGGATCCTCCTGCCTCAGCCTCCCAGGTCGCTGGGATTACAGGCTTGCTTCCTCCACACCCAGCTCTTCTTTCTTTTATTCTAATTCTCCAAAGGCCCACATCCCACCAACACTCTCACAGAATAATTACTACTTATTCCACTTACTATTCTATTATCTAATTTTAAAAAATTAATTGACTTAAAAAGTGTTCATATTTGTGAAGTGCCATGTGCTCTTTTAGTACATGCATACATTGTATGATGTTCAAATCAAGGCAGGCATATCTGTGTCCTCGGTTATTGTTTCTTTGTGGTGACCAACATTCTCAACTTTCAGCTCACTGATGAGTAAGGGCACAGAGAAAGGCAAAGGAATTTTCGGTTCTCCTGTGTATCCCTTTCATTCTTTAATTTCATTTTCAGCATTAGTGATTGGCTAATATAAGAAATTGACGTGATAAAGAAAAGGTATGAAAATTAAACCCCTACCTCTCACCCTGCACAAAACTCAACTCGAAATGGATCAAGGACTTAGGAATTAGATCAGAGACCCTGCAACAAATAGAAGACAAAGTAGGACCGAATCTTCATCATGTTGACTTAGGATCAGACTTTCTTAACCAGACTTCCAAAGCACAAGAAATCAAAGCAAGAATCAACAAATGGGATGGACTCAAACTAAAAAACTTTTTCTCAGCAAAGGATACAAACAATAATGTGAAAAGAGAGCCTACAGAGTGGGAGAAAATCTTTTCCACATGCACTTCAGATAGAACATTAATCTCCAAAATTTATAAAGAACTTACAAAACTTTACACCAAAAATACAAAGAACCCAATCAGTAAATGGGCCAAGGATCTGGACAGACACTTTACAGAAGAAGATGTATAGGCAATCAATAAATATATGAAAAAGTGTTCAACATCTCTAGTAATTAGAGAAATGCAAATTAAATAACTCTGAGATTTCATCTTACTCCAATTAGAATGACTATTATCAAGAACACAAACAATAATAGATGTTGGCATAGATGTGGAGAAAAAGGCACACTTTTACATTGCTGGTGGAGTTGTAAAACAGCCACACTGGAAAACAGTGTGGAGATTCCTCAGAAAACTAGGAATGGACCCACCTTTTGACGCAGTTATCCCACTCCTTGGTTTATAACCAAAGGACTTAAAATTAGCATACTACGGTAACACAGCAACATCAGTGTTATAGCAACTCAATTCACAATAGCTAGACCGTCGAACCAACCCAGATTCCCTTCAACAGATGAGTGGATAAAGAAGCTGTGGCATATATACATAATGGAATACTACTCAGCCATTAAAAAGAATAATATTATGGCATTTGCAGATAAATGGATGGAATTAGAGATTATCATGCTAAGTGAAATAAGCCAATCCCCAAAAACCAAAGACTGAATGTTCTCCCTAATAAGTGGATGATGATATAGAATCAGGTTGGGGGGCGGTGCGGAGTGAGAGAGGAATGGAGGAACTTTAGATTACAAAGAGAGAAATGAGAGGGGGAGGAGTGGGAGTATGAGAAATGGTGGAATGAGACAGACATCATTACCCTATGTACATGTATGATTACATGAATGGTGTGATTCTACATCATACACAACCATAGAAATGAAAAGTTGTACCCCATTTGTGTACAGTGAATCAAAAATGAAGTCTGTAAAAATTAAAAAAATAAATAAAATTTAAAAACAGAAAAGGTATGATTGAGTTCCTTGGGGTTTCAAATTATGCCATTTTCTTCTTTCTTAACTTCTGGAGTTGTCAGTCTCCACTTAAAACGAAGAAGAAATGCATTTGAATTTTACTGCCCTTGAACATCATTGAACTCTCGAAAATCAAGAGCTAAACTGAATTCCAATATTCTAGTGAACAAGGAGGCAAGGAATGGCAAACACACTTTGTATACATCTCCTGTGTTCATACTTTCTCCATTTTCCCAATGGACTTCACTTAGATAAAAACAAGATAAAGAACAAAATTGTGAAGAATTTTGAGACTGTGACGGCAGAGCATAACCAAGCATTGGGTTCTTCTGAAGGCAGGATCCTATGTAACCAGCACTGGTTCTTATTAATCATTCATGATGTAGCTCAAATGTTAAAACACCATAAATTCCAAGAACAACTCTTTTATTTATTTACATACTAACATATACCTGTAACTGTAAAAGTATGTAGCAACTTATAATAGAGCCAGCGGCCTATTCATCTGCTGCTGCTTCATTCCTGTGTTAAACTGTTAGCTATTTCATTTTTGTATACTAGCATGTACATCATAGAAATTAGTTTGCATACTGTAGATGTTTAAAAATATTTCAATGAGTAGATAACCATAGAATGAGAGGATTGGTGAAATTTTAAAGTAAATAAAACCTGATTTGGTTTAGACTATATTATTTCTAATTGTGGGAGAAAAGGTTTTAAAGGACTTTAAATGACATAAAGTTGGTATCAAATGAATTTGTGGCGCTGTGGAGTGCTTTTTGTGTGTTGAAAATATTGTATGAAGTCTGCATCTTGTTAAATCATCAGAACAACCCTAGGAGGGTAGAACAGAGCTACCATAGACTGATTATGCACCCAGAACCATGTGCTCTACTAGGCACTTAGCAAGCATTATCTCCATCAATTCTCACAAAATCCTTTAAAATATGTACAATGACCTCATTTTCAGGATGAAACTATAGGTGACTCATATTAAATGCCTTGTCCAAAGTTATACAAATACAAAGGGATGACATTCGGACTGAAACTGATTCCATGCCTAAGACACATTCCACAAACTCCAATATGCTTCACAATACCTCATTATTATCTGAATGTGTTCAGAAAGTATTCTTAATCCATATGATATATTCTACTCTTTTGATCTCTCTTTTTTCCTCTTCTATTTAATATCTAAAAAGCATATACAGATGAAGACACCATTGGTTAGATAGTAACTCACTACTGGATCTTGACCTAATTGGAAACAGGCTGCCTGGAGATCTCTGGAGGGAATGCTTTCTCTTACCCTTTCCCTAAACATTTTTTTTTTTTCCCTGCCCAACTCAAGTCCTTTCCTGAAACTTTTCATAAAGGTCAGCCTTAGAGATCTTGCTTTTTCTTTGACTCCTAAGTTAGATTTAAATCCAGCAATCACATGGCCCTTCTTTAACTCATTCATTCACAAATACTATTTGAGGGCTTACCACGTGCCAGATACTGATCCTATGGAGCTTCCATTCCAGAATGCATAATGAACTATTGCTTTTTCCCATGTTATCTAATTGCTTTGTTTGGTATTTGACCTGAAAATCTTTACTGTTCTAAATTTCAAAGTTCCGTGGAATAGTGAAAATGCTATATTTAAAAATATTTTTCATTTTTGATGAAGATATATTAATTGTACATATTAATGATATTCAGTGTGATATTTCCACACATGCATACAGAATGCACTTTTCATAACCAGTCTCTCTTTATCAGCCTTTGTCCCCTACCTTTCTCAACTTTTCCCTACCTTTTACTTTTTTTTCTTTTTGGATAAAAATCAACACAAAGTAGATCAAAGACAAAAGCATAAGACCTGAAACTCTTGAACTATTAGGAAAAAATTTAGGGAAAACATTCCAAGACACTGGTAACTTTAATGATTTTCTGGATAGAACCCTAAACACAGGAAATAATAAAAAATTGATGAATGAGATTATATCAAACTACTTATGATATAATGCTTTGAATCAGCACTGGGTTAGAGTGCTAACCAGTTAGTACACATAAATTTGAAAACTGTATCTTTATTAACAGAAAGTGACTAGATTTTAGTGGTGAAGGCTAATTAAAGAGAACACCTTTATTAGCATAATAATAAATGGTAGCAGTAGGTCTTTTTCATGGTCAAGAGAATTAAAATTTTAAGCCCTTGCTATGTGCCATGCACATGGGATATGTACTTACTGAGTTTCTAAAACAGGCCAGAATACACACTCATTAGCAAAACAGTGTAATTGCTATCCAGCTAGGAAACGATTCATTTGACTAGGACAAGAGCAAAAGATAGTATATATCTCATTTATTTGCTAGTTAGCCAAGTGTCCTAAAAGGGCTCATTTTTATTGGTAAATTTAGGTACGATAGAACAATTTAATGCTCCTCACACTGGATGCTCAGTGAATCCTAAATTAGCCAGAGAGTTGGATGTACATATGCATGTGACCATAAAACAGCGAGAAGCCTCCTTACATTACCTGTGTCTTTTAAAATGCTGTCAATGACAAACCTGTAGGCTCCCAGCATGGTGGCTTACATACCACAGATGCAGCTTGAATGAAGCGATCCACACCTATGCATTGTCACATTTGTGATGTTCCTGCATGTTGGAAAATTAAAAGGTTAGGGTCTGAAGCTGGAAGGAAATTTATGCTTTCATAGAGAGAGAGAGGCAGTGTGGTTTGAAAACACTTAAGCCTAGAGCATCAGAGCTATGTAGGTTAAAATATAAACTCTGCCACATTTAGCTGAACCACTGGCTGAGAACCAAAGCTTCTCTGAAACTAGAACTCTGGCCAATAAATGGAAGTAGGAATCATGATTTTAATAATATTAGAAATCATTTGTGAGAAATACCCAGCACATAGTAGTTGTTTGCAAATGTTCTGATTCCCTTAATTCTATTGGACACCTGCTCACTCTTGTGATTGCTTGTTTTCATTCTTCATAACCCACTGACAACATCCAAACCCTTTCAATATCAGACCCAGTCACTAGGGGGAATCAGATGCTCCTCCTCTGTGACCTAATAACACTTTTTGCCTGCCTGGTAATAGCATGCATCACCACCTTGGCCAAGGGCACTTACCTTCCCATCAGCGTCACTCTGCTGCTCGCGCTCCAGGGCAAAAACTGTCTGAACCACATTTCTGTTTACAGCACAGGGGGTCCTAAAATGATCTCTCTGGAATGCATAAAACCATGAGAAACCTGAAATGTAAAGACAGCAAATATGTTCAAAAGTTATTCAGAAATAGCAATAAAAAAAAGTCCATCTCTTATGTCCTTATTCATTGCTCTATTCGCTTTCAGGGATCATCATCTTTGATAAATACGCAAAGAACTAATTTATAATCAGGAAACAAGATAAAAATAAAATTTGTGTTTTGTTTGAGGACTGTTTAACTTCTGGCTTTGAGTGACAAAACTTTGGGGTATAATCAACACTTTTAAGCAGTTAGGAGCCAAGGGTCAGGTTATTATCAAAGGCTGCCACTATATACTCAAAGCACCTACTCTGTGAATAAGTGTAGTTCCAGGGGTTGATCCCACACCCTGACACTCAGGCAGCAGACTAAGTCCTGGAAGATTTCTGGTGGCTCTGGTCCTGTGTGACAAAAGAGGTCGCAATGAGTATTTTCCTGAATTTTAACTGGAACAAAAGTAGTGCAAACTATGAAGTTCTGGAACGTCACAGGATCACAGAACTAGGAGGCAGCTTAAAGTCATCAAGGCACATCATCATTTTATATCTGAAAAAACTGCACTGAGCTGCTCAACACCATTTCTAATGTGTTGGATATCCATGCAAGATCCAGCTTATAGTGAGAATGAGTCACAGTGGCAATTATTCTCCAAAGAATTATTCACTTTATTAACTAAAACCCATTATTTTCCCTGTGGCTAATGCTTATTACACATAGCATTTACCTTGGCTTTTATGATGACCCTCAAGGGTGGGGTTGCATTTTGATTCACACTACAGATAAAGAAAGAAAGAAATTTCCAGAGAGGCCGCCTCTTTCACTCTGTAACAGAGAAGTTTATAGGAGTAGGCCGTTAGTGCAGCCTGGACCTCATTATTTGAAAAGGATTCTTTCATCGTATTTTGGTTCTCTAGTTGAATTATCCAAAAGAAATATGACTTTTTTTTTTTTTAGTTTTTATTTTTAATTTGTAAACTATTTAGAGAAGTTTTAGGTCCTCATGCCTCCCCTCCCCACACAGGCAAAGACTTCCCCACTATCGACCTCTTCAGCACAATGGCATGTGTTAAAACTGATAATCCTTCATTGACAGAGCAGTGTCATCCAAAGTCCATAATTTACACTTGAGTTCCTTCTTGGTGGTGTACATGATATTGGTTTGAATATATCCCTCCTGACATGCACCATCTTTGTTGTACATGAAGAGCATGTTCTCTGCTCTAAAAATCCTGTGAAGACTGCTATTGCCTCCAATCCCTGGCAAATGTTAATCTTTTTGGTGTTTCTCTAGCATTGCATTTTCCAGAATGTCATATAGTTGTAATCATGCAGTGTTTGGACTTTTTCGATTGGATTCTTTCACTTAATAATGTGAATTTAAGTCTCCCTTCTGCCGTTTCAGGGCCTGAGAGTACATTTCCCTTTTATTGCCTAATGAAACTCCATTATCTAGATATGCCACAAATTTTTGCTTTACTTGCCTACAGAAGTCATCTTGGTTGATTCTGAGTTTTGGCAATTGTGATTAAGGCTTCAGTATCCATTTCAGTGCAGGTTTTCATGTGGACACAGGTTTTCAATTCATTTGAATAAGAACCAACGAGTGTACTTTCTGGATTATGTCGTAAGAGCATGGTTATTTTATAAGAAATTGCCAAACTGTCCTTCAAACTTGCTGCAACAAGGAAGTCTCATTCGTTGTTCTTATTTTCTACATCCTCATAAGCATTGGGTGTTGCCAGTGTTTTGGATTTTGGTTATTCTATTTGGCACGCAGCAGAGACTTCATTGTTTTAATTTGCAATTTCCTAATGCTATATGCTAGGGACTGAATATTTCTACTCTACCAGAAATTTGTATATGGAAGTCCTAACTCCCAATGTGAAGGTATCTATAGGAGAGGACGTAAATGGCAATTAGATCATGAGGCTGGAGTGCTCATGAATAGGATTTGAGTCATTACAACAAAAGACATGAGAAAGATATTTTTTCTCTAAGTTATGTGAGATTCAAAGAGAAAGCATCCACTTGAAAATCAGGAAAAGTGCCCTTAGTAGATGCCAAACCTGCTGACATCTTGATCTTGAGCTTCCCAGCCTCCAGAAATGTGATGAATAACTTTTTGAAGTTTAAACCACCTTCTCTATGGTATTAAGTTATAGCATCCTAACACTGAATATCATTTCACATGTTTATTGGGAATCTATGTATCTTTTTTGGATTTTTTTTTAAATCAGGTTGTTCACTTTCTTATTGTTCAGTTTTAAGGTTTTTATTTTACATGTGGGTCCCTGGCTCATTCTGGCTTTGTGAAGGAGGAAATCTGTGTCTAGATCCATGCTTTTGTGTGTGGCTGTCCATTCACTCTGGCAGCACTGGTTGAGCAGACTCTCCGCTGCATTGCACCACCTTTATTCAGTCAATTACATTTATGGGGGATATATTTCTGGATTCTCTTATTCTATTCCGCTGATCTTAGTATCTACTCCTTCACCACTACTGCACATCTTGAATACTGTCTCCTTATAGTAAATCTTAACATGGGTAATGTTAAGTCCTCCAACATTTTTCCTCTCCTTTAATATTGAGTTGGCTATTCTGACTCTTTTGCTCCCCATATAAACTTTAGAGTCACTTTATTAATATCCATAAATCTCTTGCTGGGATTTTGATTAGAACTACATTATATCTACAGATAAATTGGGAACAATATTTTTTAAACAAGTTTTAGTAAAATCAATTGTAATTCAATTTTTAAATATGTGATATTTCTGATACATGGTTATTTCTTAATGATTATGTAGGAGAGTGTTTAAATACCTTTAAAAGGGAAGATGGGGGCTGGGGATATAGCTCAGTTGGTAGAGTGCTTGCCTGGCAAGCACAAGGCCCTGGGTTCAATCCCCAGCACCACAAAAAATAAATAAATAAATAAATAAATAAATAAAAATTAAAAAAAAGGAAGATGTTTTCTTTAGTGCAAGCATTTGAGAATAAAATTGCATACTAGAAATGCTCACATGATAAATGGATTCTAGTTCAACAGGCTGGAAAAGAAACAAGGCTTCAGGCGTTCCATGTAAAAGAAATAAATCTATGAGTATTTATGCTATTAATAATTGCCTACTCCCCTGTGGCTCATGGCTTCTGCCAAGTCTCATTCATAACACTAGCTCACACTACCCAGAGTTTGTAAAGGAGACTAAATTAAGGATAAAAGAAAGCCTTTGGGTGAGAATTAGTATCGATGCTAATTTGGCTTAAAAACAAGTGCATTTGCTAGAGATTTGATTCAAACTCTGGTGCCTATTTTACATTAATGTTGTTTCTGTTCTTTAAAAGATACCAGATAAGTTGTGAAAAATTCATGGCAAAGAGATTCTTATATCAGTTTCCCAAGATTCTTTAGGCAGTGCTTGTCAGGAAATGTGGTTTTTATATACAGCATATTTCCAAACAGTAAATGCTCTTTTTGTGCCTAGCAGTCTCCTAGATAAACATCTGGCTGACATATTTTGAATCAGGGTAGGTTCATGTTTCTACTCTAGATCACAGTAGTCCTCAATTTTTTTAGAAAAAAAATTTTGAATATCCATCAAGAAAGATTGTTATGAGTCTGCAATATCTGTATATATATATATAATTTATGTATATACCCCACTATTTTATGTAAAAATTAAAATGAAAAGTACACAATATATATATGCATATATATATGTATATATATATTTAATTACAATATGGAGTTAAATTTCAGGAGAAATAGCTAGGAGGATGAAGAATGATTGTTTTGCATATAACAGAACTTGATCATGGAAAAGAAATGAAGATTACTGATATTTTCATTAAAATTCTCTTAGTACTGTTTTATTTTTTACAGAACTCATGTTATTCTACAGTGAAAGATATATTTAAAATTTTCATCTTTTTTTTATTGTGCTATGATTGTGTATCTTAAACCCCTCTGCTATTCAAGCCTCTCACTTTGAACACCACTGGTCTAAACTTATTTACTATTTTTTTCCATTTAATTAAAGAATATTAAATTGTATTTTATGTTGGCATGAAGCATTTGTCAACTAAAATACAAAGAAAATATGGATAAACAATCAAATATTTTGAGTTTTGTTCCATTTTTGTTTGTATATCATTAAAAAATATACTTTATTTAATAGTCATATAAGTGAATTTTCATCAAGATGCTGGAAATTCAGAAATCAGTTTTGAGTGGGACTGAGAGTAGAAAGATTTGATTCTTTATTCTGAATGTGCTGTTGAAATATTTTGTAACATTAGTTAAATTGCTCAATCTTGAGTTTCCAAGTATGTAAAAATCAGCATAATGGTGCTGCCATATCCACAGAATTGCTTTGAAGATTGTTAAATGTAGGTTTCAAGCTGAGTGTTGTGGTGCACTCCTGTAATTCCAGCTACTTCCAAGGCTAAGGCTGGAGGATCACAAGTTCAAAGCCAGTTTCAGCAATTTAGTGAGTCCCTAAGCAACTTAGTGAGAGATCCTGCCTCAAGATTAAAAAAACAAAAAAACAAAAAAAATGGGCTGGGGATGTGGCTCAATGGTTAAGCACCACTGGTTCAATCCCCAATACCAAAAAGAAAAAAAAAAAAGTTGGTGTTTCAGTTTTGGAGGCAGCTTGAGATTAAATAGATCCAGTATTTTCTTTGAGATGTGAGAAAGGGAACATATTGGAGAATGGTGGTAATTAAATAGATTGATGGCAAATCCATTGAAAGTGGTAACTGGATATAAGAAAAATGGGACAGTAAGACAAGAAATAAAATGGGAAGACAAAAGGTAAATAAGGTATTGGTGAAATGTTATGGAATAACTCATCAGGTCTAAGGGTAATAATTTTGTACACTATGATATACAGACACTAGCATCAGCTCTCCAATTATCAATGACATGCCTCATGCCACAGAGTTATTTGATGATATTCATGTAAAATTTGTATTTTACACTATTTTTTGTGCCCAACCAACAGTTAATATTTTCAAAACTGACACTATATGTATTCCTCTTTGGACATAATCATGAAGAAGAATCCTGATTATGTGGCTGCTGTAGGTTGAGAGTTGCTTGGTTGCCTTGAAGCTTGACTTCCACAAAACATATCAAATAAGTAAATTTTCTTCATATACTTGATGGTCTAAGGAAATACCTCTACTATGTGGAAGGAATATTGGGTAGGTTGGGAGCATTGGCAATGTAGAAGGAATAGGTGCTTAGAATTTGGTGTCCAGCTTTCCAATATTATTTGGAAAAATGTTTTTAATCCTATATAAATAAAATGTACTATTAGTATTGGATTTCAGGGTCAGGAAGATAACAGTAATAACTTCAAAATAGAACTGGGCTGGATCCCCTCTTTCATTCTAAAACTTTTTTGCCATGCCATTAAACATTCTGTATCATTGTGTTTATCCAGTTGCACAACCAATCAATAGCATGTGAAGCTTTCCACCCACTTTAATATTGCTTACATCGACTTTTATTGAACAGTGGCAGAACTTCAAAATAAACAATTTTGGGGCTTGTTTTATGTGGATATGAGAATCTAAAAGATAAAAGAAAGTTAACTCAAACTCTGAGAAGGAAGTAAAAATGTATCTTAGGGTTATTAAATTGACTCAGTTCAACAAATAAATTTGAATACCTACTCTCGTTTGACATTGTCATTGTTGCTTTAAAAGACATAGGGATACATATACAATTCAAAATAATTCAGCAAATGATTGCCTACTTTCCCCCAGGTACTCACTTAGATATGTGAGATGCAGAGATAAGTAAGAAATAATTCTTATATTCAAGAAGATTGCAGTTTATTTGCAATGAATGCATGTATATGGGAGTTGTTTTGTCAAGTTGAAAAATACCTATAACCAAATTTAAGTGGCATTGAAGAATGAAAATCAAGTATAAATAGTTTTAAAAGAAGGACAATTAATTTAGTCAGGCAAGCATCGTATTTAACAATTTTGCAGACAAAGATTGGATGTGGGTAAGAATGAGGGTGAGAAACACTTTTTTTTTTTACATCAAATGCACAGCTTACTCAAAAATGAAAAACATTTAGCAGATGTATTAGTCAGTGGTGTCTGAGAAACAGACTGAACCAATAGGAGGATGGATGGACTAGATAGATAGATAGATAGATAGATAGATAGATAGATAGGATTATTTTAGGAAAATTTCCCATGTGATTATGACGGCTAAGTCCCATAAATCACCATCTGCAAGCTGGAGATCCAGAGAAGACAGTGATGATGTTCTCATCCAAATCTAAAGGTCTAAGAACCAGGAGACCCAATGTATAAATCCCAGTCTAAATTCAGGAGATTAATGTCACTGGTAAGCAGAGAAAATAGATTATCTGTTTCCCCGTCTTTTGTCTTACTCAGACCTCTAACAACTTGGAAGAGGCTCACCCACATTGGGTATGACAATTTGCTGTATTTAGGCTACCAATTCAAACCCTATTTATTTATTGACCACTCAGTGCTCTCACTACTGGACTTGTTAACATGGCAACCATGGTGACAAGATAGAAGCTATGCATAGTTCAATATCACAATATCACAAAACTATATGCATAGTTCAATATCACTCTAACCAAAGTGGTAGCAGCTACAACCGTTACTGAATATTCCAAGTGTTAGCATAAAATTACATTGCTTTCTGGAGACTACACCATTTGTTAAAATATTCACTTGTGGAAAGTTAATTATTTTTACTATTTTCACATTGGGAGGTGGAATTCATACCAATGGTTTGTCTTCCTTGGAAAGACTCATACATGGGAATGAATGCCTTGGACTTCCATTGGTATCCGGGCCTGAGTTTTTGCATAATATCTGAACTGTTGTTGTGGGATCTCACATAACGTGTTTTATACACACTTAGAGAAAAGGAGGTGGGACATATCTCTACCATGTACTATAGCACACGGTTCTTTCAAGCCTGGAAAAAAAAAATTGAAGGTTATAAAGGCACTCTAAGTACCATTGGTAATCTTGCCAGGTAGAACTGGGATGAAATAATAATAATAATAATAATAATAATAATAATAATGCTTTCCCTTTATTAGAACACACTGAAGAAATCCAGGGAAAGAAGAGACTTCCCTTACCATCATTCTTAGTAACCTACTTGGAAACTTGTGTTCCTACTTTCTATTCCGCAATTTTAGGTTCCATTGAACTAGAATTTCTGGTTCAATTAAACCCAAGGCTTTGACTATGACCTGATTACTGTAGATTCTTTAAGCTAGTAAGTAACCTAGTAAGAAAAGAAGTCAGTTAATATGCTGACAGGGCTAATTGACTCTAATCACCATGTGGCATGTGACAAAACAGGACCTCAAGAATTTTCAAGTTTATCTTGGTGCTTCCATGGTCAGTGCTAAATTTGGTTTGAAGCAAACAAATACAAAAGATGGTAAAGATGGGTATATTGGGAACCCTCTGTTGTTTTAAACTGTAGGGGTTTTGTTTTGTTTTGTTTTGTTTTAGAAATTGTGACAGTCCAATCTCTTGAAAAATCAGTTACAGGTCGGAGTGAAAATAATATGGGGCAATTGTGGGTCAGGCAAGGAATGAATTGCTCAATTGTTCAAACGTTACTTGTGCCTAGGCTGCATACCACATCCCTTGGGTAGTTGCCTTTATATGCCTAAAGGTGTTTATTGCAATTTTCTTCATGGAAGATATTTTTCTTTGGGGACAATGAAAGCATGTTTCTCCCCAACTCATTGTAGTCTTGGTGAAACTGTCTATCTCTCATCCACAAGGTTGATAATCAAAGGAGTGTATTATCCCCCAGGCAGAGGGACTGACTTGGGGACAATGCCAAGACACAAAGTAAGACCCATTCTTCTCAATATATGATACATAAATCCTAGTAGAAAGAAGGCATCAAGACGAGAGAGAAAAAAGAGAGAGGGAGGCATAAATGAGTCTATATACCTTGATAATTTGAAATCACACATAGGCAGAAAATCACAACTTATTTTTCCAATTTCTCTCTTTACATATTATATTAAAATGTTGGGTCAGTTTAAATGTCAATCATTTTTCAGTCACTCTACCTGTCTAATATATTTGTCTGTAGTGCTCTTTGTTTAAGAGACTTCCTTAATTTTAATAAAGAAAACCAATCAATTTTACTTTATGTATGGGTAGTTCTTTTAAGATGTGATTTCTCACAAATACTTCAAGAATATTATTCTAAAATTTTAAATTAGCTCAACTTTATCTTTCACAATTAGGGCTTTAATCCATCCAGAATTTATCATTGTATGCAAAATGAATTGGACCCTATTTAAAGTTTTCCCAACATCATGTAGTTAAATAAATAATTTATTTTCCTGAATGAATTGTAACACAACTACTATCATTAAAATTGACTTAATTATAGCCATGGACTACATGAGGGTACTTTTTTCAACCAATAGACTACATGTACATGGATGGTCCCATAAATTCATAATGTAGGCTAGGTATACATTTATTTTTGTGTATTTGTATACTATGATGCTCACACAGTGAGAAAATTGCCTAATTACACACTTCTCAGAACAAGTCTGCATTGAGAAGTGATGCATATGTATAGAATTTTATTTCTATATATAAATATAAGAATCCCTTTGAAAAGTTACTATTGAACTTGACTTATAGGATAGGAGATGTGAGCAATGGATAGGTGTTTTAGTCAGCTATTTCGCTGCTGTGACTCAAGGACCCAAACCAGAACAACTGTAGAAGAGGAAGTGTTTATTTGAGGGCTCATAGTTTCAGAGTTCTCAATACATATACAGCTGGCTCCATTCTTCAGGGCTCCAAGTGAGACAGGAACAACATGGCAGAAGAGGGTGGCAGAGGGAAGTGACTTACATAGTGATCAGAAAGCCAGCCGAGAGAGGAAGACTCCACTTGCCAGATACAAATATATAACCAAAGCTATGCCCCAATTCCCACCTCCTCCAGCCATACCCTACCACTTCCCTTACCACTCAATCCCTATCAGGAGATTAAATCACAGATTGGGTTAAGACTCTTATAACCCAATCAATTTTCCTCTGAGCCTTCTTTCATTGTCTCACATGTGAGCTTTTGTGGGACACCTCACATCCAAACCATAACAACAGGACATATGCATATCATGTAGAGAAGTAGAAAATCCTTGTGAACATTAGAGAAAATGATTATTATTTACTGATATATGCATTTCAGTGTTACAGTGGAACTGGGAACGGGAATAGACTCATGGCAAAATTCACCTTCATTTTTATTACAGTATAGATTATGTTAGTCATAGAAAACCTTATCTTACATAAACAGGAAAATATGAATGGTTGAGATACTTTTAATGATTTTTCTGTAAAAAGACATTTGAATAAAAAATATGCATAACAAATCAGCCTGTACTTTTTACTACCAAAATATCCTAATCAATTAAATTAAATCTAGAAAGCATTTTTCCATTTACTAGTGAAGGAAAAGCCAATAAAATGACTAACCTCTTACAAGCACTATTTGAATTAAACATTTAATCAATTTTATTTTATTAAAAATGCCATCTGTGTTGGTCTATTGTATTAGTTTGGTGGCACTCCAAAATTGATAATGGTAGTATTTTGCTACTCTCACTTGAAAAATGCACATTTTTTGGTTATAGTTGAAATGATTATTTAAAAATAAGCAGCAATGAGACCCAATATTTTGTAAAATTGTCTCAAAGTTTCTGTATACATTAAATCCCCAATATTATTGGTTTCAATTGCTCATCTAAACAGTCAAAACAGTTCTAAATAGGAACTCCAGAGAGAAATCAGTGACACTTTTGACTTATAGTCTCCATTTTTCCAGGATAAAGCTAATACAATCATCCTCACACATACACACAGCACTATAAGATGATTAGTCTCAAGTATGGACTATATTAAAAACATATATTATTATCTCTCACCAATTTTGCACAAAATGATTCCTTTTGTGGCAAAATTAACCAGCTTTGCTGTTTGGTTTGAAAAATAATATTAAAAACTGAAACTAACATTGAACTCTAATATGTTAATGCATTTTATCAGACTTAATAAAAGTGTGCTGTCAGTGATCATTCAAGAGATTAACCAACTTAAATTATAAATGAAAACTTAGAATGTAAAATGAATAGCATATCAAATACATTTAAAAGCAATTATAGAAGAGGATACATTATTTTCCATTGGAATCAGGAATATGACTTTTACATTTTTCAATACTCATTTGTATACTTATCAACTTTTTATCATTCAATCCTCACCATTCTCTTAGGAATCCATAATGATAATATCTTGATCAAAAGAGAAGCAGCAGATATGATTTGAAGGCATGTAAGAAAATGTCATATCAGATATTATTGGTAATATATATTTTAGAATAAAATTTAAGAATATATTAATTGCTCCCATTTATGGATTTGTGATTCCACTCCACTATTTTCAATCACCATTTTCCTATGCAATCAGGACAAATCATTATACTCTCTATTCAGTTCTCCTTACCTCTCAGGCAGGTATGAAAGAGCTATACTTTCCTAGTTCCCTTGTTGCTAGACATATAATAAATTGCTCCTGTGGATTATGAGTGGAAGTGGAATGTTCCAGAAACAGTTCATCTCACCCTTCCCTTCTTCTGCCATGCAAATAATGAAATTGTGTGTTAAAATGGAGGTAGCAGGAGATCAAAGCCTCACAGATTGTTGAGACTCTGCTTAGATGGACTCTTCCCAATGGCAACAGAGTTTTAGCATCAGATAACTTTCTGTCATGTTATGTACTGAAATTTTGGTGTTTGCTACTACATCACAGCTTTATAATCCAGATTATCCTCCAATTTTTTCCCTCTCCCTTTTCTTTAACTTTGCATGAACTGAGAATCAGGTAGTCATTCAATAAAGTTACAAGAATCCTCCAAACAGAAGAATCCAGTTAGAAACTGGACACAGAACTAATATGTTTGAGAAGGACTATTCAATACTGTTCTTTGGTGGAAAAAAGAAGGAATTGGTTCAACCATATTTGCTTTTCAATGATACACAAACTACCTTCTACATTCTAGAATCATTCAAAATAGTGGAATGTATTTTTTGTTTAAATAGTCAATAGTTATAATAACTAAGAAATGGAGGAATTCCTTTGATAAAAGCATGACAACCTTGTCACCTATGCCTGATTTTGGAACAAATACAGAAATGCTTCTTCCTCTAAATATATGAGATCTCATTTTTATAAGATTTTGGGATGGTTTCAGGTGGTGCATATATATGGAGAGTAGACATTGCTTTAACACTGAACCTGGATTATAAGTGTTCCTTTTATCACTGATAGAACTTTTATTGTGTTGGTTTTACTTGGAATAAGTGGATTGGAAAGCTGGACAAAGTTCAAAATAATCCAGAATAAAAGACATAGAACTTCTCTTTGTGCCAACTTCAGGTAAGGTAAGTCGGACAGATGAAAGAACTGCTTTAATGATTCACTGAACCTGAAGTTCAAATAAAGCCACAGCAGGAGCCAAAAAACCTGGAAATGCAACAATAGCTAATGATGCAAAAGAAAAAGTGTAGGAAGAATATGAATGTGAAACAGAAATTACCCAATAGCACCACTGTCAGCCAATAATGACTGAAGAAAACCATAGCCAGGCAGACTTTTAAGCAAACACTTTGGTCATTCAGGAGCTAGAGTAGACTTTCATTCCAAGTCTCATGTTTGCAGTGATCTTAACTAAATCTTGATTTGGGGGGATAATCTCCTCAGCTGCAGAATGAAGAACTGGCCTTCACGTTTTCTTTCATAGCAAATATTCCACTGTGCTTCATAGCTGTGGTAATGCTTGGAGCTTAGTGCAACTTTAGCTACAGTCCTGATTAGCTAAATGATTAAGCTATTCCCGTGTGTGCTGAGAGTTAGATAGGGCCCTGCCTTCAAGCAACTCATCTGTGCATAGCTGTTTAGAACTCAGTACTTGTTATCATGGTGGGTTCCCCATATGTTTTATTTATTAAATGAAATACTGCCTAAAAGTGAAGGTGGTGTCATTTTTTAGGGTAAAAAGAATTTTTGATTCACTCAGAATCCAAAGAACAGCTTGACTCTTAATGGACTTACTGCCCAAATGAGCATTTTGCTCAAGAACTTAATAAGCAGAAAAAAATAAGCAGAAAAAAATGCAACTAATTAAAAAGCACATAATCCTTAATAATGCTCTTGCACTGCTGAGCTTTTTGAACAAGAGAAACAGAACCCAAACAGTACAATAAATTAATTGGAGGCAGAAGTCCTTGTTTCTAAACTCTAGTTAATAATTGTAATTCAACTTAATGACTACGTGTGTAACCTTGGCAACACCAGTTCTGTGGACCTTGGGTCTCCATCATCTATAAAACAAAGAGATCTGGTTAGTGGAGAAGACAATCATTAAGGTCTTACCAGTTTAAACCTTTTGTTGTTCTAAAATAGGTTGATATGCTGGACAAAGAGTAACATGGCAGGTATTGAATTTGAGGAAAATTTAGAGAAAGTATCTTCATATTTTAACAAGAATTGCTTATGTTACAGTTTCAGATAAAATGAAAAGCATCAAATGGAAAGTAGAGACAAAATTCACTTTTCTTAAGTGAAATGTAGATATTGAAGAAATGAGAGAAAGAATAAACACACTGATAGGAATGTGCGTTTATACTGAAGACAAAATTGAAGTTTATGACATTAATGATGTCACCCAGGTTAGCCTTGATATAAGCAAAACCTCTGTGTTTCCTTCTAGTTTATGTGTATTTAGCACTGCACATGGTTCAGACAAATCTCCATAAGTAATATTATTCTTAAAGGTTTTTGCTCTGTCATGGAATAAATATAAGGAAACAATTTCTCAGAGGCAAGAATTCTTTTTTTAAATTTTTACAGGCTTCATTTTGATTCATTGTACACAAGTGGGGTACAACTTTTCATTTCTATGGTTGTGCATGATGTAGATTCACACCATTCATGCAGTCATACATGTACATAGGATAATGATGTCTGTCTCATTCCATCATCGTTCATACCTCTGCCCCCTCCTCCCTTTGTATTTCCCTCTTCTTTGTAGTCTAAAGTTCCTCCATTCTTCTCTCATCCCCCACTCCCGCACCCCAATTCCATATCATCATCCACTTATCAGGGAAAACATTCGGCCTTTGATTTTTTGGAGAATTGACTTATTTCACTAAGCATAATAATCTCCAATTCCATCCATTTATCTACAAATGCCAGTGGGAGAAAATCTTTTCCACACACACTTCAGATAGAGCACTAATCTCCAGAATTTATAAAGAACTAACAAAACTTACATCAAGAATACAAAGAACCCAATCAATAAATGGGCCAAGGATCTGGACAGACTTTTTACAGAAGAGGATATACAGGCGATCAGTAAATATATGAAAAAGTGTTCAACATCTCTAGCAATTAGAGAAATGCAAATTAAAACAACTCTAAGATTTCATCTTACTCCAATTAGACTGGCTATTATCAAGAATTCTTAAACAGAAATAATTCCTTTGCACTTGTGGAGGAGAAGCAAACAAACTGAAGTATAAATGTCTCCTGCTAGGTATGAGACAAAAGGCAAGCTATACTGAGAGGTCTTCCCTGACAGGTTCATTTATGGACATCAAACAGTTTAATGTCTTTCTTAGGAAATATCCCCCAATTGCTGAACTCATTTTTCATTTTTGTGTAACTAAAAAAGTAAATAAATACAATAACTTAGGCAAATTATGAGAACATAAAATACCAAAATTGATAGACAAAATATGAACATACTTTTTCTAAAATGCATCTCAAGCTTTATAAATGGATACAAAGTACACAAATCATATTTACTGCCCTATCCTAAAGTTAACTGCCATGAATTTGGTGCTGTAGCAATAAACCTGAAAATAAAACTTCCTTCCTTTTCAATAAGATGCTTAATACCTAGAGAGGATATAAAATGCTTATACTTATGTTTGGGTAAGATATCATGGTTTCTCTTGCTCCAAAACATGTCTGATATTATTGATAACCTTTTGTCTATTGCCTGGTTTGATCTAAATAACTAGGGAAAACTGGCTTTCAAAAGGATACACAAATTGATAGGGTGGTGAGAAGCTTCCAAATTTTCTCTTAACCATTTTGTCTGCCCAGCTGTGTTCCACTGCTGGGAATTGTTCTTAATCCCTACTGTCTTAAAGTTATTATTAGAGTTACCTACAAATAGTGCTGGTTTTCCAAGGAAATATGGCTGAGCTTATTTGTAGAGCTGGAATCATGAGACCTGCATGTGACCATATTTAAGAGGAATTTTCAGTTCCTTTAAAACAAAATGTTCTAAAAATTACAAGTCTCTTTATCTTCACCTTAGGAAGTAATTAGAAGATACTACTCATATTTTCTTAGGGATCTTTGTTTTCATCCATTGGACAGGGGAACACATTGGACCTTAGGGCTTTTAGTCCTCTATTGTGGGAATGTTGGCAAGTGAAGAGTTTCAATAAAACTTTCCTGAAACACTTAGAAAAGAGGAAATGGAATTGACTTTGTGAGATAAGCTAAGAAAGCAGGACTTGATGAATTAAAGCAGATACCTGCAAAATAACTTGGAAAAGACAGAATGCATTCAAAACCTACAAGTGAACTATTCTAATTGATTTATTTAAAAAGTGTACTTTTCTACATACTCTGTGTACACATGTGTCTTTGTGTTTATGTGCATGTGCACCTGCTCTGTCTTGCTCTGGCTAGATGTTGGAGTTCAAGAAGTTAGTGTTTATATAAGTCTTCATAGTTGATAAATAGAGAACTGGGTTTACACTCAAATCAGTCAACTTCTGCCAGTTGTATCACTTATCCAAATAAGATATCTGTCAATAAGAAGGAAAATGTATTGATGATGGAAGAATAGATGCTACACAGGTTTTCAAAAGTGATCTGGATTTAAATATTAGCCCAGTTCTACATTGGCTTCATTATCTTACAGGGGAAAATAATGTTCCAAATATTTAGCACATTGCCTGGCATTCAAAAACAGGCAAGTGAAAGCGCCAGGGTAACTGAATCCTCTCCAAAACTCTTGCAGGAAAACACAATCCTTAGTCTATGCAATTCAGTTTTTTTTCTGTTGTCAAAAAGGAAAAAAAATAGTTACCTAATTGTTAAATGGATCAAGACATGTTATGTTAGTGCCCTCAATGTAAAAATCAATTAAAAACCGCTTGATTCTGATTCTGCTATCCCAGAAAAGCTTATAATTTGGATTGGCTGCCTTTACAAGTACAGATACACCTTAGAGATGTTGTGGGTTCATTCCAGACCACCGCAGTGAAGCAAGTATCCTCATAAGGAAGCAAGTATCCTCATATGAATTGTTTGATTTCCCATTGCATATAAAACTTAGGTTTACACTACCTTATAGTTTATTAAGTTTGAAATAGTATGTTCATCCCTTAATGTAAAATACGGTACATACCACAATGTACACACTTTAATATAAAGCATTTTATTGTGAATTGAGCTGCTAAAAACATTGATGTGGCTGCATTACTGTAATATGCAAAAGTTAAGTCCTTTGGGTATAAACCAAAGAGTGGAATAACTGGGTCAAAAGATGGGTCCATTTCAAGTTTTCTGAGGAATCTCCACACTGCTTTCCAAAGTGGCTGTACCAATTTGCAACTCCACCTAGATGCCCTTCAACAAATGAATGGCTAAAGAAACTGTGGTATATATACACAATGGAATATTGCTCAGCCATAAAGAAGAATACTATTAAGGCATTTGCAGATAAAATGATGGAATTAGTGCTAAGTGAAATAAGCCAATCCCAAAAAACCAAAGGCCAAATGTTTTCCCTGATAAGTGGATGATAATATATAATTGGGTTGGGGAGGTGGCAGGTGAGAGAGGAATGGAGGAACTTTAGATTATAAAGAGGGAAATCAGAGGGGGAGGGGGAAGGGGTATGAAAAATCTTGGACTAGACAGACATCATTACCCTATGTACATGTATGATTACATGAATGGTATGAATCTACATCATGCACAACCATAGAAATGAAAATTTGTACACTACTTGTGTACAATGAATCAAAATGCAGTCTGTAAAAATTAAAAAATAAATAAATAAGCATTTTATTGATAAAAATGCTGGCAATCATTTGAGGTTTGAGTGAGTCATTATCTTTTTGGTGTTGGTAGGTCTTCTTTGATGTTGATGACTGCTCACTCACTGGGATTATGGCTACTGAAGGCTGGAGTAGTTTTGGCAATTTTTCAGAACAAGACAACAATGACATTTGTTGCATCAATTGACTCTTCCATTCCAAAAAGACTTCTCTATAATATTGATGCTGTTTGATAGAATTTTATCCATAGCACAACTTCTTTGAAAATTTGAGCTAATTTTCTCAAAACCTGATGCTACTTTGTATCAACTAAGTTTATTTAATATTCAAACCCTGTCTTGTTATTCAATAATATTCCAAGCATCTTCACCAGGAATATTTTCCATTTCAAGAAACCACTTTCTTTGCTCATCCATAAGAAACAATTCCTCATCTGTTAAAGTTTTTTTGTGAGATGATAGAAATTCATTCACATCTTTAGGCTCCACTTCTAATTCCAGTTCTCTTGCTATTTCTTCCACTGAAATCTTGAATTCCTCAAAGTTCCCATGAAGGTTGGATTTCAAATTGCTGTAGAGATTGATATTTGGACCTTGATTTATTAATCACTAATGTATTTATTTATTTATTTATTTATTTATTTATTTATTTATTTGGGTTCAAATGGTTACACCCAGTGGTATTTAACCACTGAGTCACATCCCCAGCTCTTTTCATATTTTATTTTGACACAGTTCTCCTTAAGTTGCTTTAGGGCCTTGCTAAGTTTCTGAGGCTGGCTTTGAATTTGTGATCCTCCTGCCTCAACCTCCTGAGCCACTGAGATTACAGGTATGCACCACCATGCCCAGGTCACTAAAGTTTTTAAAGGCATCTAGAATGGTGAATTGTTTCCAGAAGGTGTTCAATTGTCTTTGTTGAAATCTATTGGAGGAATCACTATCTATGGCAGCTATGGTGTTAGGAAGAACATTTCTTAAATATTAAATCTTGAAAATCAAATGGCTCTTGATCCATGTACTGTAGAATGGATGTTGTGTTGGCAGTCCTGACAACATTTATCTCATCATTCGTGTCCAACAGTGTTCTTGTGTGAACAGGTGCACAACCGATGAGCAATCACTCTTTTTTTCTCTGAGCAATGGTGTTCAGTAGTCGACTTTAACATGTTCAGTAAACCATGTTGTCAAGAGCTGTGCTGTCATCCAGGCTTTGTTGTTCCATTTATGGATCACAGACACAACAATTTTAATGCAATTCTTATGGGCCCTCGAATTTTTGGAAAAGGAAATGTGCACTGGCTTCAGCTTTAAGTTGTCAGCTCCCTAACAAGAGCATCAACCAATCCTCTGAAGCTTTAAAGTCAGGCATTTTCTTCTCTTCTCAGGTATGACAGTCCCCCATGGAATCATTTAACAAAAGGTTGTTTTGTCTAAAATAAAAATCCATTTTTCACATATGCATTTTCATCATTACTTAGGGAGATCTTCTAGATTACTTCTGCAGCTTCTGCACCACCACTTTCTATTTCAGTTTGTGCTGTTATGTCATGGGGGTTTTGTCTTCTTTTCTTAAACCTCGTGAAACAACCTCTGCTATCACCAACCTCCAAACACTTATTCTGCAACTTCCTTGCCTCTCTCAGCCTTAGAGAATTGGTTTTTCTTTTAATTAGATTTTGGTGAAGGGCATATTGCGGCTGGTTTCATCTTCCATTAAGATCACTAAAACTTCCTCCCTACAGACAGTAAGACTATTTTCCTTTCTTACCATTCATAAGCTCATTGGAGTATCACTTTTCATTTCCTTCAAGAACTTTACCTTTGCATCACAAATTGGCTACCTGTTCCATGCAAACGGCCTGGATTTTGGCCTATGTATGGACTGAGACCTCTGAAACCACAAGTGCCAAACAAACTTTTCCTCCTTTAAAATTGTTCTTGTCAAATCTTTTTTTTGCGGTGCTGGGGATTGAACCCAGGGCCTTGTGCTTGCAAGGCAGGCACTCTACCAACTGAGCTATATCCCCAGCCCTCTTGTCAGGTCTTTTGGTCTCAGTGGAAGAAAAAAATGCTAACTAAAGCACTTCGTGAATTCAGAGTTGCCACAAACTTTCAATTTGTAAAAAAGGTAATATTTGTAAACTAGATTGAAGAGCAGTGCAAGAAAACCAAGAATGTACATCTATGAGAAAATATTTTAATTTTTATACTTATGTAATCATAGAGATCAACATGAGAATTATTTTTCATTATAAGTTAAGCAATTAACTTGGTGTCAACATATGAGTTCAGTCGATCTGAGAAGTTGAGATCTCCTTAGGGTGCTGGCAAAGTAGGCATCTTGGCTTTACCAGGTTATGCATCCCCCACACCAGAAAGGTTAGCTTTCTTTGGTCCATACAATCACTCTCCAACCTCACCTTCACATTCACGTCCCATCCTTACTAAACTATTTGTGATATAGCAGAGTCATGCTCAACCTTGGCTCTGTACCTTCCCATGTGTCACTCCTACTTGAAATGGTCTTTCATTCATTCTTCAATTTTGTATTTCTTATTTACATTTTGACCACATCCCAGGCATTGCCATCTCCAAGATAATGTCTTGACTTATTTGACTTATTTAACCTCTACCCATGTACTTTCAGTCATTTGTGTTTGGCATAATTATAACATTTACCAACCAAATATGTGAGAGCATTCTCAACTCCTTCAACATAGTCTTATATATCTTTCTATCCAAAATCTGCATTTTGTCATTTTGTAGGGGACCAAAAAATATTTACTGAACATATTGATGCAAAACCCCTAGATCCTGTCATATGGTTTTAGACAGTATCTTGCTCATAGCTTAATCTCAAAGGTCTAGCAGTTTCTTAAATTTTAATAATATTTATTAAATGAATAATAAAATGACATATTTATGATAGTATCTAAAGCTTAGATTTTTTTAAGTCTATAATCCTTTGTTTAACATGGTCAGTATTCTTGGTCCTGAGTTGTTATTGAAAGAAAAAATCTATTTAAATTTATTGCTTCTTATAATCTTTCTCAGGAGAAAAATAACATATTCATTTTTTGAAACAATAAAACTTAAGCAAGATTTTTTGCCAAGCTATAACAAAATCAACATCACTGAATGATAGAAATAGAAAATCAGAACTGAACACAGGGAAAGAATATTGAATAAAAATATGGCAAGATGCCCAGGCAAATCTCAATTTATGGCAGCAGAAATGGACTGACAATTAGATTCCTGAATCATATCTCTGAATTGATCTGGTTATTTGTTCTCAGGAGTCTCTCAGTGGCATGTGGGAGAGGGTATGAATAGGATGTTTTTGCACCCTCTGGAGTGAGACTATTCAATTTAGGAGGTCTGTCATGAAGCAGTCGTTTAAAAATGAGAGAACACAAATGCCTATGTTGTGAGCATATGTAAATGCAAATGTGGATAAAAGGCAATGGTAATATCTATAGAAGGGAAAATAATTAGCCAATTCCTAGGGGTCACTCATAACTCTGATGTGAAGACATCCTTTTTTTTCAATATAGTCTCACATGTGTTCAATGGTATATGACAATGTGCTTGAATTTATAAAGTAGGAAAGAACAGAAATGAAGATTTTTAAATGTTGGGAGGGTTTCCAAAGTAATAGAGTGTGTTTGGTGACTGCCTCTGCTGTTCATGTACAGTTGATTGTCACCTTGGCACTCTCTGTTCTGCAATACTGTTGCTCAGAACTTTTCTCAAAACTGTATTCAAATCCAGCTCAGGCCAGCACTCTGTAGGAGAATCCCAGTATAGGCTGCCTCAGCTTGAGCTCTTCACCCATGTCCAGAAACTCCTGAGGCTCTCCTTGAGCTCTTGGGCTGGGTGTATCTCAAATGACCAGTTATTGCTCCAAGCTTCCCAGTGACGTCCCTTGGAGGAAATTCCTCTAGTTCATAAAGATGATCTTAAAATTCCCCCTTTGCTACTCTCCTCCCTTTTTGTTGGTTCCCAAGAGGCTTTTCTCTCTTACATTTTATCCTTCATAGGATATAATTTGGGGGATCATGTCACCATAGGCTTCTGTGATTTTGTGAGGTTAGACAAGTCAGATTTTATAGTTGATGGGATTTAGTTGACACACTTCTAAAAGTACTAGCCCCCACTGCCAACTTTTTCTGGCCCAGAGCACTGTCATCCGTATGAACATCTGCCACGTTTACTGCCACAGTTGATACTGATGCCAGTGATTAGCTGCTCATCATATTTCGCACATTGTGCTGACCTGTTTATGATCTTACCTTAGACAATTAAGCATGTGTTGGATGCTACATTTAAAAAATTGACCTACAGAGGCTAAGATATTAGATCATTGTTGGTATTTCTGAGATTGGAAATGAGACTATTTGATTTAAGATCTTAATGTCTTAACCACCAGGCAATAGAGATCCTTTTCTTCAGTTCACTCATCATTGAGAATGGTTTCACAATGTGCTTATCTGCTACATACTTTGCACAGTTGGGAATGAGACTCAGTGATTAATGTAAGTGACCCATATGTGAAGTTGGAATTGTTTGAAAAAGGCTAATCTTAAATATAACAATTAAAAAGTGATTTTTTTCCTCTTCATTTCATTCTGTCATCATTGGCAACTTTTCCAATGAATATACATGAATATATGTATAAATACAGACACCCACAGAATGTTTTGGAGAAAAAAACTAATTTTAAATTATCATTTATTTATGCTTACCTCTATTTTCCTCTTTTATCTCTGAATGCTTTAAGTTTTATTTCCTAAAAACAAGGACGTTATTTAACTTAACCATTGTCTAGTAATCAAAATCAGTGAATCTTGTATGAATACAACATTATTTTCTAATCTGCAGACTATCTTCAGTTTTCTCCAATTGTCTCAATATTGTTATATTCTGCAGTCCAGGATCATTCAGCTAGACAGCCTGTTTCATTGGTGTCTTTTAATCTGGATGAGTGCCTCAGTTTTTATTTATTTTCACTGAATATGGCAAATTTTTTGAACAGTATAGGCAAGCTATTTTGCCCAAGTTGTCTTAACTTGAGTTTATCTCTTTTTCCTTCCATATTAAAATTAAGCTGTACATTTTGGGCAAGAATATCATTGAAGTGACACATCGTCCTGCTCAAGAAGTCATATCAGCAGGTGCATGATGTTGGTTTCTCCAGATGTTGATGATGTTAACATGGATCACATCCAACAGGTTTTTGGTGTAAATTTTAATATTTTTCACTTTGGAATTAAGCAATTTGTGCAGGGATTTTTTTTAGACTACACAAATATCATTTTACTTATCAAACTGTGCTCCAGTACTTTAAGTATCTATTTATGTTTTTCTAAGTCAATCATTCTTTTCATATTCATTAATTAGGATTCCACAGGAAGGATAGCTTTAGCTTTCTCTTCTTTAACATTTATTTTTTCATTCATTTATTTATTTTGTTTTATATCTGCATGAACTCTCAGATTCTTATTTCATTTAATTCATTACTATCATAGTGTTGCTTAATGCTTAATTTTTCCTAGAATTAAACCATAGCAAGGATTTCATACTGACCTGTGTCCTTTCTTTATTATTTAAATGTCCCTGTGATTCTTGAAACATCTACATTTTTTAGTTTATGTGATTCTCTACTTAACAGGAAACGAATGGGAAAAAATCAATGCAAGTTCTGAGGGATAATTTATTAAAGTGAGAATTTCTAATTGTGGAAGTAGCTCATTTTTTTCTTACCTTTGTGTTATCCTCAATGACACTGACTGGTAACCTGTTCATCATCATCCTTTCATACCTGGACTCCCATCTCCACTCTCCCATGTACTGCTTTGTCTCCAAACTCTCTGCTCTGTGTCTCTGCTACACCTCCAGCTCCATCTCTTAGTTGTTGCTTGATCTCTTTTCAACAACCAACTTTACTTTTTCCTACACTGGGAACTACAGAGTGTGCCTCCCTGGTGGTGATGTGAGACTGTTATGCAGCAGCATGGAGTCTCTGTCATTGTGCTGTTTCATGCACCCTCATTTCTGCCCTGTGTTGCGTGTGACTTCCTGGGTAAGTGGATTTACCAACTCAGCACTTGATTCCTTCTTTACCTTCAGGGTATCCCTGTGTAGATATTACAAATATGCTAATGACCTTGTACTTACATCACTGTTTCTAAGTATCAAAGTAGTTCCTTGACATAAAGGAACAGCCCACATTATCAATGAATCATGAAGCACTGTTAACATGCTATTTTATCTTGGAAAATGGCTCTGCCTCCTAGAAACTGAAGAACATATTAAGTACGGCATAAGGAATGTGACTACATTTTCTCTTGCTCAGTTTAACCAAGTATTAAAACACTAAATTTTATGATGGTTTGAAGGATGCATTCATTAGAACAAAGCTAATTTATGAGAGGCAAAATAGTAATAAAAAACAAAAATATCATTAACTTAAATAGAAGTTTATTTCTCTTACACACAACAAGAAGCCCAAAAATAGATGGTCTCTATCATAAGAAGCTCAATGGTGCCATGTCAAGGTTTCCTCCAGGTTCCTTTGGTTTTATCTTTACCAACATAAATAAGGATTCTGCTTGAGCTCCATCCTTCACATTCACATTCAGGAAAATGATGGAAAACCCCTCCTTTAAAACCATGCTTGGATTATTCTCTAAGGAACTAATTATGCATATACACACATGTAGACAAGTGTATATATATATATATGTGTATATATATATATATAGTCCTCTCTCCATATCATTATCCCTAAGAAATACATTATAACCACTATTTACATAGCATTTACATTATAGTAGGTATGATATGTAATCTAAAGATGGTTAAAATTATGTGGAAAGAGGTGCAAAAACTATATCATATTATACAGGAGATTTGGTTATCCACTGATTTTGGTATGTGTGTGGGTCCTAGAATCAATCCCAAATAGCAACCCAGGGGTGACTGCACATATACGTGATAGAGGGAGGGAGGGAGCGAGGGTGGGGGGAAGAGAGAGAGAGAGAGAGAAAGGAACTGGCTCACACTATGTGCTGGCTAAGAAGTCCCAAGATCTGTTTGCTGTCTTAAGTCTTAAGCCTTGAGAAGAAACAGGAGAGTCAATGGCATTACTTCCAGTCAGAGTCCAAAAACAAAATAAAAATAAAAAGCAGGAGAGGACTGATGGCCTAACTTAAAGACCATCAGGCAGAAAATGTGGATTCTTTGTTACTTAGACTCTTGCTATATTTAGGCCTTCAATAGACTGAGTGACCTCTGCTCTCACAAAGGAGGACAATCTGCTTTACTTAGACTACAGATTTAAATGTTTATCTCAAGCAGAAATACTTTCAGAGATGCACCAATGGTAATATTTAACCAAATCTCTGGACATCTCATTACCCAAATTGATACATAAGAGCAAACATCGAAAAGTCTTTCTGTTTATAGTCAATTAGAAGTTAGTAGCAAAAGAAGGATTGTAAATTTAATCTGTATCCTGGAAAGTCATAAGCCTATATGAAACTCATCTTCTCTTACAATAGAAGAATTAGAAAACTAATATTGGTGCACATTTGTCTCTGTAGAAAACTAACACTGAAGGGTAAAAGAGAAAGGAATTTCCTAGATGAACTAAGATGAATTTAGTTTTCTAAAGTATGGAAGGTAATGTTTATATCATTTAAAATAAGTATGATTTTTAGCAATAATTAACATTCAGATTTTGTATAAATTACAATAAATCTCTATTTTGTCATTCTGGCATAAATTTTTACAAATCTTTGATTTTTTTGAGATGTAATAGTAAGGTTTAATTTCTTTTAAACTGATAATGAAGCTCTAGAGGTGATTAGTTGCAGGAAGTGGTTTAGACTAGTCCATTGTAATGTCCTACATAATATACAGATAAAAATATAAAATATTCTAATTTCAAATTTTAAATGTAAAATTTCCTGCTATTTTGATATTTTAAAAATCTAGACATTATCTCTTGGTTTCATAGCATGAAGGATGAGAAAGGATATAGTTCTTTTGCAAATCCCTGTTCTACATGCGCAAACATACTCATAAGAGGAACTAGCTGAAAAATTACTTGATACAGTTGACTCCAAGGAGATCAGTGTACATGTGTATGTGTGTTCACATGCTGAATGTGAGTGGAACAGCTTTCCTGAAGTCCTCACTCTTCCTGTTCCAATCTGAGCTGGACTTTCTCCAGTTCTCCTTTCACATGGTATTCGAAGACCTCATTCCCGTGTCCTTCTTAAATTATCTTCTTCATTTTTTAAGAATTATCTTCAATAACTTTCCATAGTTGATAGCACCCCAAAATTAATTTGTCATTGAATGTTTAAAACTATTTTTATCCTCATATTTAATGTGCAGAGGCTTAGATTCTCAGATTCACCTTACCTCACAAATGGAAAGCATTGTTTGGATTTTTTTTTAGCTTGCAGGGTTGCTGATTAGAACATCATTTTTATTTCTTCGTATCTTGTCCTATAAATCCTTTGTATGTAGTCTTATGATTTTTTTTCCCAGATGTTCTTTGAACTTTCCGCAGTGTCCTGAAATTTTACAGTGAAGAGCACTGATGTGAATGCTGATGGAGTTGAGATGTAGTGTAGGTACCCAGTGGTTCTCTAAATGTGGGAATTCCTTACCTTCCTTTCTAGGAAAACTTCTTAAATGATGCTTTCATGGTATCCTCCCTCCTAAAAGTTTTCAGTTTCTTCTTTATTCTTTGAATACTCCTATTTTACAAATGTACTACCATATGTTTAGCTTTGAAGATGAGAACGAAAATTTAGTGAAATTTCTTCTATTTTCCATATGATCTCTATTGTTTCTTGAATTCATTTTTCTGTTTTTGGATTTTCACATGCATCTTTTGTTTTAAAGGCTTCTTTCAACCATTTGGTGATCCTTAGCTGTCCTAAACACCTGGAGGAAGATATGCATACATGGCAATGACTTGTTCAATCTTGAGCCTCACATTAGTTAGTAAATAGCACTTGTGGTTCTGTACTCCTTGTGGGGAGGGATACTGGGTATTGAACTCAGGGCCACTCTACCATGAACTACAATCCCAGGACCTTTATTTATTTATTCTTTTAATTTTGAAACAGGGTCTCTCTAAGCTCATGAGAGTCTTACTAAGTTGCTGAGGCAGGCCTCAAGCTTGCAATTCTTCTGCCTCAACCTCCAGAGTTGGTAGGATTACAGGCAGGCTCCACTGTGTTCAGAGGTCCTCTACACTTCTACAGGACTATTTCTCCAGGAAAAGAAGTTCTCCAATCATCAGTTCACAGGGTGTAAAGTAGAGGAGTGAGGGAAAGGCAGCTGTTGGCCAGGAGCATCTGCACTCAGTGCCTCACCAACCACTTAATCCTCAGGTGTCCTGGAGGATGTCTCCTATTTGATGGCAGCTGTTCTAGTGGTCTCCAAATCAGAAGTTCTGTGACTCAATATCCATAGACAATAGACCCACTTTCTTCTGCAGAACTTGTTTTAGTCAGCTTTTTTGCTGCTGTGACTAAATGATCTAGCCAGCACAATTATAGAGGAGGTTTATTTGGGGGCTCACAGTCTCAGAGGTCTTAGTCCATAGAAGGTCAGCTCCTTTTCCTCAGGGCTCCAGGTGAGGCAGAACATCATGGTGGAAGAGCATTGCAGAGGGAAGCAGCTCACATCATCATGAAGCAGAGAGAGAGAGAGAGAGAGAGAGAGAGACTCCACTGGCCAGATACAAAATATATACCCCAAAGCCATGCCCAAATTCCCACCACCTGTGGCCACACCCTACCACCTCAATTAATCCCATTAGGGATTAATCCACTGATTGAGTTAAGACTCTTACAACCCAATCATTTCTCCTCTGAACCTTCCTGCATTGTCTCACATGTGAGCTTTTGGGGGAGACCTCACTTCCAAACAATAACAGAGCTTAAGGAAGGTGAACTATTGGAACTGTGGGAGAGCACCTTGGAGGTACGTGTTCCTAAACAGACTTTCAATATATCTTCTACATTTAAGCTCACTTTAAACCATGACATTCAGCACTAACTTGCACCCCTAATTCTTGACACTTTTCATGACTCTGTAGCACAAATATGTTCTTTTGATGGGCAATTCCCCATAATCGTGTTCCAGATTTTTTTTATCTATCATCTATCTATCTATCTATCTATCTATCTATCTATCTATCTATCATCTATCTATAGAGAGAAACTGCATATCCTTATACTTTCTCTAATTAAAAATTAAATTTTAAGCATGCTATAATCATTTTATGTCATTTTCATCATATACATTAAAAAATAAGGTGTTATTTCAGTTATGTTTCTCAAAGACTCAGAAAAGCATGATTCATATTCACCATCTATAACTGAAAATGTTCATTTGTTTTCCAATAATTTGTTTTATATTTACTTTACTCTATTTTACACTATTGAAAATGCTCCTGAAAAATCACTAATAACTATTTTTCCCAGACCCAGTGGATTCTTTCCATTTATCTTGATGACCACATATCATTTTCAAAAATTTTGTTGCACTGATTTTGTAACTCTGCTTTCCTTTTAAGTACCTCCCATTTTTTCTAACAATTTCTCAGTCACATCCCTCTCTGTGATCTTCCTGTAATCTAGTTTCTTTGTCTTCCTGGCTGTCTTTGAAATTAACTGAAATTCTCACTTTTGTCAGTTCAAATCACATTCTACATCTTCAGCAATCCCATTTCAATGATTATTTTTGGTACCATTTGTATAACAGTGATCCCCAAATCTGAATCTCCACCCCTGACTGATTTCCTAAACTTCAGACACGTGTACCTGCTCCTGTGCTAGATACTCAGTTCTGCTAATCGTTATCAATTGGAATTTCCCAAGTATCTCGAATTCAACCTGATTTTGAGCTCACCTTCTAACACCAGGTGTCTTCCTTTTCATAGGTGTTGCAGTTCAGTAGATGCCACTACTCCTTGATTCACATTTTCTTGAAAAAGGCAAATATTCAAGATTTTCCCTTCCTTTCTCTCATCATGCCCACTAAATTATTTATAACTTAATCTTTGATTTATTTGCTTTAAGTCCATCTCTCCTGTTCTAATTTTTAGGGTCATCTGACAATGTCTCTTTCTTTTCAAATATATTTTTATTCTTACAATAATTAGTTTCATGAACCCCACTACTTAAACTTAAAGTCCACACTTCTTAATGTTTTATGCAAGAATGATTGTTATTAGCCATTGTCTCTACAGCTTCATTTTCCATAATGTTTTCTTGATTTAACTTATGAACAAAAACTTTCCTGAGTTTTCTGTTATGCCATTTTGTATTTAAATGGATTAATAATATATTGCTTTCTTTTCTAGGGACACCTCCTGTCTTGCTTTAATTGTTCAACTATTTTTCACTCATCTAGTTGTGATGCAGCCTCCTTCATCTCTTCAGAATGGAGTGTCTGGTCCCTCATTCTTCTGTTATAGTCTATCTCTGTTTACAAAATAGTTTGTTCATTCTTATCTGCTATGATGTATTCAGTTTCCTAAAGGCAGAGATAGTGTATCATTTACTGGGAAAGCCAAAGAATAAAATATGGTGCCAGAAAAGTACTAGGCAAAACATTTTTTTTGTTGAATTACCAGGATATTTCTCTTTAACTTTGTATTCTTTTGCCATTTTCTATTCGCTCTTTAAGTATTTTGCTCATATATATATGAAAGACAATTCCATGTTGAAAATATACTTGTTTTCACAGCCATGGAAAATGCTTCTATTTTGTAACTCATGATGAAGTTACAACTTAATGGAAATTTAGCTAAGGCTGATCCTGCTTTGTAACTTGAGATTTGAAGCATTAATTCAACCCTCAAGCTCCATTAATCAAATGAAGAAATTGTACTAGATAATGCATCAAAGACCTTCCTGGAAAGCTGTAAGCAAATGTTACCTGCTATCAAAAAGAAAAAAAAAGTTTTCTAAAAGCTTATAACAAATAGACAATTCTGGATATCAGTAGCAAATGCAGGATTTTATTTCCCCTGAAGAACTGAAAGACAGGCATTTGGTCACAGGAGATAGGAGAGTCAGGCTGAACATCTTAACTCAGTTCCTGTTATCTATGAATGTGCCTTTAACTATGATTTTGTGATAAGGAGGTCTAAGTGAAACCATTTTCTTTCCTTACATCTGTTAATAGATTTGAGATTATGACCAAAGTGATTTGCTAATATCATTGTGTTTTTATTGAAATAAATGGTAGTAAGAACTTCAGTTCAGAATAAGCAATGATATGTGACTAGTTGGGAAAATCATAAGGTAAAATTTGGAACTAATGAGGTCTATTTCCCAAACTAAAGCAATTTCAGTAATTTACATGAGTCACCATGACAAGTTTTCTCCTGTGACCAATTCACAATTTAACTCTGATGCAATCTATTAGAGATAAAAACAATTTCCTAGGGTTTTAATCCTTTCTGCATATTCTTAATTGCTTCCAGCTGTAGCCAAGCTGATTCTGGATGAACCTGTACAAAGCATTATAGGGAAAAATAAGAACTCAAATTCTATTAAATTAAAAATATAATCTGAATGTCTACTCTGTCAGGCTTATATCAAACGTAGCAGCAAGCATCTCAACTTTTTTCTAAGTAGCTGATGAGTCAAAGAGAATTTCCAGTATTATTTTTCATCTTAATAAAGCTCTTGCTCTTTTCCAAGAAGAAATGTTGAAGTGACTTACTTTAGTGTATAGCGAACCTGTACATTTGTCATAAGTGATCTTTCAATTGTAATGAGGCACTAGATGTTCATAATAATGTTATTTTGAATTGGTGCATACCATATGGGTTCAAAGGTGATGTAGCAATGCCTGCATTTTTTGTTACAGATGCCTTCTTAACCTCTGCTCTTTTCAATTGCTGTGGAAACTTACTGTGTGTGTTTGTGTGTGTGTGTGGGTGGGTGTGTGAAGGAACAAAACCTCTGAAAATTAGGAATGCTTTTGATAGGAATGTAGGCAGGAAAGAAAAATTAAGTTACTATTATTAGTTATTCTAATTTTTTTGTTCAGTAGGAACCTTTTCTTAAAAAAAAACCTTTATAGCTTAATTCTAAAAAAGCAGTATAAATATTATAGTAATTTCCTGCATTGCTTGTAAAAATAACAAGGAAATTGATCACTTAATATATCCTAAATTCGGGGCTGGAATTGTGGCTTAGTGGTAGAGCACTTACCTACCATGTGTGGGGCGTTGACTTTGTTTCTCAGCACTGCGTACAAATAAATAAAAGTTCATCAATAACTAATAAAATTATTTTAAAAATATCATATATTCATTATTTCACAGTTTTAAAGGACAGAAGCCCAAAATCTAGGAGTTGATAGGTCATACTTCCTCTGAAGATTCTAGGGTTGAATCCTTTCTTGCCTCAAGGCACTCTTTAACCTGTGCATTAACTCAATCTCTATTCCCATCTCCATATGGCCACCTTCTCCTCTGCACCATCTTTTCCACGTCAGTTTTTTATGAGGACATAGATCATTGGACATAGGGACTACCTGGTAATCCAATGATCTCATCTCAAAATCTTTAACTGAATTAAAATCAGGAAAGCAGCCCCATCTTCCTTGTTTTTCCAAATATAATCATGTTCAAAGGTTCTGAGATTAGGATGTGGATATATCTTTTGAGGAAGGCCATCATTGAATAATCTTTTAATCAGATTGACAGCCCAACTATATGGGTAGAGGAAAATATTTTGTACCTCTCTGGGTCTGGCAACCAAGTTCCCTATAAATGTCCTTGCATGAGAGAGGTCATGGATAATTCTCTGATTGCTCAAGAAAATCTCAATTAAAAAATGTAACCAATTGCTGCTTATCTTCCATTGCTCTGATGCACTAATATGTTGATCATTCTATTTTCTTAATGTGTAAAATACTTTCACTATGTTTTTATCTTTTTCATATCTTTCTCTTTGCTTCATTCTTTTCTTTCTTATGTTTTCCCATAGACTTTAAGGTTGCTGTAACTAGATAGAAGAAGAAGAAAATTTCAATTGTATGGATACGATCTCCTGCTTCAAATTCAAGTCATATTATAATCACCTTTCAAAGAGAGAAGGAGGTTAAGAATGTGCTGGTACGTATGTGCACAGAGAAGCCAAGAGGAATTAATAGAGAAATGAATTGACAGATTCTAAAGGTGCAAAATGCATTTGTAAGTTCTTGTTTGAAAATTGCATGACCTAAGAAGACAGGTTTGTGTCAGAGAGGAATTATGTGAGTGTTAGAACTGTTGATAAGGATAATTAATGGGAAGAGAAATCAAGTGAGAATGAATCATTTGACAATACTCTTCCAAATGATCTGAAGAAATCCAAGAGGAAGTGAGAAGTTCATAAATTAATCTATCTCAACCTTCATTGGCAAATTTATACGTAGAATTTTGCATTTCTATAAACACTTATGGGGTGCCTACTGTGTGTGCCTACTTCACTTTAGTACATTGAATCTGTCTCAAACACAGAGAAACCATTATGTTGTATTCTAGATATTTGTGTAGTAACCTGAGTGAAAAGTGACATTTATTCCAGACCCCACCTCACCTCCCCACCTTGGTCAGCTGAGTTAACATGAACCTAAAGACCTCCCTTTTATCCTGTCCCATTGCTGTTGACAAGAACTAACTTCCCCCAAATGTGAACAATATCCTGTTTTTCAAAATATTGCTCCCAAGTTTGACCTATAAACCTAAGAAAGGAAAGACCCTGTTCAAGACCTCATATTACTTCTATCTCATGCACCTGATTTAAGACCTGAGAATGAGCATTGGACACATGCACAATTAGTATTATGCCACATGAATCTGTCAATCACCCCTCACTTAGCATAAGCATAAAGCTTAGTAGCAAAAAACCTGTCAAAGGTGAACAAAAAATTCAGAAGTGCATGTAGTCCCAGAGGCCCTCTGAGTCTGTGGGCAGACAGGTTTATCATTTCTCCACTGCACCCTACCAGTGTTTCTTCTACCAACAAACTCTCTTAACTGCTTTTCCTTATCTTGGTGAATTCTTACCACCCACATACCACTATTACCCAGGTTCTGCAACAGAATCTGCAAATTCCCAATTCCTTACGTAATAGAATATAGAATATTAAACAAATTGAAACAAATATGTGTACAAAGAACTCTAAACTGAGTATTGTAAAAGTTGTGCTAAAATGTAAAGAATACTTGGATTGTTCAGAATGTTTGAAAATCACATAAATGTCAGATCTATGCATTTCTCATTTCAAAATAGTTTTTTCTTCACAGTGTGCTTTTAATAGAGATTAGATAGCAGTAGTAGTGCTGTCGTGGACCAATAAATGAACTTTAATAGTGGGATATAAGGTGGTTTTATACACATATTGAAGTATGGAAAAAAGATGCTGTGATTAATAAGACACTATTTCTTGTCATGGATGTTAGGTAGAAACAATTTTCAGAATGTGTCAAAACTTTAACAATATAAAATATTTCTAAATGGTTCTCACTCACATTTTTAACTTTTGTTAAATGGATAGGTAATTTCAACTTAAGCCTGAAGTCTTTACATTTTAGCTCAAGTGATATGCACATAAGAAGTTGTCATTTTTCCAAAGAGGTAAGAAATTTCAAATGAAGGATTAATGTAGGTATTTCCTATTGTTACTGTTTTTCTCTGTGCCTTGAATTTTGTTCTGTTTTAACCATGGTACTTTCTCACCTCACTGTTCCTGACACTTTAATTCTTCTTCCACATTAGGCTCTTCCTTTCTGTGCATTTAATCACGTTTCCAAGGCAATTAACTCTCCTGATCCCTACAATCATAAGTATAAATGTTCTAACTTCTAAATCATAAACACACTTGCTAAATCTACCCTCTGGACACTAAGATTAAATCTCATGAAAAGCAAGTTTTTTTTTGAAAAATAATTTGAAAGCCAACTATCATCATAACAACCCAATTTACCCTTCTCTATCTGCTCAGAACAGTCAGAAAGCCATAACTGATGATGTTTGTTACTTATGGTCAGAGTTAAATGATCTCTGGGAAGCATACTGGATAAATTCCCATAAGACCAGGAGCCTGACAAGTTTCCTGTTCTTTGGTTCTGGTTCCTCTTGATCATGAGCTGAAGAAGTATAAGCTTCTATAATACATACTTCCCCAGTGATCTTAACAAGCAGTCCTAAGATCATTTCCCTGTACTATAGGAGACCATTGTTTTGCTGAAAAATCCTTTCACTGCTTAACATGGAAAATAAACTGGAAGATAATGACACTATGAAGAGCTTTAGATAGACACTGATGATAATAAATAAATGAAAAGAAGCACAGTTTGTATTTTTAAAAACATATTTTAAAACAAGTTTAAAATATTGCATAATTTTTCACTTCCATATGGCTCATTGGAATCTCAATACTGCCTATTGTCTGTTGGAGACTATACATCTTTAGTTCTTTATAAGATTCAGAGCTATTTCTGGATCTCAGTTATGAGGCAGAGGCTGAATCATTCACATTCTTTCTGAAACTGAGGTTGGCTCAAGGCCAAGTCCTTCAGGGGAATTTCCATTAATCTTATTTTGGTCCTATCTTCGGAAAAGGTGATGAATTATCTTAATGGAATATCTGCTAAAGAATAGTTAGGTGAGATCTTAGCTTTTACTTTAATAACCCACTTGAAAGAAAATAAAGTGTAAAGATGCACTCTTTTGAGTGGTTCAGATTTTAGACTCTGGACTCAGGCCTGCATTGGAAGTCTTACTTTGGCAATTGTGACTTTAATAAACCTACATGACCTGGTTCACAGATTAGGTTTTTTTTTTTTTTTCCATTTCTAAAATGAAGATATGGAAGCTCACAGTCACAGTTATTTTGACCATTAAACAAGATTCTGTCTACGGAGGCCTTAAGTAAATTGCTTGATGCAGAGTACAAATAAGTATTAATTAACATTAAAAATCAAGTCCTCATAAGAATCACGTTTTTTGAGAGACTTCTTTTTAGTCTTTGATATAACGGTGTACAGTGAGATAACCAGTTTTAAGAAATGAGCAAATAAAGAAACTGCCAGAACTGCTAGAAAGGGATATGCACAGACCCTCTCTGGTTATAGACTCCTGTCAACAAGAGCAGAAGTTTTTTTTCAGAAGAATACAGTGGCACAGGGATTGTATTGTATTTTTACTATAAATATTATTTATTTCACTTTTAAAATAAGCACACTTCTAGAAGAAGGAAACAAAACTAGCATAGATGGATGATATGAAGGTGACTTTAACAATTAAAAAATGTAAAAACCTGCAAGAACATACATACCACTTTGCTTATATTTCCCTGGATGTGTTCTTGACCTACCTCTTTTTCCTATTTCACTCCAAAGAGGTTATTATGGGCAGACTGCTAACATAGGAGAAATGTGTAGTATGAGTAATTTACTATTTGAAGGACTAACTGAACAAAGACAAAAGACATAAAAAAAAGTAATCAACTGCTTTTGGGGTGTTTCATGGCCCTAAACTTGAAATATTAATGAATACCTTAAAGAGTTACTCTTTATTTCTACTCCTACACAAGCACAGGAGCAATATAGTTCTGGGGATATAAGTCTGCTTTTCAGTAATACATAATTTAATTCTGTTCATATAGTTATGCTCTTTGCATTTTGTGAAATTTACCAGTAAATACACAATCATCAATTTTGGTAGGCTCTGAGAGGTGCATGGGGTTGTTCTGGTTCTGATAAAAAGAACACCAATGACCCACTGGCCTAAAGGAATCACATGAATGGTACTAAGTGGAGGTCAAATATTCAGCTTTTATAAAATTGACTAGAGGATTCCTTGCCTACATTATTACAATAATTGTGAAAGTCATTATAGAAATCACCCAGTGTCATATGCTTTTCTTTAACATTACTATGACATTGAATGTATTCTATGGTTTTTATTTTATTTTCCTAGAGTTTTATTGGTTTCATATGAGCATAATATCCTGGGACAAACATTTTTAAAAGTGCCTTATAAATTCTTATGTAATGATGAAGCTAGGTACAATGTTTTGGACAAAAGCTTAAAAATGTGTCATTCATAGATAAAGCAATAGGGAGAAAATCTTCAATTTAAATATTGAAGTAGAAAAAATTATTTATAGATAAAACTAGTATGTACATTACTATTCCTCGAATTAAATTTAATCTGTTATAAACATATATAATATATTGAAACCCCTTAATTAATTAATGTTAGGTAGATAGATCAATAAATAAAGTCAGTGTTTTTTATCTTTTAGTACTTTGCAATTCTTTATTTGATACATTATAATACACATAACAATGGGATTCATTATGCCACATATGTACATGCACATAACATAATGTTAACTAATGTCATTTCCCTGTACCTACCCTTTTCCTGCCTTTATCCTCTTCCTGATCTACTTGCTCAAATCTACTGATTTCCTACTATTATTATTATTATTGTTATTTTAATTAGTGATATAAAGTTAGGATTCATCATGCATCTATACTTTTAAAAAGAGGCTGGGACAAAGTTTAATTCATAAGAAACAATTAGCTTTTACTCTCCTTGCAACTTTAGGAGTATGTCTTAAATCTGAAATACATTGATGGAACTATCAGGCTCATTTCCAAATGTAATCAGCCTGTAAGAAGTTGATCCACCATCTCTTCTACACATTTCAGCTAAAAAGAATTATTATACTTATTTGGTCACATATTAAATGGTAAGAAAGAATGAAGTAATTTTCCCATTCTGGTCAGGATCATAGGCCAGAAGGGCTTCATCCCCCAGACCTCAGCACACAGCCTTGTCTTCTACTCCTTGCTTCAGTCTCACCCAATGGTTTGCCAACCTTACAATGCATAAGAATCACTAGGAAAATGTACATTATGCCATACATATTTAACTTTACACACAATTTTATAGGATATTCAAATATAATTATGACTAGCAATATGTTTTTTGCCTTTTCAAGGAAAACTTAGCTTGTAATCTCAGAATTGTGACTCCTTTCTCATTGCAGCATGATATAGAAATGTTTATTATACCATCTTCATTGTAGATTCCAGTTGCAACTTTTCAGCTCAATCTGTTCATGTAACACAGCAATTAAAAGTACTGTGTGTGAAATCTACAAACAACTATAACTCATTAAGTCTCAAGAAAAATAAAGCTTATGTCTCTGTTTAGGGTTGCAGCTTTAAGACTGAGTTTAGTAAAATGATCTTCTCTCCAGTACAAATGGAATTCAGTTATTTAAAAGACACTATAAAAAAGACTCTGCCAGGAAACTATTCCTCAAAAAAGACTAAGGAAAAGAAAAACCATATATCCAATTTTTAGAAATAATTCCCACAAACTACTTAACAGTAAGAACTGGTCCAGATGGCTTTGTTTAGTTGATATGGTAACTCTTCCAATAAATATAAACAATAGTTATTGATTCATTACAATAGTACTTAAGAGATTTCATCTTCTTAAAGTGGAATCCCATTTAAAAATGAATTAAACCAGTGCTGTGTCTCATTCTTTCAAATCCAGAACTCTCAAAGGACTTGTAGAAGAGGAGATAAAGGTTTTGGAGTTACCTTGTAATGGAATGTCAGTTACATAATAAGCTTTGACCAGACTTTTTCTGCTAACATTCAAATTTTCTGAAGTAGTTACAAATTTATTTCTTTTTTAATGATATAATTATAGAGGGAAATATCTATTTGTAGGTGTGTATACACACACACACACACACACACATACAGAAGACCAGGCTGGGTTTGGGAGAAGCTGGCAACCTGGAAACATCAATGGGCACTTGCAAAATCTTCCCCCAAACTTGTTCTTTCTAACCAAAAATCAGAAAAAGTTGCAACTTGGCAAAACAGAAAACTTTAGGCAGCACTCTACTTCAGCCAAGCACTGCAGAAAACATACTGTGCCTCTTTCCAACATCAAATAGATAGAACTAGACTTTCTTCTCTCACCAGTCTGCAAGAGAAATCGTCAGCCCATCAGGGTCATGTAGAGAAAGGGGGGATGAAGGACCAGGACTGTCACCCTGCTAAGTGAAAAGTCCCAAGATGGTTCCAGTAGAGGTCATGTGGGAAGCCTGGACTTTCTCCTTGACCTCCCTGTGACCAGGAGCCCCTGCCACTCTCTTTGGATTGAATTCTGAGAAAACTAAGTGCAAAGTTGAGTCTTTCACCACCTATGAACAGTAGGGAGTCTGTGTCTTCACTGTAGTGTCAGTAAGACCTTGTGGGGGACATAACAAGGTGCCTCCCCCCCCAGCCAGGTTGGTATCCCTGAGACCAGTGAGGGACCTCAGCATTAACCCCCACCCAGCAGCAATGGTAAGTGCCCCCAACTCCACTGCTCACAGAGGTGGGCTGGGAAAACACCCTCAACTACCGCCTGGCAAAAAAGGTCTCTTCCTCAGTTGGGCAGTATCAGAGTAAGCTTCCCAAATGCACAGTATATATATAAGATCCATAGTATCAACACCTAGTTCTCCCAGATGTCCATGTTTCAGTTAAAAAATCACTTATCATACCATGAACCAGAAATAGGCCTCTTGAATGACAAAAGCCAATCAACAGATGCCAACATGGAGATGACACAGACGTCAGAATTACACAACAAGGATTTTAAGGTGTCCATCATAAAAATGCTTCATTAAGGAACTAGGAACATGATTAAAACAAGTGAAAATACAAGGATGAAATGTACAAAATGTGAAAAATGAAATTAAAAGTAAAATACAATTTGAATTTAGTCAACAAGAATGAATAGTTATAAATCTGTCAAAACATGAACAGGAATTTGGATGCTAATACATAAACTACAACCCACTGGTGGAAGAAATAAAAGAAGGTCTAAATAAATTAAAGCATAACACTTGGTTATGGATTGGAAGATTCTAATAAAAAGGTATGTATCTTTGATGAAGGAGTAAGTGCAATACAATGGGAAAAGGTCAGTCTGTTTTCAACAAATGGTGTTGGAACAACTGGATCCACAAGCAAAGAAAGGAATTTAAACACAGACCCTAAGCCCTTAACAGAAATTAACTCCTAAAGGATGTAAAACTAAACATAAAATACAAAACCATAAAATAATTATAAAATTGCTTAGGAAAATCCTACAAAACCTTAAGGGTTGTGATGACATTTTAGATATAACCAAAGGCACAATCAATGAAAGAAATAAAGTTGTTTCATTAAAATTAAAACCTCAACTCTGCCAAAGACAATGACAAAAGAAAACACATGCCACAGACTGGAAAAAAAGATGTGCAGAACACATAGCTAATAAAAGACTGTTATCCAAAGTGTACATAAACCTCTGTTATGATTTGGATGCCAGATGTCCCCAAATTGCTCATGTGTGAGAATATGCAAGATGGTTTAAAGGACAGATGATTGACAGAATTATGAGAGTCTTAACCCAATCAGTGAATGAATCCCCTGATTGGATTAACAGAGTGGTAACTGAAGGAGGGTAGGGTATGGCAGAGGAAATAGGTCATTGGGAATGTGTATTTGGAATCTGATGAGTGGTGTCCATATTTGCTTCCTGATCATCATGTGAGCCACTCCCCACTGCCGCACTCTTCCACCCTAATGTTCAGCCTCACCTGGAGTCCAGAGGGACATAGCCATAGCTATCTATGGACAGAGACCTCTGAAACCGTGAGCCCCAAAATAAACTTTTCCTCCTCTAAAATTGCTCTTGTCAAGTCTTTTAGTCACAGCAGTGAAAAAAACTGACTAAAACAACCTCTTCAAACTCAACAATAAGAAAATAAATGATCTAAACAGTTATATCTTAGAGTACCCTCTTGTCGAAGAGGAACAAAACAATGAGGAACAGTGCCTGACACAACAGAGACAATTTAAAAAAGGTTTAAATGAAATCTCAAGATGAATGAAACACTGTTTATAAAAATATAGTAATACACAACTTTTGAAAATGTCTAATCTGTCTCCATATGCACCCACAAGTAATGTTGAAGGAAGGACAGAGTTTTAAGAGAATGACCCTACATTCCCATTAGATGCTAATTACTTTCTCTCTTTCTCATAACAAGTGTTAAAAAATACAGAAGTCAGAAAGACTTCTCTGTTTAATCACAAAATTAAATTCACTATGATGTTCATTATCACTGTGGGGCCCTAAACTATGAATTTGTTCCTTGGAACAACTTTTATATTAATAGGAACAATAAGAAAGACATCTCAGGATATATATATATATATACATATATATATATAACAGAGACACACACATATTTTATGATGTAAAATTACATTCATTACAATCTCTATGGTATATATGTTTTTTAACACAATTGAAATTGTTTGAAGCACATTTATATGTAAAAACATCAGAGATCTTTCTGATATTTTATTTTACTTTTAAGGAAGAGAGAAAAATAGGCTCCATATTCTTCTTTAAGTATATTACAATTAATTTAAGGAATGGTTTAAATTTTATATCTTTGTCAAAATATTGCCTCTGATCCAAACTTCCCTTTCTCCATCATTGAATTGAATATTGAAACCTAAGGGCCATTAACTTCAGGCCCATGGCGAGTCTTAACAATGGAAATCACTGGTCATCTGGTTTGGTCAGCCACCTTTTTGCCTTTTTGGACAATACCATGACCTATTTGCTTCTAGTAATAGTTAGCACTCAATCACAGAGTTGTAGCTTTTTTTTTTTTCTCTTCTTTCTATGAAACAGAATCAGGAGAGGGAAAGCATTAAGTGCTGCTTAAAACTACCTACAGTTCAGACTGTCCTTTTCTGGCAAAGAAATGTTAGTTACTTCATCAGCCTTTTGATCTGTGACAGTGCTTCTTAGAGAGACCCAGCAGGTTAAGATTAATACAAAAAGTAAAGAGTCTTTGCAGTTTTCAAAATACTATCACTTGTATTTTAAATTATTTTAATGAGCACTACCTATTAATTAAAATTAATAACTTTACAGAAATGGTTGTTTATTATGGAGATGTAGATATTCTCTATCGCTGAGTGAAAGCAGAGTTGGAATTTTAACGTTACTCTAGGAACAATAAGTCTGTTTAAAATGAGCTGGGAAGGCCAGCAGGGAAAACTTTTTTCCCTCTTATTAGCCAAATAATCAAGCAATTAATGTCATTCATTTGTTTAGAGAGTCATTTGTTCAACAAATATGCATGGTTGCTAATTATATGATAGCATCAAACTTTCTCCCAAGATTAAAATCCAGTGAACAGTCCATTGAACTATGATATGTACTCCTTTTTTTTTCTTTCTTCTTCTTCTTCTTTTTTTTTTTTTTTTTTTAACCCTGCTGGAGAATGTGGACAGAGGTCAGAAAGTGATAGAAAAGGAAGGAGGGAGTATCTGTATTCTGTGGAGTGCATTCTCACCCACATTCCTATTCTCTCCCTCCTTCCTCTATATACAGAATAGGATCATGTTCCTAAAAAAATCTGGGTGCACAGTAACCTTTCACTTATCTGGAGATTAGAATTCCAGCAACTTTACACAGAGTCAATAGTAATCAACAAAGAACAAGAATTCTTATAGGTCACGACTGAGGATTCCCCACACAAAGCTCTGTTAAATCAAGATTGAAGGGTAAAGTAATCTGAACATCTAAAGTTTTTACTCAACTCAAAAGGAAGAAGAGGAATTGTGCATCTACGAAGGTTCAGATGTTCATTCAGTGTGTCTGATTATATGATTAGAGGTATTCAATACTTCAGTGAGGTCAGGTACTGTCACGGTGTTGATATAGGAAATTGAAAGCCTCAGAAATGGTAAGGTGAAACTGAATTTGAACTTGTGTGTGAGCTAGATTATCTTTAGATGATTGCACTATGACATTACCTGTGCATATTTATGCAATTGCTTATGGGAACCCAGTTCCATATAACTTGAATATTGAATCAAATTATGGAGAAAAGCAAACGATATTGAGGAGGAAATTGGAGATAAAAACAACTTGAAAAAAAGAAATAAAAGTGAATTCAACAAATTCAGCTGTTCAAATTTGCTTTCCAGACTCCACAATTTTTGTTTTAGTATGGAGCAAATTTTTTCAAGGAAACACAGAGTTGCTTACCTAGCTAGGGCCTCTGTGCTGCCCAGCCTTTTCTTTTTCACTTTATTTCACACATATTTCTTAACCTCCAGAAATGGGCATCCAGGTTGGTTTAGAGGACATCTTAGTATCTTTCTTTATTACTTAATTTTAATTACATATGTTTTCCTATTATAGTATTACCATTTTGTGATGTGTTCATAAGATTCTCATTTGGATATAAAACAAGAAAAGAATAGAAAAATGTAAATCATTATTTTTATTTTTCTATCAGATGCCAAACCCTATTTGGAGTATCCACAATAAGAATATTCTCCTTTTGGTCCTTGGTATTGTTTTCCTCCTTCTCTTTGCAAGTCTGAGCTTCTCTTATATCTTCCACTTCCTTGGAAATAGTTTCACAATGTGCCTATTGATTTCTCTGACTAGCAGGGTATGTTTTATCATATTAATATGAAATCTTTTTCATTTCTGTAGAGTTAATATTGTCTCTTTGATCTATTTCATTATTTTGGATTTTGCCCAAGGTCACATTGCAAATATAGAGGCCATAGGCATGCAAAATGTTATTTCCATATTATAGTTATGCCATGTAAACCAATATATTTTTTTTTTATGTGCTGTGAAGATAAAATTGAAATGACAAAGTGATAGAGAGATGGCTATGTTCGACTTGGTCTGGATTACAGGACCATCAGCTTTGTTTTGCTTTTTCTCGGTTCAGGCAAGTCTTCATTCAACTTAAGTGATTCCTTCTGTTTGTTTCATGCACTTAAAAAAGCAAATTAATCTTAGTATTTTCATAAAGTAATAAAAAATGCTCATAACATATTAGAAGCTATGCAAATGAAAGAAGAGGTTACTAATTTCAATAGGTTACTAATTTCAATTCAAATCAAATTAATATGGCTAAGAGGAATTGAAATGTCATTTAATACTCTGTCTTTAGCATTTCAAAAATCATTTTAACTTCTAGGTGATTGTTGCATAAAACTTCTATGATAGACAAGTGTCTAGTTTAACTTATGAAAGGGAAGCCAAAGAAAATGAAAAGATCAGCCTGAACCACTGACAAAATAAAAACAAATGTGTTTCCATTTTCTTTATGTTTATTTTTAATTTCATAACATTTAGTTTCTAGTACATATCATTGTTTTCTGACTACTCTGTTTCTATGCTTTCACTATTTAACCATGGAGAAGTTTCTACATAGTATTTATAGAAAGGATGCAATGAATATGTTCTGGTAAGTTTCTAATTTTGGAACTGCTGCATAAATGTGCTTAGAACTGATGTATCATTAGTATAACTGTCCTTACAATAAAAATTAAATGCAACTTTATTGTGATGTGCAGAAAAAGTAAAAATAAAAATAAAACAAACATATATGTGCACATTTTGGAAATGCAGATGGTCTTTCTTTTCTATTTAAAACTTCTCCATACTTTTCAGGTTTTCCATAATGAGACTGTGTTGCTTGGGCATAATAAAAATTACATGATCAAAGTATCATTTCTGTTGTTAAAATTCTTACTAGAAATTATCTACTTTAAACAATATAACTAACATAAATATATATATCATATTAAAATTTAGAAAGAATTTTATGTTTCTAAAACTTTAATTTGAAATAAAATCCAGAATTTCTCTGTATTATTCACTATAAAAGTGTTTTTAATTTAACAAAGCACACAGTAAAAGGTTAAGGCACATTCTGCTGAGAAATTCGGGCAGATAAGAGAACATTAAGAGTCGAGTCACTACATCTGAGTAGAGAAGACAAGGATGAGGTATTGTCACCCACAGGATTTAATTTCCTGACCTCTGAATATATTGTTGAGAAACAGAAAGGAACAAAATCTTGTTGCCAGACATGCTGCTTAAGTTGCCATCCAGAGCCTTGAGACCCACAATCTCAATGGCCTTTTAAGGGAACATCCTGTTTAAATAATGATTATGTGCTTCTAATCCATCCTCATTCAGGAAAAGGTTTCTTATGACTCATTTATTTTCTTGGAAAAAAAGTCTATCAACACCTCAACTTATATTACACTGAAATGAATTAAGGAAAAAAAATGTCTGTAACACAAAAGGACCTGCAGCAGCACAGTGTTTGCAATCAAACAGTTTAACCAATTTTTCCTCAAGGAAATATTTATGGGTTTTCAGACCAATTCTGCTCCAACACCCACAGCATGAATCTTTACGCTCTCACGTAGTTAAAATTGAGTAAATGTGTTAGTTGGGGGTCACTGAAACATGTGGGCAACATTCACATCTTTGTTTTCTAATTAATGTTAAATTTTGGCACACCTTAGACAGCCATGCAAAGACAAATTCCTGTCTAATTCCTGGATTTCTTCTTAATCTACATGGTGTTCACACAATAACTGAAATGATTTTCAGATTTGCCACTTACATTTTCTCTCTAACTCTGTACCTCCTGAGATAAATTCAACTAAGAGGTCTACCACGATGTACTGATCAATCATCTTTTATCAAATCTGTTTTTCCTAAACAGTACCTAAAGACAGGTACTGTTTTCTTATCTCTGCTAATGCCTAACTCAGCTCTCTCTCATGTGTCAGGTTAATTAATAAGCTTCTAACCACAGTCTCTTGGATTGTATTCCTGGCCCTGTGCCTTCTTTCTCACTGGGACCCAGGGAGTGGTCTCCTTCCACCACTTATACCTTTCAGGGAAAATGATTCTGAAAAACTAAATCTAAGACAGTTTCTGGTATGACAGTTTGTTGAACCTGTTCGTCCTTTCCAAAGGACAACGTTATCCTACATAAGATTGAGCCTGGGGAAAGAGAAGGAGCATGCTGAATGTAATTAGGAGGTAGGTATGAATTTGCTTAATTTTCTATTCCACAGGAGGCCTATGGCAAAAGGGTAAGAATATATAAACAGTCTGATCAAAAAGAAAGGGGAAATACTCTTTTCCTTATTTTCTCCTTTACTTTTCAAAGAGCTGTGAGCAGAGTCATGAATGTGAGCCTTTACTCTCTAAAAGGGCTGATATTCAAGAATATCCTTCAGAAAGTTAATGTCTGGTTTCAAAATCACTACCCCTGGTAAGCTGCTGAGAGCTGGGAAGAGGGAGGGAAGTTGAGAGTACGATATGGAAGTAGGAATGCCCTCACCAGCAGAAGCTTATCAGACCAGCTTTGCTTCTGGCTTTTGAGGTTCTGCATACCCTGGCTAGTGAAGGAGGACTGGGTGGTGAACCAATTATCCTACTGTGCTTTTGACGAGGATGACAAGGTCTGGAAGGATCTGGACTTCACATCTTCCCTGGTTCTTTAAGTTCTTGGATGGCTCATATCTGACAAGTCAATTATTTTGCATGACAAGAACACCATGGAAGGCAAACCTCATATGGAAGTCCTTGGGGATTTATTCCTCTTCTGTATGAGATGAGGATTAGGTCTCATGAACCCGAGGGCTCTATGAGGTAGAGAGTTAGTGGCAAATCCCGAAAAATGAATCAGATGTGAAGGAGGATCAAAGAGAGGATCAAACACATTTGTACAAACACAACTGCCTAGTTCTGACATTAGAATACAAGGGAGAAGTTTGCAAGAAAAAAGAGAAATGAGAAAGGGGAGAGTCCAATTGTAAGTGGGTTATTCTTGTTTGCCCCTGAGGTATGATAAGAAGGGACTAGACAATTAAGGCAATTTACTGCTTTTCACAATAGATTCTTTTATTGAGTTAATAGGTAAGAACATAATCCATATCCTGTTAGAGGTCATAGCACTAAACCAGCAGGAGATATAAAAAGGTGGAGATAAAAATTATACAGCAATGGACCTAATTGACCTTTACCTCTAATTGACACTAATTTGGAAAGGGTACCAGGTCAGTCAAATTTTTATCAACTAAGGTATTTCAGGAAATGTCAATGTCTTGCTGATAACCTAGAATTCTCTCCAAGTATATTTCACTATATTCTTTAAAAGTGGGAGGCAGTAGTCACAGTTCCTTGGACCCTAACATCCAGTTCCTATATTATCATAGTGAGCTTACAGACCACTCAGTATCCCTTACTCTCAGACTTTCAGAAGCCAGTTTCTTCATCTAACACTGTCACACTGTACTCTGTGCTCCTCCCTCCTGTCACATACCTCCTAGGCCCCTTTCTCCTGCTTGTAGCTCAAGTTCGATTTTCAGTCTGGTCTATCTCAATTTTTTGAAGTTTAGAAACATCTCAAAAGCTTCATCTTGGAGTCCTCAATAGGAAAACAAGAAACATGACTTTTTTCACTGGTCTTTAAGGGTAGAGTTGAGGAGAGAGAGGCTGAATAGGCTTTGCTTTTTAATTCTCATATTTTTTTTTCTTTCTTAATGTGGGTGGATTACCATTGGAGGGTCAAGCAAAGACTGTCCTGGTAATGGCGAAATTATAGTGAAACAAATAAGCATCCATTGATAGAAGGTATTGAGCCTTGGGGTTCTCCTGTAGTTACAAGCATGTTACATCAAGTGGGAAACAATTCACAGGTTCATTCTGGAATGTAGACCTGAGAAAGAAATGATCCATACTTTGCGATGCGATGTGAACAAAGAGATACCACCCACAGTGTGGCAAGTGGGTACCAATTGGGGTCTATGTGGATGTGTGATGTGCTTCTGCCAATCAGTCTGATTTTGGAAAGAGATAGGGGGACTCTGTCTCCCATTACCTCTCTCTTGCTTAGCTGGTGTGGGTCATGTTAATTTCTCTAGATATTTACTTGTTTCAATGTCTTCTTAAAGCTCATACTTGGGGTTCTAGAATCTCAGTTGGCTCTTCCTCACAGTAGTTACTTCCTCCAAAAGTGGCTGTGTAAATTCCATTGGTGTTCCAAGCACACAGCCTTGGATCCCCTCCTTGAAGGCAATGATCTGACTCCTGCTGTGTGCAAAGTGTTCCTGGAGAGTAAAAGGCGTATTCTTGTCTGATCTAATATAATTAGCTTCCTTTGTGCTCATCTCACTGAAATATAACTCTTATTTCCGCTTAATCTGTTTCTTATTCCTTTTAAAGGTTTAAATAATGAGCACTGCCCTCTCTATATGCTTCCAGGAATACAGAGTATTATTACAAAGCAGATAGCCTTAAGATTCTGTCCTTTCTCTGGCATTAATTTGTTCAGTCACTTTTTATATATATTAATTAAACTCAAATTACAGTCTTTTCATCCATAATGTGGGGATGATAGAAGTATTTACATTATAGGAATGTTGAAAAGGTTACATAAAATAATGCTTGCAAAATCTTTATATAGTGTTTGGTATATATTAGGAACTTAAACATTATTAGCCTGCAATCCATATGGAGAATAAATATGAAGTGCTCTATATTCCCTCACCCTTCTGTGGTAGATGGCCTACTGTTTATCCATGCTCCTTACAGTACATTGTATATCCAGGCCCTGTTGAACTCAGGAGGATTCATGCTTCCACCAATAAAAAGTGAATGTGAATGATGGGTGTCTCTGTAGAAGCTTTATGGGTCAAGTATCTTTCTTTTTTATGATGACTAAGAATATTCTATAAAAAAAAGATACTCCTTCAGTCTAGGTTTCAGAGTAAGGTTGTGATGAGGAGTCATAGCCATGTCACACAACAATGGACATGGACCTTGAGTGAAATGTAAACCATCGTGAGATTTGGAAGTCATTTTTTTCTGTAGTGTTATCCACCCCATCTTCACTGGGAGAAAATTCAACTTTCCCAATTCTTTCCTTTGACCTTTAATTATTTTCTGAAGGTTATTTGTTTGTCATCTTGTCCCATTCATCTCACTGTATAAAAATATGCCTGCTGTCCTGGTCCATATTATATATCTTCAGATATAGCAAGTAGATCACATGATAAACTAACTTTAAGGTACAAGAGCTGGAGGAGACCTCATGATGTATATACTTTTCCACCAGAAAAAATGACTTTCTCTAGATGATAATAATTGCTTAATTGGTGGAAATGCCTTACCATGACCCACCTGCATGCCTGCTAATGGGATGAAGAGAATCTGATTTTGATTTTATGACAACCTCTTGGAGACTTGCATAAATCCTTATATCCTAGGAGGCAAGTGACACTACCTTTATACCATGTAATAATTCTACCTCCAAGTAAGATGTCTTTCTATGGGAGAAAGAAGTGCTAATGTGCAGATCAAATCCTAAAACTTCAAGAAAAGTGATACATAGGTTTTTTCTAGAGAAGCAATACCAAAATCTAAGCCAAGTATTCATTCTGTGACTGATGAATGCTTAGTGATGATCAATGTTTTATTAAAATAACTAAAATTTAATCTTTTTCAAGCTCACCAATATTTATAACTCAAGGAAAAATTAATTGTGGGGATCTTATGAGACCTCTTACAATGTGCAGAAACTTTTGTTCCTTCTGACCAGAATGAAAGCAAGTTTAGTTAAACTCAAGGAGTCGTTTTTTAACCATGACAAAACAGAATTAAAGTTGATCCTTGAAGCCCTGATGAATTAGCCCTGGAACACTTAGACTCAAATTGATAGTTCAGAGAAAAGTAAAATGATATCTTGTTCAAGCTGCTGAAATATGGCCTCTAACAGCTGAATGTGTACTCTAACCAACTCAGGTTGTCTTTGCTTGGTCTTCTCTCCAGGGAGAGACACAATTCTGCTCTAGCTCTTTATGTTTGGCAATTACTGGATTGAAGTAGTCAACTGGATCCAACTCATGAGTCAGCCAATATGAAGCACACTTCTGTAGAAGTTTTTGTTTTCTGAACTGTGCCTAGATTTTTAAAAACTAAACAAATAAATGCAGGGTCACTTCTGGGAATTTCATAATTTAACTTCATTCTATTTAATTATTGTTTCCTCTTTGACTATGGAGTCTTTCTCAAAGTTGAGTTTGAGGTGCACAGGACACACATATGCCACACATTGATCACTATTATCAAGAACTGACGTTCCACCACATTGAGGACCAATTCCTCCTGTACTTCCCTCATTGCAGGATCCTAAGCAGGGAAGGGATCATTATGAACTAGTCTCAGATGTGATTACTCCCTTGATAACTTATGGCCACTCTAACAAGAGAATCCTTTAAACTTGACAAACTTTACTAGATTAATAAATTTTAATAAATTATTAATAAATTAATAAATTTACTAGATTAATAAATCCATTAGGTAAATGAAAATCAGAATGCTGTTGGGTTACTTCAGAGAAGCCACATGACCATGGAAAGAGCACTAGGTTAGGAGTCAGATGACCATTGCGCCTGCCTTGGCAATCGCATTTTACATACCATATGACTCTGTGCATACGAGGGAGGTTGAAGGAGGTTGAGGGAGAGGGAGTTGCTTAGCCCAGGGAATACTCAAGGAGGATTTAGTTTCCAGACCATTTGAAGAGCTCTTGAATATAAAAAACACATTATTGTGTTAATTTAGGATGTCAGAAGTTATAAAACATGGAAGAAAGGTTTTTATATTGATAAAGTTTCTTTCTCAGTCTGGTTTAGCCAATGAATGATTCTGCTTCTGAAGTTTGAAGTTTTCTGACATTGGAAGTGTCTAAAACAATGGGTTGTATCAGGATCAACCTGTTATTCTCTGCACTTATTTATCTGAAAAGAAGATTAATAATAAAAATGTTTAGCTTATTTATTAAATGAACTTTTTGAATACTTAACATTCAGCAGGCATTGTGATGCTCCTTGCCACTCTAAGATGATAATGTTAATAGACAAGAAACAAAATGCCAAATGTCTGAAAGCTGCCAAAGACATCGATACGCCTCCTTCCTGTGAGGTTGCCAAAGGAGATGCACGTGAAGGAAGCACCCGCAAAGGCAAGAAAGACACTTGCTGGTTCTTGAATTTAACTTGCATCTGGAGGAGAATGCAGAGCCCAAACCAGGTGGCCCTGAACAATAGCTCTGTCTCCAGCTCTCCAGTAAAGCCTGTCTCCCTCCTCAGGCAGGCATTATTCCCTGGAACAGAAGCATCTATTTGTCATTTTAAAGTCAAGTAAGCTTGAGTAGAAAAACCACGCAGTGGTGTAACAAGATTTCAGTTTCCTTCTCCTGACTTGACAGGACACCTGGAGGAGACTGTCCTGGGGCACTCTACAAGATAGGAGTCCAGGGCCAAAGCTTCACTTGATGAACTGCTTCTGAGCTTCCTCTGGGGAGTCCCCTTACTTCCATTGAGATCTGACACAGTTCATGTGCCTCTTTCATGTACTGTGGACACTTATGAGTTATTTGGTGTAGATTAATAAGACAACAGACATTGTTTCACTTGAAACTTATAGTAAATTTTGAAAAGACTTGGTTAATTCTGTTAGTTTGATTGTATATTGTACCATTCATAATTAGGTTTTAAAATGCAGAATTATTACACTACTGAAGTAATAAATATGTGCATTTACCCAATTAGCTAAAGTAGAGTGAAATATTCAGGCTAACTAGCTAAAAAGACAGTGCTGTCCTTGCCTGTTAAAGTATTTAAAGGAATATTTTCTACAAAATCTCAAAGGCTTTTATTTGATTATTTAAATTCATTGCTTTGGCCTAAACATGTGACATTTGATATGATATTTCAAGTGGTTTCTGTTGGTGGACGATTTTTATTTATTTTTTTAATCTTGAAGGGAGGCAAAGTTTTCCTTTTATTTTAAGCTATTGAAATGTAAGTAATAACAATGGGGAAACATCCTAGACATATACAATTGGGGTCCATTTCTGAGATGCTTGAGTCAGACATAAAACAATTAGTAGACAAGTAAGTGAATAAGTGCATGAATAAATAACCATTCCTCAGCTTGAGGGACAGAAATATAAATATATGGCTTGATATGATCATATGCAACTTGATAAATCAAATAGAGCAGAAAAAAAAAGGAAATTCAGGAACAAGCCCTCATAGTAGAACAAGGTCAAACAAGATATAATTAAATTGGAGACATAAACTTAAACTTCTGGCCTTTTTGGAGAAAAAAAATAATTTGTCTCAGGAATAGATATTACACTCTACTTCACTGTACTTTCCCCTGAATACTCATGAAAAAATTATAACATGCATCTGTATAGGAGTCTAAACAAACTGGCAACTCCAAATATTCTGTCTCTAACATGGTTCCCCACTAATCACAATCAGAGCTTATTGCAAAGTGACCACTCCCTATATGGAACAAAAGCAAGTTACAATAGCTCATGGACATTTTTTTCCTTCAAAAAAATCAAGGATATCTTTCAGAGATATTTAGTTAAACTATTTTTAAAGTATAAATATTAAACTGTTAATTGCCTGAGCTTGTTACTAGCATATACATGTACAAGCAAAAAACAAACAAACAAACAATAACAATAATTATGAATATTCAAATCTAAATGCCCAAGGTATATAAAATTCTGCAAGTCCTTAGAGTTTTTTCAAAGCAGATAGATGTAAAATGTGCTAAAAACCATCTCTGCCTCCCAGGGTGAGTAAGTGGATAGTAGTTTCTAATTCCATGGTCCATTTAGGGGAAGAAATGACAGGAAACAATTTTGATTGTGTTTCTTCAACCAAGCTTGGTCTGAAAACCTCCTAAATAAAAACTTTACAGTGAAATATGCTTAGAGAGAAGGGATAGTTGAAACTGGCCAGTTCTCTGCCATGATGAAAACTGCCCCCATTATTTCAGACACCCAGTAAGAAGCCTCACACAAGAAAAGGGGAAAACAACACTGAATCCAGGTTGTGGAATGTGAGACAAAGCTCTCATTCTGGGGGACAGGTATTTTAAAAGCTGATTTTAAGTTCAAGAAATCGAAAAAGGTGATGTTTCTAAATGTGTCTCTAAATGTAATGTCTCTAAATGTGTCTAAATGAAACTTTATAGATTTTTAGTGTAAATGTTCAAGATAGTAATCTAAATCTACATTTTTAAGGGCAGCATCTAGGGAGAAATTGGCTGCTTCTTTTGGCCCCTACCTTTGAGGGGCAAGGCAGAAATACCACAGAGGTTCGCAAGAGTTCCTCTTTATGTAGTAGTTGCCTGTGTGCATAACATTTAATATCTTTGGTCAAATAAAATGGGACCTTATAAAGAGTAGAGTTGTGAGTTTTTGTTGGATGATTTATTTCTTCCCATCTCTATATTAGCCTATTTGCGATTAGCAGCTTTCATCTATAGTGAACTGAAATACAAGACTAAGACCTAAAACCAAAAGATATTTCACTCTTCCTGAGCCAACAACTGGCTCCAGAGACAAAAGGAATGCTCAGCACTGAGGGGCCACAGTGGAGAATCCATGAGCTGCTCCAGTTGCCTTCCAAGAATTGATGAGCATTCACTCCATTGCCCACTGCAGAAACATGGGAAGAGAAAGTTAGGAACATTTACACAGAGAAGCTAAGTTGTCTGTGCCCCTTGACCTGTCATGCTTTCCTTGTTCCTCTAACCTCATTGAAGGAGAAGTCAAGAGGGAATTCTACCATCAAGACAGTCACTTCCCAAAACCAAGGTAGGCATGTGTCACACTGATATCCTGGAACCCTGCATCAGGTTAGTCATTCCAGGAGAGGAGGAGAAGGAAAAGACAAGTGGGGGAGGAGGAAGAGGAAAAGTGGGGAGGAGGAGGAGGAGAAAGGGGGAGAAGAAGAAGGGGAAGAAGGAGGAAGAGGAAGTGGAGGAGGGGAGGGTATGAGAGGGGAGAAGGGGAGGACAGAGAAGACCAGGAGAGAAGGCCTAGGAAAGATTTAACTGAGCTAGAAATAAAAGGAATCTCTAACTTCCTCTCTCACATACATATGCGCCAGGATAGTTATCTTAGCTGTCCACATTTCTTACTGTTGATGTTTGGCCTTGGTAGCTAAGGGAAGCATCCTGGACATCGGAGGATAGCAGCATTGCCAAACCCTCTGTCATTTCTGTGAGATCACTTTCCTAGTCTGTGCTGATTCTATCTACCACTTACAATTTCCAGTGAGATACTGCTTTCAGAAGTTACCAGGATTGTTCAGGGTTGATGCTTAATTAAGTGGGGTTGAGTTTTCCCCCTAAACAAGAAAGAACTTGCCTTATCTATCTTCCATATTAGCACATGTGTGCTTCCCATTGTCTTACCCTAAAGGGTCAAATAAAAGGCATGACAATATGGTATCAGCCACAATAAAATGTCTGAATTTTGGAGGCTGTTAATCACTAATGCCCATATTTCTAAGGATAAAGGTAACATATTAACATCCCCTTACTATTAGGAAAGTATTTTACTAATACATGTTTTGTATATTACTTTATAGCTCTAGTCTTGACCCTTAAAATCATCCCAATCCTGTCTAAAGTGACTGACCCAAGTCAGGGTCTTCCGTTAGCAGCTTCATTTGGAGTCAGTTTCCACTGCGATTTTTATAGGTTTTTCATTAACTCCAAAGTTGAGATCAAGTCCATCCTAAAATTCTCATGAAATTCACTCACCTAAAATTATGAATAGATGTAGTTATAGTACCTCCCCTATTCTTCCCAATTTAGGAAAAAAATAATACCCAGCCAGTATAGTAGGCTATGATTTAAGAATTGAATCTATCACCTGAGTAGGAATGACCCTAAACTCCATTACACATTTTGCTATAGATTTAGAGAAAGGAGGGAAAAGAGAATGGCAATATCAGTGAGGACAACAGGAAATTAGGAAATCTTGGTTTCCTCTTCATAGGAATGCAGGGGAGGTTTTGTGGCCTATGTTATCTACAACCCATGAAATTAAATTCAAGGAGATGACAGTTCCATCAGAGTTCATTGCACTTGGATGTCCTCCCTTCTCTCTCAGAGAGTAGCTGATTAATGAACAATCTTTTCCTTTGAATTCCAACTGTTTTAGTGAATACACAGCTTTCACTTACTCAGTGTGACTCGTCCAGGTCTCAATCACCAGCACCTGTTACTTGTTACCTTACTTAACAAAAGGGGCCTTTTAGATACAGTTATGTACACTGAAATGGGCAGTCACCCCACATTGTCCAGGGAGACCAAGTTAATCAAAAGAGTCTTTGGAAGGAAAAAAGAAGAATAGTCAGAGAAGGAGATGGGAACAGAAGTCAATAGGAACAGAGTGACACAGAGCCAAGTGCCAAGAAAGTGGGCAACCTCCAGAAGCTGCATGAGGTAAGAGGGAGGATTCTCCATTAGAATCTCCAGAAGAAACACAGACTGGCCCACACCATGATTGTTTAGCTCCATGAAACCCACGTCAGACTATGACCTCCAGAAATGGAAGGCACTGAATTTGCATGGTGATAAGCAATTGAATTTGTGGTAATTTGTTAGAAAAGCAATAGGAAATTAATCAATCTCCTCTAAGTGTCCCTTCATTGTAGACACTCTAATTAACAATTATTTTATTTATTGGTCCATGGACTTACTGTCTCTTTCCTAATAGCAAATAAACTTTATGAAGTCAGGACTCTAGGTCCTTATTAATTTGTTTCATTCTCCTTGAGCACAAAGTATGATATTTAATAGGTTCATAAGAGGTATTTTTGAGTGAATTTAGATGAATACAGGCTAAGATTATATTGTATTGTCCTGGTCCACATTAAACTTATGAGACAACAAAATAGCCCAGGACTTTTATTTCCCTTGCAAGCTATTACTGAACCTGTCCATCTAACCATGGAGCAATGAATTACAAGCTTTACCTGCCTACATTGTGCAGATTTCAATTACGAAGTATCAATTGTGCTTTAATTATTAACTTACATGTCTGCATTCTTTAGCAGTCAGCAACAATCCTTAAGAACAAAAACAATGCTGTATTTTGCTTTAAATTCCTAGAGACTTAGACATGCCTGGTAATTGTTAGACATGCTATCAATATATATGTGATGAATGAAGATAAATGAGGAAATGTATTATGATTGAATTAATTAATTCATATTTATCCTGGTTACAATTCTGATCATGGCTTAATTTTGAATTTTAAACTGATTACTCTAATTATATTTGTTTAAATTATTTTTATTCACAAATTTGCTGTTTGACATTTAGTATTCCTTTCTAGCATTCACATATTACAATTGTTCTCAACACAGCAATCATTATTGTATGTGATATGGTATATGAAAGCAAAGGAGATGGACAAGGACACTCTTGGGGACTCGTTTTATAGTAGAGAAAGACGGAACAAATAAGTAATTGAAAATATCAGTCAGGGATAAGTGCTTTGTAAAGGAACCAACTTACCTCAATGATCTTGTTTTCCTTTTGCTATATTACAGGCATTGTCTTCTTGAAAGGAAACAGCTTTATTTCCTTGTCCTTGTGGTATTCTGGTTTGCATGCTTTGGATTTTGTGCTGTTATGCAGGCCTGGGATGCCCTTCCCTGCCTTGCATTTCCATGTGAGACAGCTTAGCTTTTGAATTGGAGGAGTGAGCTCAAATTGGATCTCTTCCTGGTGTTAATGATTGGCTTCCTGTGAGGGGTCTAATGTGAGTGAGTCCAGTTGTCC
>JAJEJO010003215.1:531527-557263 GCA_020662805.1 Glaucomys volans | reverse complement strand
TCTCTCTCTCTCTCTCTCTCTCTCTCTCTCTCTCTTTCTCTTTCTTTTTTCTTTCTTTCTTTCTTTCTCTCTCTTTCTTTCTTTCTTTCTTTCTTTCTTTCTTTCTTTCTTTCTTTCTTTCTTTCTTATTTTTGTACATTCAAGTCATTGAAAGCCCAGAGCACTTTTAAATCCATCTTTTTCTGAAATCCCATTACAGCACTCTTTATTTGTCCTGTCATTGAGTGAATTTTCTAGTCTCTTCTATTGTCATATATTTTTCCTGTGCTTATGCTTTTGGCCCTCAGCCCATCTTAAGCCTGTAAAAGTGGACCCTCCCTCAATATTACCTGCCTTGTCTTCTGACTGGGCACAATGCTAACAAAAGCGGTAGATGTGATAAAAGAGAGCTGGGCTGGGAATGAGAAAAACTAAATTTTCCCTCAAATTCATTTCATCCTTTGGGCAAGTATGCCGGTTCATCATTCACCAGAGAAAGCTGCTGCTCCTCTCTTGGGCCTTCTAACTCCCAAGGTGCTTGTAAGAAGAGTTTAAAAAGTTCAAAAGAACATACAGCCCAACACCTACTTTCAGAGCTTTATAAAATAATAACACTAATCTAACAATCAATACAATGTACTTAATTCTTATTACACACCAGATCACCTGACATCGATTCTGCACCCAGTTTCTTAGGGACAGCCTGGCATAATGATGAGCCAGATTCAGTAGCCAGACTACCTGGGTTTGAATTCTGGATCTGCCACTTACTTGCTGTGTGACTTTGGGCACATGCTTAAGCTCTGTGTCTGTGCCTCATTTTTTGTTTTTGTTTTGTTTTTTCATCTATAAAATGGTCTTAATAATACTACCCACTTCATAGGAACATCATACATTAAATCAGTAAAAATTGAGATATGTTTGGTTGCCACAATTGGAAGAGTTTTACCAACATCTAGTAGGTAAAAGCTAGCAATCCTGGAATGCAGAGGACACCTCCCGACAGAGAATGATCTGGCCCAAATGCCATAGAGTTCTCAGAGAAGATACTGGACATCAATTAAACTTAAATTTCAGTTAAAAATACATGTTTTAGCATAAATATGCCCCAAATATTTACATTAAAAAGGTCCCATACAATATTTGGGACATATTTAACTGTCAGTCTTGTATTTTTCTTTGCTAAATCTTTTAAGCTATAAAATATCTTATGAATTCTTCATAAGATTCCCCTCCACTGGTGAAACATATGATTCCCCCCATTTGTAGGGGGAAAATGAGACTCAAAAAGGATGTTATTTGTCCATGATCATGAAAATTGAAAGTGGCAAAACTGGTACTAGACACAGGAATTCTGTAATTCCTAGACTTAATGACATTTGCATGCAATCAGCCTGTAGTTTATTGACTTAGAAATTTGGTATATGACACATGGCAACAATTACAGAGAAACAAAGGGCTCATAACAGATAGAACATTGTTGAACTTAACCTGTGTTACAGGTTGAACCATGGAATGGTGGTTTGAAGCCATGGAATGATTCTGTCTGTAGAGGAAACTGCAGTAGGCATCCCCAGTCATCTGAGGTGCCAGGTATCAGGCTCGTCTAATGACATCATGTAGTTTTTTTCAGAATTGTTTTTGATATTTTTTGACTAAAATATTGACTAAGATCAAGAGAAAACATTGTATTTTAAAGACTTCTATTGCTCGTGGGGTCAAATGACATCATACTTCTCAGGTGATAGAACATGCATGATTATGGTAAAGAAGAACAAAGACCATTCCACACGCTACCATATGATAGCACAGCCTGCTGAATATTGCCTGGAAAAGTAATTTAAACATGATTCCTCTAAAGTGGATAGGAATGTTTGGGAGACAGGTTTTCGTTCTGGGGTGGCTGGGAGCAGATAGCCTTTATGTAGGTGCTACTGGGAGTATCTCCGGTGACCTGCTGTCCAAGACTGAGATGAGGGGCCCACGGGGTTGGGGGATTGTAGTAAATGCAGTTGATTTAATTTTCAGCTTAGCAATTTCCCAGATCAATGTTTAATTTTGCCTCTCCCTGTCTCTTTCTCTCCCCCCACACACAAGATATCCATATGAGTCATGCAATAACTCCATTCTAAATTGTACTCATACCTGCCCAACAGGAAGATCTTGTTTGTTTTCAGTCTTTTATTTTCAGCCTTTGTTTCTTCCTGGCCTCATAAGAAGAGAGCCACAGAGGTCATGGCTGGTAAGGCTTCTTTTTGTCACATTGGGGCATTAGGAGAGATGTTTGAGTAGTCAATGATATTGACTCACTTAAACTTTTCTTTACTAGACTTTATATAGTTTGTGTGAGCAATATTTAGCTAGAGGAGAAAAGAAGAAGCCTTCTTTTGCTGAGTTATATTCTATCAGTGGCTTATAGAAGACCTAGTAGGAAATGGGCTATGCATCTTTCCTGAATGCCCACATTCGAGATATTCTGAAGTTCAGAATATGCATAGTAGAATCACTAAGGACGAGCATCCCTAAATAAGAGAAGTAAAAATGACATAATTCTGACCATAATTGACTCTGATTTCATGGATATATTTATATTCATCAAAGAAATAGCACAGCTGGAACTTCTTAGGCCTTTCCTGGCAACTCACTAAGGCAGAACTAGAAGAACCACTGGGTAAGTAGAACCTTGTTCTGAGGGAGCTGGGTTAGACTTCTAGGAGAGCTGCGCATGGGTTGAGAAGAAATAGCAGGAATCTTAAATTCATTAAGTATACCATCCCTTGGGATACCAGAACCAGAAAGAGGAAATATAGAAAAAAATAGAGGTCTAGTTGTTGAGGTGGTGACTGCATTTCCTGAGATGGCTGTCAGTTTCAACATTGCTGTGCTTCCAACAGATAAGAGACTAAAGGAGGAAAGGAGAACATTTATTAGCTCAGTGTCTGAGGATACACTTTATAACTTGCTGGATGATTTACTAAGTGAAGAAGTGCTGAACCAAGAGGAGGCCGAAAAGGTGAAAAAGAAAAATACTACAACTAAAGACAAAGCCCGTGATTTGATTGACTCCGTAATTCCGAAAGGGTCCTGTGCCAGCCAAAAACTTATTGACTATATCTGCAAGAGAGATTCCACCCTTGCTTATAAATTAGGATTTTCTTCAGGTAAGATTCCAAGATTTTATTTAAAAATTCTAAATGATTTAATCAACAAAACCATAGATATTTACAGTGTAGAATACAATGTTTTGGCATATATATGTATATATATGCAATGTTTTGGTGTATATATGTATACATATATATGTATGTATCTCCATTGTGGGAAAATTAAATTAAATTAATTAATGTATCTATCACCTCACATGCTTATCCTTTTTTGTGGTTAGAACACTTAAAATCCACTCTCTAAATGATTTTCTAAGATACATTATTATTAACTATAGTCACATTCTCAATTTTGTTTAGGGATGTCTCAATTTGTCCTTGTATCTTGACATCAAAATACATGCTTTCTTATTTTTCCTGCCAGAAAACAGATGAGTCAGCAGTTTCTAACCTAATATGAAATCACCCTCGGGCTGCCATTCATGCTGATCTGATTTTCCTGTTCTCTTTTACTTTGTTAAAATAAAATTCTCCTAGTCTCTGCTTCACATGTGGACAGTATCTTACCCTTCACTTGAAGTACCTTTTTATCTATGGATAGTCATATTGTCCTTCAGAAATAATTTTGAAGACCTTTTTCTAGTCTCTCCAAATGAATAAGAGACAAAGGTTTTTTCCTTTGGTCATTGACAAGTAGGCCTTTGCAATTCATTAAGGATCTTGAGGACACATTAGAAACGTGTCCTTCCCTTCCTCACCATTTATTTGATTTACACACATTTTTTTCAATCCATTTCTCTTAACAACTTGTCCACTCTCAACTATGTTACTTCAAGTTTTCCAATAATAACAGAGTCAACACATCATCAATTCTGCATAGGTAAAGTGAAATGTATCATTCTTTTCCCTTCTTTATTACAATTAGAAATATTAGAAAAATATGTTACAGTCTTCTCAGTGCTCAATCTAAGAGCTTTTTCTTCATGAAATATGCTAAATACTAATGGCAATTAAAAAGGTAATAAGAACCAAAGGACAGCAATCAATGAAATGTTCCAATTAAAACACTTTGCCCATTTACTAAACTATCAACGTCCCAAGAATAAAACCCATTGTTCTTATCTGACTTACACTTTCCATATCTCCAGTGTCGGCTTCTATTCCTCTTTAAACAAATTCCAGTGCTCTGGTACATTGGATTCCTTCTATTAGAATACATTCACTATCATTTCAAGGATCTTAGAATGATATATACTAAAACACAGATGTCCTGACCTTGACTTGCCAGTGGCAGACTCAGTTTGTGAAATGATTTAACCTGAATTGCTGGAATTCACCAATTCATTTCTTTGTTTTTTCAACACAAACCTCCACTACAGTCAATTGCTCTTTTGAGGGTTGGGCATATATAGCAATAAAGTAAGACATGAATTTGAGATTCTAGTGGGTAATGGAAGATAATTAGAAATAAAACTATATAAATGATTGCAGATATTCATGAGAGTTAAAAAAAAGAAAGGACCAGGAGGAATAATAGGGTAAGTTAGGATAGAGAATGAGTGGGAGTTGAGATGATGCTAATGATGTGAGTAACAAAAGCCAGTCCTGCACAGATAAGGGAGGAAGGAAACTCCACTAGCAGAGGACAATCAGCTCTACTGTCCTAAGGCAGTGCCAGGCACGGGATGTTTGAGAAACACAGAAAATGTAGTGTGTCTTGCTGAGCAAGACTTGGAAGAACATGTAGACAGGGACTTGATTGTTCAGGTTCTCAAAGGCATGCTAAATCCACATGGTTATTATTTTAAGTGTAATGAGAAGCTATTAGAGTATTGTGCCAGTGCTAGGGCCAATATAACTGCTCAGGTCACAAAATTAATTGTGGGGACAAAGAATCCATTTATATCCCAAGTATCACTCCACAGGAAGGATTGAAAAATTGTCAGATAAAATGCCCACAATTTTGATCCGAATTTTCTTCCAGAGGATATTTAGCCTGGTCTTTGTGTAAGTTCTTTGCTTTCAAAGATACTAGAGTAAGAATAGGAAATTAGCTTCTGAAGTGAAGAAAATCTGATTAACCTTTTTGGAAAGGCCATTCTGATCACTATTAGGAGAATGGTATGCAGTGGAATGAGGTGGCAGGGGAGATAAGAGTTTGCAGTTACTTCAGGGGTCTATGCAGGAGACTACAGCACCTAGGAGTGAAAGGGCAGCATGGGAGGTATGAACTGCATGAAGGATGTATTTTAGTCATATATTTTGTATGGCATGCTGATGAAATGGATCTGGGGAACAAAATGGACAGAAGCTGAAGGAAATACTGAAGTCAAGGAAGACTTCAAGATTTTGGGCTTGAACATGTGAATGGACAGTCCATTTATTAAGAAGTCTGTATGAGAAAATTGAATAAGGTATCATTTTTTGCTAACACAGTAATTTCAAGATGCTTGCTCTAGATATAGGAGATATTAAGGAAGGACTTGATTATGACTTTGGACCTTAGAAGAACAGGAGACATAAAATTATGATATCCATTTGAAATCATGGGACTGGGTGATATTACTATAAATAGATGATAAAAGGAAGCCTATGGCAAAGCAACAGGATAATTTCAGGAATCCCAGGAGTCAAACATAGCATTAAACTCTAGATAAGAATAACTCACCTTCACTGCAGAAGCAATGGCAAATATGCACATCAATACTTTGTGATTTAATGTGAATCATACATGTGTCTACAATACCAAATTCTGATTTCATTGTTTTCTAAGTCCACATTTTATTTGTCATAGCAAGAGAAAAATAATGATGTTAACACTCACCTAAAACTTAATATAGCCACTCACTGCTTCAAGCACTTCTTGCGTGTTAAATCACTAAATATTCACAAAAATCTAAAATGTAAGCTGGTATTTTTGTTCTTACTCCCAACTGGGGAAATTGGAAGCAGGACATTAAGTAATCTAAGTTCATATGGCTGCTACATGACAGATTCAGGATTAAAGCCTGCTTCCAAATTCCATCCTGAGGACTATCAAGCTGTACTGTGTTGTGCAAGCAGGCCTTTCTATCCAATGATGCCAAGTCCGAGATCTACGGGGATACTGTTCATTATGACTCTGTGTCAAACATGCTTCACTCTTCTCTGAGTTCACTCAACCAAACAAACCAGAAACCCCAACATCTGTACACACCTTTTCTTTTTTTTCTTCTTTCGAGGCTTATTTAGGGCTGGGATAACTACTTCCCAAAGGAAGATTCAAAGAAGGAAATGAGTATATTAATACTCCAGCCTGAGCCTGTCCTTTTGATGACCTTCATACACTTTGCCCAGTTGATGGACCTATATTGAGTTCTGGATCCTCAGCAAGGACAACTGCCCACCACCACCCAACCCACTGATGCCCTGGCATCTTGGCTACACCATGAAGTGAAAGGAAAGGACAAATAACAGGCACAACCTGTCCTCCATTGTTCAGTAGAGTCAAGCACTCAGCTTTTAAAAATAGCCTTATAAAGATATCAAGGAGAAACATGAGTCCAATGTTGGTAACTACAAATACTGAGGGAGACTTGAGAGTTATCTATCCAAAACAAGGCATATTCTAGTTGTACTTAGGGACCAACTAGACAATCCTTATAAATTTGAGATAAGGTTTCAAGGAGATTCTTAATGACTATTTCAGAATTGAGGCAGGGAGATCAATAGAGTCTTATTAGACCTTTTCTTTTCTAGTCTTCACTAGAGTCACAAATGAATGCAAAATGAAAGTATTGTTGCATTTAGAGTAGCTCTCTTAGAGAACTGAGAGTTAACACTTCTCACAGAGGAGCTGAAACCCTTGCCTGACCCACAGTTCACCTAAATTAACAAGATGTTGGGCAAAACTAGTTTTTATAAGTTAACAGTTTTTCTACAAAGTTTTCTTCTATATTCCAAAAGAATTAGTACACTCTGACAATTACTGGGGTGATTTAGGTTCTGGGGCCCATCAACAGAACCAGGAAAACCAGATATCACATTATGTCATGTCTTTTAAAACTTTTGCAGCAACTATTGTCGGAAGACAAGAGTCAGTGTCTGAAGAATCCAGAGGCCTGCTCAAGCTTTGTCCTCGTCAAAAATTCCTGGAACAACGCAGAAAGGAGGCTGGAAGGGTGAGATGGAAAATGAATGGAATAGGGAATAAAATGAAGTAGGAAGATTCCCTAGATACAAATACATAGAGGACCTAAAAGTTATATATATAGTTATATATATATATAGTTTTGTTTTTTTTTTTTTTTTGGTACCAGAGATTCAGGGATTGAACCTAGATTGAACCTAGGGGTGCTTAACCACTGAACAACATCCCAATATCCCCAACCATTTTTATTTTTTATTTTAAGAGAAGATCTCACTAAATGCTTACGGCCTTGCTCAGCTTCTGAGACTGACTTTGAAATTGCAATCTTCCTGTCTCAGCCTTCTGAGCTACTGGAAATTACAGGTGTGAGCTACCACTTCTGGATGATAGTATTATTTTAAAAAGATATGTGAAAGTACCACAGGGTTAAAAAATTTCTGTGTGTATTTTTATTTTAATATGATCTCTATAGAAGGCATTTAATTCTATTAGAAAAATTAGATGTGCAATAATGAAATAATGATGCTTTGCTGCATGATATATTGATGCAACTATGTATTTAAAAACAGATGCTATAAAATAATGCTCCTAGGAGAAATTAAGCATTGTTATGATCAATGTAGACTGAAGTAGGTGGGGAATGATCTAAGTATTCAAGAATTTTGAGATGGGTGTTCAATATTAGATAAAGTTTGGCTAAATACAAGGAAAAGGACAAGGAAGGAGAGAACATATTCTAGTCTACTCCACAGGATCATAGAATTAATAGCCCATGTCTCTTCTTATTCATCACTCTGAGATTTTTATTGTAGCCTGGTAAAAGTGCTTTCTCTATTCCCCCTATTCTGTTTGTTTTCTTTCTAAAACTCTTTATACCATTAAAGGAGAGAAAGAAATGGTTCTGGCAAAAGTTAGTAGATGAACAAATAGCTCTTTCATGTCATTGAGAGTGTTGCCTGAGTATGCCATGAGTATGTGAGAAGTCTAATTGCAAGTAACTTGCCACTGTTCTGCAGATCTATCCAATCAGAGAGAAAGGGGACCGCACTCGCCTGGCCCTCATCATCTGTAACACAGAGTTTGACTCTCTCCCAAGGCGCAATGGGTCTGAACATGACATTCAGGGGATGGAGAGGCTGCTTGAAGACCTGGGTTACACTGTTGTTGTGGAAAAGAATCTCACAGCCGTGGTAATGGCCCATCCCCTATTTGGTACATGTACTTATATATGCCATTTGTCTCTAATAATGAGCCAGCTCTGTAATCTGAGGGCCATTCATCCAATTTATCTAGGACTTGCTCTTTCAACCCTTTCTTTCTTCCTTTTTTTCTTTGTTTCTTTGTTTTTTGATCCTGGGGATTTGATCCCAGAGGTGCTTTAACACTGAGTTAAATCCCCAGGATTATTTTTTTATTTTGAGAAAAGTTATCACAGACTTGCTGAGGGTCTGGCTAAATTTCTGAGTCCGGCCTTGAACTTGTACTCCTACTGCCATATCCTCCTGAGTTGCTGGAATGATAAGCATGCACCACCTTATCAAGTTGCTATTTTTTCTACTTGAAAATGTAAAAGTCAAAGCCATTTTTGATAGTTGCCTGTATTTCATTTGAGCAGTAAATATAAACACACACTGTGTGTATAAGCATACATATACACACGTATTTGTGTGTGCCTATAGGCATATACATGTATATTTGGATATATGTGTACATACATATACATATTTCAGCCACACTGTTGTCATTTTATTGTTATTTTATTATTGTTAAACCCAAAACTGATCACTTTACTTAAGGAAGAACACACACACTTCCTGCCAGCTTGTGTTGAGAGCTGGAGAAGTATTCACACAGAAGGCAGAGACGACATGGTCCCTGACAACTGTGACAACTCTGGGGCATGTAGGCATGTGGAGGGGTTAAATATCTTGACTTTACTGCTGTTTTCCATTCTCCTCTAGTCTCCAGTTGGTGTCTTTTATTGGCCAAAATCAATATGAAGTTTGTTGACAGTAGAACTCAACAGGTATTGCCTGTGTAGACACAAACCAAGGAAAATAAGAGCAAAAAATTGATCTGGGGATGAAAATTTTTTAAAAACTTCATAAGAGAAGGATATCAGGGAAGTTGACAGAGTAAGGAGCCTCTCTGTACCTTGAAAATTATACTGGCAGACAGCAACTGACATTACTCTTTGGACTCTGGATTTATTTGAATACTTTCGAGCTTCTAGGAACAGACTGACTAGTCAATTGCAGTTAATATTGGTGGCTAGCTATCTCTTATCACACTCCTCAACTTGGGGCAGGTAGCCATGGGGATGGCAAACTGCATTTACGGTGCAGCTTGCTGGAAACAGGTGGGAACAATGACCTTTTCCTTCAAACATTGGAGCTGTGTGTTCCCACTGTGAACTGTGGGCATTGAAGCTCTATGCCACTGTTTGAACCCTCACAAATAAATCATTTCCAGACATTTAAGTGACTGGTCAGTCTTTTTAAAGCATTGAAAAACAAGAGCATGTACGAAGGAATTTAGAAAGCCACCACATATGCCCAGGCTCAAAAAACACTTGAGAAGACCTTAAACTTTCACCTCAGACTGATTCCTGACACAGAGATATATTAAAACAAACAAATGAGAAAAAACATCAAATTCAAAGAAAGGGGAAATCCAGAGTTACACCATTGCAGTTGGCCCATGGTATCCACAGGTTCCATATCAACATACTCAAAATCACAGACAGAAAATATACAGTTAAGACATGCATTGGTACTGAATATGTACAGGACTTTTTTTTTCTTGTTTTATTCCATAAGTGATGAAGTATGACAACTATTTGCATAGAATTTATGTTGTATTCGATATTATAATCAGTATCAAGGTGATTTGAAGTATTTGGGGATCCATGTAGGTTATATGCAAATCCCATGTTGTTTTATATAGAAATTTGAAGGTGACAATTATATAATTCTCAAAGATCCAGTTAAAAAATCGCAAGGCATATTAAAAAAATGGAAAAGTGTGGCCCATTCAAAAAAGCAAAATAAATCTAAAGAAGCCAACCATGAGGAAGCATAGAAGAATTATTAGACAAAGTCTTTAAGTAGATCGCTTGAAGATGCTCTGAGAGCTAAAAAAGACATAGGCAAAAGCACATATTAGATATCTTTAAAAACTGAGAATATTACTACAGAGATGGAAATTATAAAAAGGAATAAAAAGAGATTCTGGATCTGAAAAGCACAATAATTAAATGAAAAAAGAAAACTAATGGGGAAAATAAATAAAATCTTAGTTCTTTAAAATGACCCACAAAATTGAGGAGGAGGGAGCAAATAATAAAAATTGGAAATTAAAAAGAGAACATTACTTTCAAATTTATAAAGATTTAAATAGATTCTAACCAGAAAAACGATAGTTGTACTCCATTTGCGTACAATGAACCAATATTTAAAAAAAATGCCAACAAATTGGATAATTGAAATGGATAGGTTTTAGGAACACACAGCTTATCATGACTGAATTATGAAAATAAATTTGGAATAAATCTACACAAGTAAGGAGATTCTATCAGTAATCAAAAACCTCACGACAAAGGATACTGGCTTACCTGATAAATTCCACCAAACACTTAAAAAAATTAACAGCAATTTTCTCAAATCTTCCCAAAAAATTGAAGATGAGAAAACATTTCGCAACCCATTCCATTCTATGAGGCTATAATTACTCTGATCCTAACGCCAAATAAAAGAATCACAAGAAAATAAAATCTCACACCAATGTCTTTTGTGAATAAAGAGGATTCTTGACTTTGACCAAGTGGGATTTATCCCAGGAGCGTGGTGGTATTTCAACATAAGAGAAACAATTGGGATAATAGATCACGTGGACAGGATGACAGGACAAAAACAAAAACAAATCTGTGATCACTCAGATCAATGGATAAAAAGAATTTGACAAAATCTAACATGTTTTCATGAAGAAAGCTCTCAGAAAACTATGAATAGAGGGCGAATTTCTCAATCTGATAAATAGTATTCATGAGAGACTCAGATAAAGTTTTTCTCCTAGATCAGGCAACAGGGCAAGAATGATCTCTTTCATCAGCACATTCAACACTGTACTTGCAGATCTAGCTGGAGCTATTAGAAAGACGAAGTAAGATGCATCCAAACTGAAGATGAAGAGGGAATGCTATCTATTCACAGATTCCACCACTAGCTTTATAATAGAAAGCTATCAGAACTAACAAAAAAGTCATCATCATAGTAGTTGCAAAGTACAAGATTAATATAAAAATACAGTTGTGTTTCTATATGCTAGAATGCACATTGAAAAGAAAATCAGAAGGGCTGGGGATATAGCTCAGTTGGTAGAGTGCTTGCCTTGCAAGCACAGGGCCCTGGGTTCAATCCCCAGCACCATTAAAAAAAAAAAAAAGAAAGAAAGAAAGAAAAAAAAGAAAATCAGAAAACCATTTCCATTTGTAACAATCAAAAACAGGTTACTTAGGAATAAATCTAACAAAGGAACTGAGAGATGTGTACACCAGAACTACTGAATGTTGTTGTAATACAGAAAATCTAAAAAAATAGAAAGGTAACCCATGTTCATGGGTAGAAAGGGAATTCTGTCAACATGTTAATGCTATCATAAGTGATCTACGTATTCAGCGAAATCACTATCAAAATTCCAACAGACTTTTTTTTTTTGAAGGGAGTGAGAGTTTGAAAAGCCAATGCTCAATTTGATAGAGAATTACAAAGAAACTCAAATATCCAAAACAATCTTGAAAAAGAAAAATAAAACTAAAAGCTAGGGTAATTAAAACATATGATACCATCATAAAGACAGACGTATAGAACAATGGAATAGAATAGAGCCTCACATTTGTGTTTACTCGATTTCAACATGGGTGCCAAGACTATTCAGTGAGGAAGGGAGAGTGTTTTTCTTCTCATCAAATGATACTGGAAAAACTAGATATTCTTATGCAAGATCAAGTTGGAGTCCTTAACATAAATTACATGCAATATCATTATTAAATTTTAATCAGAGATATAGACTTAAGAACTAAAATTATAAACCTCAAGGAAGAAAACTTTGGGGAAATTCCTCATGACGTTGAACTTGGAAACAATTTCATGGATACGTCATCAAATGCACAGGCAATAACAAAATAATTGATAAATAGAACTGTGTCTCAAAAGATATAAAAAAGAGAGTGAAAATGTAAGCTACAGAATGGGTTCCATATCAGATATCTGTTAAGGGACTAATATCCAGAATACACAAAGAACTCTTAAAACTCAATAACAAGCTGATTTAAAAAAAAAATAAGCTAAGGACTTGAATAGTCATTTCTCCCAAGAATACAAACAAATAACCAGTAAGCATGCTCAACATCATTATTCACTGAGAAATGTAAATCAAAACCACAATGAGTCACCACTTCACACCTACTAGGGTGGCTATGATAAGAAGAGGAGAAGAAAGAGGAAGAGGAGAAAGAGGAGGGAAATAACAGGCATTGACCAGAATGTGGAAAACTTGGAAACTTTTTTTGATATTTGGTATGTAAAGTGGTGTAATCCCTGTGGAAAACAATCTGGGTGCTTCTCAAAAGGTTATACTAGTATAGGACCCACTGACTCCACTTCTAATTACATTTATATGTAAAGAAATTCAGAGCAGAGACTCAAGCAGATATACTTGTACATCATTATTTACAGCAGCATTACTCACAAAAGTTTGGGGTGAAAAAATCAAGTATCCATCTACAAATGAATGGGTGGGTAAAATGTGGTATATAGATAGATTGGAATATCATTTGATCATAAAAAGAGTGAAATTTTGGTATATACTACAACATAAATGGGGCTTGGAAACTTTGTATTTAGTGAAATGGAAGGATAAATATTTTGTTTCCACTAATGTGATATACTTAGCAAATTCATAGGAAAAAGAAAGTGGAAGAGAGTTTACTAGGAGATAAGGGGGAATTAAAATTAAAAGGATGCAGTTTTGGTGGGGGATGGTGAAAATGTTTTGGTACAGAAATTAGTGATGGTTAGACACAACAATAAGAATGTATTTGAAGCTACTGAATTACACAATTACAACATATCAAAATGATAAATAATGTATCATGTACATTTTACACAATGAAACATTTGCCAGTCTATTATGAATGAATTAAGGGAAATTTGTTGAATTAGTGTTGAAATATTTTCCTGAATTACTACAATAACATTAATAGCAACAAAAATTATAATAATAGTTGTCATCTCTGTGTACTTTGTAAATTAACTTCTATAATATTCCAGGCACTTGATGTTTATTCTTTCTATTACTCAAAGTTCTAATGTTGGAAAGTGTGATGTTGAAATGTCGTAATTATGAAATGTTTACTCTCTCAGGCCATGAAGACAGTCCTAAAAGATTTTGCTGCCCGCCAAGAGCATAAGTGCTCAGATAGCACATTCTTGGTGTTCATGTCCCATGGCATCCTTGATGGAATCTGTGGGATCATGCATGGTGAAACCACAGATGTGCTGCCTTATGATCCCATATTCCAGATATTCAACAACCACAACTGTTCCCATTTGAAGGACAAACCTAAGGTCATCATCATCCAGGCCTGCAGAGGGGGTGAGTTGCAATGGAGCTCAGAGATAAGAGAAGTGTGTGTCATACAGGCTGAGGCTTATACTATGTGCCCTTTATCTAGTGAAAATGCCCTTTGCCTTACTTTTGTGCCATTATACAAAGTAGATTTCTTTGGAAAGAATATTTAGGGGTGGCAATAGAGAAATGCTATACAACTTAAGAGGAAATGTCATCAGTTTGCAGTGAACACACTTAAGTGGTGATGATAATATTAATTCTAAATTATCTTTACATGTAATTATTAATCTTGTGAGGTAAAAAGTGTTTAAATTTCAACTTGTGCTATTAGAATTTTATGATCTCTGGCTGTGAAGTATTTAATTCACATGAAAGTGAGGCATCCAAATTAAAGCTGGGGAGAGTGGTGTGTACCTATAGTCCCAGCTATTAGCAAGGCTGAGGCAGGAAGACAACTTGAGTTCAGGAGTTCAAGACCAATAGGAGCAACATAGCAGGAACCTGTCTCAAAAATAATTAAATAATGCAAAGTGAGTGAAAGAAGCCAGACATGAAAGACTGCATGCTACATGATTCTATTTTATATGGCATTTGGAAAAAGGCAAAAATATAGGGATAATAACAAGGTAATAATTGCCAGAGGCTGAAGATGGGAGGGTTATTCTACATCTTGATTACAGAGGTAGAAACATGACTGTACAAAGGTTAAAATTAAATTTTGCACCCAAAATGGTGAATTTTACTGTATGGAACTTATACTGCAATAAAATAAATAAAATGAAATTATTATGGCATTGCTTTTTCCCATAATATTTTTTTTTTAACTTTAAGCTTTAATGTGATTACATCACTTGGGGAATGGTTTAGAGGGAAGAAGTAGCAATTAGGAAGGAAAGGAAGTGTAAAGGTAGGTTTAGAATTCAATGTCTGTTTTTGCAAAGAGTAGTTATTTCCTTCCTCGCCTTTTATTATTGTCACTTCACTGTCATGAAACTAAAACCGGCTCTCTTTACTTAGGCATAGCCAATTGTATGTTTTTAATAGCATTACTGCCTCTGCTCAGTGGGTACCTTCCAGGTCAAGAATGTGATTGCTATTTATCGATATCCTGTTAGATATCAGCAGAGACAAAGCTCTTTTAGACCCATACTGTGTGTGTGTGTGTGTGTGTGTGAGAGAGAGAGAGAGAGAGAGAGGGAGAGAAAGAAATTGAAACTCTTCATAAAATCATATCCCATTTATTACTTTGTCAAAGAACTGCTAACATGTATTCAGCTGTGAATAAATAATGGGGTATTGTCTCCATAGGAAACACAGGAGAGGTGTGGATCAGTGACTCTCCAGCAGGCTCAGTGGACAGCTCTTCACAGTTTTCTGAGAACCTGATGCATGATGGTGTCCACAAGGCCCACGTGGAGAAGGACTTTGTTGCTTTCTGCTCTTCAACACCACGTATGCGTTTCATTGATGGTTAGCATGTGTGGGAAGGAGGCCTGTCTGTCTACAAAACAAAAAACCCTTGGAAGGGACTGGGAAAGGAATGGAGATTCCATCTATGTTCCTGTAGTCTTCTTTTATAGTTCTGTGGCAGTAGGGCCTGTTCTGCTCTCTGTCCTCCCAGATGCCAGTCTTCCTAGTCTGCTTAGTAGGTCATTTGTCAGTAGGCTCACAGCAGTAATGGTTTGATGAGTCTACTGACACGAATTAATTGCTTTTACCACTGAGAAGATTTTTAGATGAAAAAGGAAATGTGACCTCTTTTTCAAAAAATCAAATTTTCTAGCTTAGAATATCAAAAATCCTAAGTGTTAAATGTCATTAAAAGATCACCAAATAATAAGCAGCACCTGGTAAAATAAAATTGCAACCTAGAAAATATAAAAAGTTTTAGAGAACCAATTTTAAAAAAAACATCATATTTAAAGGAATTCCATTTGTAAAAGAAGGTAGCTTATTTCAGAGAAGATAATTATCAGCAACCTGGAAAAAAACCCAGAATTTATGAAATGTCCAAGCAAAAGCTTATTTTACATAATATAAATTATTTATTTTATTTATATATATTTATTTAATATTTAGCACATATCTGACAGGTAAGCTTTATCATCCCTCTTCCCAGGTAAGAAACCTGAATTTCACAAAAAGCATATAAATTGCTGAGTAAACACTGGCAGCATTTGCCAGGTATGAACCCAAGTCAGTTTGATTCTGGAGTTTAGGCTATTTGAGGTATAACAATGAAAACAATACACAGGCTATTTTATTTGCAACTTTGGGCCATTCCATTGTCAGAAACACAGACTTTTGTGCTGAGAGAAGAGTTACTAAAATATAGAATATAATAGCCTTAGCGAAAAAATCAACTCTGTCCATGACTAACATGGAAATTGAACCAACCAGTGTTAACAAGGACAGAGCACCCTCTGTGTCCCATTGGCTGGCCTGTTATCTGCAGAGGATACCCATGGAGTGGTATAACACAATCGTCTGAGTCAGACAGGTGTGAGTTCAACAACTGCTCTGTTGCAGAGCAGCTATTCTGCCTTGAACAAATTTTGAAGATTAAATAAAAGAATATCCATTAGAAAATGTGACCTATCCTACCAATTTAAACATAGCACCTTTATATTCTGAACCACAGAACCATTCAAGAGACCTACTCCTGTACCTGTGATGCTACAGGCCTCATACAATGCCCTTTATGGTTCAATCTAATCCTGTCGCGTTATCCTTTGTATTAAAAGTCAAGTACAGCTATCTGAGTCTTTATTTTCCTACTTCCTTAAATCTTTCTGAAGTTATTTATATTCTCTTCCTTTTTTGAAAGGATGAGGGCTACTGCTCAAGATTTCTCCTTGTCTTTACTCACAGATAATCTTTCTTGGAGGAAAAAAAATGGTTCCATCTTCATCACAGAACTCATAAATAATATTCAAAAACATTCTTGGTATTGTCACCTAACAGAAATATTTATGATGGTAAGATCTATATTACTTGTTACATTCATTTATTATATAAGCCAAAACAAATGTACATTTTAACATAGTTACTTATATTGCTCACAGTGCAACACATTTTGCTTTCTAATTATTTTTAAATGACTTCACTCTGATAGGCAAAAATATTCTGTATCAAAATATTAAAAATGTGGTAGATGAGTAAGGATAGGCTGTATTTATTTCTATAAGAAAACATTTACAAGAATAATCATTCCTGTGAAATGGAATGATATATATTTAAACATTCAAATTATGGAATGCCTTTGGTGCAAAACTTCTCTTTTTCGTTTTTACATTTGTTGGGTTCCTGTTTAACAAGAACTGTGACTTCCTGTTTCAGATAATGCAATAAAAATGAGCAGACACAGTAACTACTTTCATAGCTAATATTCTAGTAGAATATATAGACACTAAAAAGCACATCACTCAAAAATAGGTCATTTCATATTTTTAGAAAAAAGAATAAGATAGTTTTGTGAAAGGAAGTAAGGAATAAATCCTATGTTAGCTGTGGTTGTCGATAAAGTGAAAGCTTGATAGAATAGGACTATTAGTATGGGTATGGGTGTGTTTTGTTGTTATTTTTATTTTTGTTTGTTTGATGTTTCATGTTTTTTGTACCAGGGATTGAACCTAGGTGCACTTAACCATTGAGCAACATCCCCTGTTATTTTTTTATTTTTTATTTTGAGACAGGGTATCACAAAGTTGCTTAGGACCTCACTAAGTTGTGGAGGCTGGCTTTAATGTTATGATTCTCCTGCCTCAGCCTCCTGAGTTGCTGGGATTCCAGGTGTGCACCACCACACCTGGCTAGTGTGTGTTTATGACTGGCATAAAAACTGGTTTTACTGACCAATGGAAGGGGTATAGGAGGGAATGGGAACAACCAAAAGAAGAATGTGAAATGAGATCATAAGCAACAAAACACTGGGATTGGAATCTTAGAGGACTGAAAAGAGCAGGTCTTGAGAAGAACTGAAGGAATCTCCAAGGGCTAAGACTCCAGGACATAAACCATGAGGGGAAATTTGAGATCAGAGACTCTTCTAGCCAAGTTAGGCTAACACACACAATTTACACCATTTCTGAAATAAACACACAAAGCAGAAAACTTACATGAAGCAATAGTAGTCAGTGTACTGGACGTCAGGCAATGAAGGACACTGGAGGAAGCAAACAGGGTGAACCCTACAATTATTGCATATTTAATAATCTTGAAAGTTTCCAGGGCATAGCACTGGGAAGTAGAAGCAATGTAGACTATGACAGACTCAAAAATTTGAGAAGACAGAGTTGAGAGTCCAGGGAGAACAGGTACTTAGAGTTCAAAGCACATGGTAACAAAGGGCAGAGAGCTACACAGAGAACTGCAGAGATCTTCAGCAGAGTACTGTTTGCCATGTGCTATAGTTAGGGAAAAGAATCACAATAAAAGCTGAGCATAGTGACACAAGTCTGAAATCCCAGTGGCTTGGGAGGCTGAGGCAGGAGATTTGCAAGTTCAAAGCCAGCCTCAGCATCTTAGTGAGGTCCTAAGCAACTTAGGCAGATTCTGTCTTTAAATAAAATGTAGAAAACAGAACTGGAGATGTTGCTCAGTGGTTAAGCACCCCTGATTCAATTACTATACTTAAATAAATAAATAAATAAATAATCCGCTAAAGAAAGGGTTGCTAGAAACAGCACGATGCTATTCGTAAAGATGCAGGAAGAGTGCCTATTCCCACCAGCCAGCCTAAAAAAAATCCCATAATATACCTGCTGAGGGCTCAGAACTGTCATGCCTAAATTTTAGAAAATAAAGAGCCCCACAATAAATAATTCTCTGGTCCTAACTAATAAATCTTAAAAGCAAGATCCACATAGATCAAATTAATCCCAAATAACTTTCTGCATGCAAAAACAAAACATAATTAGACTAATATGTATATATGAGTTATATGTGTGTATGAATGCTATTAGACATCCGTTTAATAGAAAATCAGGCAAGCAAATAATCAGGAAATTGAAACTGATTATTAAGAGATCAATCAATCAAAATTGACCCATACTGACACAGATGTTAAGATTAGAAGAAAAGGACAATATAAACAGTTATTGTAAATATATTCCACATTTTCAATAGCTAAGTAGAGTCATGGAATATGTAAAAAGACCTAAATTGAATTTTGAGGTATGAAAACTAGGATTTGTAAGATTAGAAACATAAACTGGGTAGGATTAGGACCATATTAGATATTATAGAAGAAAAATTGATTTGAAGAAACTATGTAAGATGAAGCACAGAGAGCAAAAGAATACAACCACCACAACAAAATGACCAAGGCATCAGTGAGTGGTGTAAAATTGAAGAGGTCTAATGTATGTGCAAGTGATGCTCTGAAGTGAAGTCAATCAGGGAGATTCAGGACAATACCAAGTAGAAATATGGATCTATAAAAGTGAATACAAGCATTGGAAACAGCAACATTACATATGTACATAGTGTATATAATGTGTATGTATATGTGTATAAGAACACACAGATACACAGATGTACTTTCTTTATAAAGAAAATCAGCTGCTTAAACATATGCAATAAAAATATAGAATCAGTTGCACAACAGATATAAAAGTAAAATATATGACAACAGAACAAATTCTGGGAGAAATAGATTTCTGTAGTCACGATGTCTTTGCATTATTGGTAAGGGGCATGGTAACACTTGATCAGGCTATGTCTTCAGAAGTCAAAGTTATGTTAAGGTAAAGTTGTGCGCTATAAACCCTGAATTAACTACTAAAATAACAAAATCAGGAATTATAAGTATGAAGGAACATGAAAATAGCGTAACAATCCAAGAAAATCAGAATAGCTGGAAAAAAGGTGAAAAATGTCTGAGCACACAGATTAAGTATCAGATATTGTCAGATATATTTAAGTAAATACTGACTGTAACAGATCAACTTTACAACGTGACAACGAGGTTAATAGTACAAGGAAAGGAAAACGTTTATCAAGTCTACACTAATCAACAACAAATTGAAATGGGTTGTTAGACTCAAAGTTGATTTCACAGCATAGAATACTTGAAGGAATAAAATTTGTAATACCATAAAAATAAGGGGTTCGATTCAATAGGAGAACATAAAAAAAATAAATGTGTATGCACCTAATAATAGTTTTAATATGCGAGGAGCATACAGAAATGCCATAAGAAATAGACAAATCTATAATTAGTCAGAGATTTCATTACCCTTCTCTCAATTATTGAGAGAACAGGACCCAGAAATCAAAAATAGACAAGATATGAACAAGATAATCAATACAACTTGACCAAATTGGCATAGAGCATTTCAATCAAAGACAGCATTCAAGACACTCTGCTCAAGGGCACATGGAATATTTACCAAAATAATGGATATTTTCAGCCACAAAAAAGTCTCATTGAATTTAAAATGACTATTCATTAAAAATGTGTCCTTTTAGCAGAATAGAATAAAATTGAAATCAGTAATAGTAAGAGGTCTAGAATATTTTGAATTAAATAATTCAAATATTTATTTGAATTAATTCAAATATTTATTTCTAAATAACATATGGGTCAATAGAGAAATTAAAATGTAAATTAAACATATCAAAAACTCCGAGATGTTACTAAAATATTATTTAGAAGAAAATGTAAGCACTGCATGATCATATTGGAATAAAAATAAATGCCTTAAATAAATGATCCCAATTCCAACTTAAGAAACTAGAAAAAATCTCAGTGGACTCAATGGTGCATAGCTGTAATCCCAGTGACTCTGAAGGCTGAGGTAGGAGGATCACAAGTCAAAGACCAGCATCAGCAACATAGTGAGACTTTGTCTCAAAATAAAAATAAATAATAATAAAATAAATAAAAAGGACTGGGGATGTGGATCAGTGGTAGAACATTCCTGAATTCAATCTCTAGTTCCAAAATAAATAAAGAACAAAGGAAAGACAAATGGAACTAGAAAATGAAGAGTCAATGAAAAGAAAACTAAACAAAATAAAAATAACAAAATAATGGAGATTAATAAACTGGAAAATATTCAAAAATAAAGAAGAGATAGTGTTTTTAATACAAAAGTAAATGAGTACATAGATGCTAAAACAAAAAGAGACAGCTAGAACTAATATTCACCCTAGAACCACATATGAAGACCAATCTCACTTGTATCCTAAACCTAAATGTAAAACTGATAGCTCTAAATCTTCTAGAGGGAAAATGAGAAGAAAAATTTTGTGACTTTAGTTTTTGTGAAGTTGTGATTAGCCAAGACACCAAAAGCACAGTCTGTTTAAAAATGATAAATTTGATTTCATCAAAATCTAGATTGAAAAGATGGGCATGGTAATGGTGCACACTTGTAATTCCAGCAGCTTGGGAGGCTGAGGCAGAATTGCTAGTTCCAAGCCAGCCTCAGCAACTTAGTGAGGTTCTGAGCAACTCTGGGAGACTCCATCTCAAAGTAAAAAATAAAATGGGCTGGGGACATGGCTCAGTGGTTAAGCATCCCTGGGTTCAATTCCCCAGTAACATTAAAAAAAAAAAAAAAAAAACAAGCAAGGAGGCAAGATTGTCTACTCTTCTAAAGACATGGAAGAGGGAAAGACAATGACAGATCAGGATAAACTATGACATTTATTCAAAAACATAAAGACGTGGATTCATCATATATATAAATGTTATATTATGTGCAATTTAAATATATAAAGCAAACTATCTCAAGAAGGAACTATAAAAATACTAAAAAAGTGCAAAACATATGAACAGACATTTCACACATTTCACTTTAAGTTCTAATGGCAAATTAGTACATGAAAATATGTAAAATTATAAAATATGAGAGAAAGAAAAATTTAAATTCAACATCTATAAAAATGAATAAAATTTAAAAGACTGAACAGGTCTAGTGCCAGGGTGTATGTGAAGAAATCATAACTCTTAGACACTGCTCACCAGACACTAAAATGGCACATCACTTTGGAAAATATTTTTGAGGGTTCCTAAATAGCTAATCATATAACTACCATAAGACCCAGTGATTCTTGTTCTAGATATTCTAACAGAAGTTAAAATACATGTACTGAGTGAAGTGGATTAAATTCCCCTTCACTAGTGTGTATCTGCCTATTTCTTGTAACTTCTGTTTTATAAATGCCAAAACTAAGACTGTAGTCTCTAATTTTTTATGTTTTTAGTTATTTCAATTTTTAGGAGGGTTTGTATTTCTATTCTAATGATTATTTTTCTAGGTGTATCATTATTTTAATATTATTAACTATTTCCCTAGTTAGTTCTTTACTAGATGAAATAATGGATTTTTTTTCTTTCCCCTGTTGTGTTTCTTAGTTCCCTTATATAGCTCAGAGTTAAAACCACCACTGATAATCAATAAACAAAAAACTGTTACTCTTCTCCAAAACACAATAAAACATATACACAATATCAAAATACACATATATGTTAACACAAATAGTTCAACATGAATATTCATAACAACTAAACATACAAGAGTTTAGAATTAAAAGCAACCTACCTATCCATCAGCAGTTGAAATGATAAATGATTATGGTCTATTCATATAATGGACTACTATTCAGCAATAAAAAGTAATACACTATGGATACCCACAACTGCATGGATAAACCTCAAGATGATTATGCTGAGTGAAAAGTGTGAGACAAAATAAGACCTACTGTGTGATTTTATTTATATAAAATGTTTTAAAATACTAATAAGTCTGTTGTAACATAAAGCATATCAGTATCTGCTGGGGAATTGGGAGGCACTTTGGAGCAGGAGGGTTTGCAAATGTTCATGAGAAAACATTTGAAGATGACATACATTATTATCATGTGTTATTAAATATGGTTGGTCATGGTTTGCTTGTATATACATGTCAAAATTTATCAAAGTGTGCACTTTGAGTACATAACAATTCTATCTCAATAAAACATTTTTACTTGAAGATTGGAAGTAGAATTAATTGGATTGGTATATTAGCATTCCAGGACCGCCACAACAAGGTACCAGACTGGGTGTCTTAAACAAAATAAATTTATTCCGTAATAGTTCTAAAGGCTAACAATCCAAAATCAAAGTGTCAACAGGTGAAATTCCTGCTAAAGAATCTCTCCTTTGCTTGCAGATGGCTGACTTCTTATCACATGGCCTTTCCTCTGTGTGTGTACATCCCATATCTCTCTGTGGGCCCAACATAACTCTTCTCATAAGAACACCATTTAGATTGGATTAGCATCCACCCAACAGCCTCATTTTACCCTAATCACATCTGTAGAACCCTATCTCCAAATTTAGTCAAATTCTAGAATACTGGGCTTATGGCTTCAACAGGAATTTTGGAGAGACACAATTAATACCACAAAACGAAAGTCTTGAAATTAGAATTTGAAGGTGACTTTTAGTTTCTGACTTAGGGCTTTAAGTTTTGGGTACCAGTGGGGAGCTGTTAGTGTAACTAAAGGCTTTGTCTCTTCTCAAAGTTTTTACAGCTCTTCTGCCTTCACATCTCTGCATGTATCAAGCCCAATCGTCATCATGTCATCTTATGGTGAGAGGTCTTCTATCTACTTCTTCATAAAGGACAAGACTCAAAGCTCTTTTTGTTTTCAGGTTCAACGATCATTTGAAATACCAGGTGCTAAAGCTCAGATGCCCACAATTGAAAGACAGACCTTGACTAAATATTTTTACCTCTTCCCAGGCAATTAAAATCTGTAAGTATCTATAGATGATGTTAACAAAGGGTGACGTGACTGGAGTAGGACACAGAATGGTGACAGTTCAGGGAGAGGTAATTTAAGCAAAATAATGACAGTTTCACTAAGTTGAGAGAACAGAACTTGAGTATGCTGAGGAAGATATTCTAAGAGAAATTAATTCTAATTTAATTTAAGAGAATTACTTTCTCTTAGAATATCTAGAGATAGAGATATGCAAAGAATACCAGAGAGCTAAAAAGTGTATCATCAAGTCTTTGAATATCATTCTGTATACTCACGGGATCATCAGGACCAAGGAAAAAAATAAAAACACTGCTCTGCTAAGATCAGCAAATGAAAATTCACACAGTATGTGCAAATGGTTGATTTCTAATAAAGCCATTAACAATCAGAATAATCAGTAGAGATCTCAGTGAGGTCATAGCTTCACAGATGGGAAAAAACAGTCCTGGAACAAAGGCTACTCTAAACCTTAGCAACACTTAAAAGCAAGACTATATAAGAAAAAGCAGAACAACTGGGCTCTCTAAAAACTTTTGCTCAAAATACCATTCAGGAAATTAAAGACGAGCAGTAGTCTGGAAGAAAATACTCATAATACATTCTTATTGACAAAGGTCTTACATCAATCATCTTTAAGGAACACTTTATAACTCAATAATAAGGAAATTATTTAGTAAAACTGGGCAAATGATTTGGACATTTTAGGAAAGAAAATACATAAATTATGTGAAGTGATGTTTAGCATCTTTAAATATCAGGAAAACGCAAATTGAAATGACAATAAAATATTAAGGTAGTCAAAATCCACATGTAACTCAAATATCTGTCACCATGCAAAATGGGAAAGCAAATTGTTATGTACCCATAGAGTGCAATGCTACTCACTAATGAAAGGGGATGAGCCTTCCTTATACACATCAAAACAGAGAACCCTCCAAAGTATTTTATTGATTTAAAGACTACTTAAACAGTACATAATACTATATAATCCCATTGAGGTACAGTATATACACCGTATAGCAAAGCTCACATATAGTGACAGTAATCAGATCACTGGTTTCCTTGAGCTAGGGGTTGGTGTAATTGATCAAAATTATTCTCTTTAAGATAATGGAAATATTCTATGAGCAGACTTCTATAATGTGTACATTAGCCAAACACACTGAACTTTACACCTAATAATAGGTATATATTATTGTATGCAAATTATCCCACAATAAAGTGAATTAAAGATAGAGAAAGGTAAGCAAATCAAAAGACATTTTCTATATGCAAGAGTCACATAATTTTGGTACACATAATTTTGAATAGGATTCATTCACACATACTAATCCAACTAAATTTGTGCATGTATGTTATTACTATGAATGAACTTAACTTAGCATCAACTCTGGTGAAACCAATTGTTCAATGGACTGAAACTCAGGTATTAATAGGTAGCATAAGATACACTAAGGTTTCTTTAGACTTTGCTTATGTTGATGGTGCTCTCATACCATAAACTCTCTCATGCAATGCAACTCAGAGGTTATTAAGTTAAACTCTATGCAGAGAATTTTGTATGAGTCATTTTTTCAATTACATATGGTAGCACATTGAATTTTCTCTAATCAAAACCCTCCTAAATATGTATGAGTCAGAAGTTTATGCCAACAGTGCTTATTATATTGAGCAACAGAGATATTTCATTGTGCCTAAATGTAACAACATACTTCAAAGTTTTATTCTGAAATAAAATTCAATTATTACTTCTATTATCACCAAAATTCTTCCCCATCATATCTTCTATACCAGTCATTTAAACACATATTTAACCAGTCTAGCAAATAAACTTCACCCTTCCTGTCAAGATGCTTCGATCTCCCTAGGTTAGAATTGTATAAGTACAAGCTTATGATGGAAACAACCACTTATGGTTTTGATGGAACCTCCTCTTCTCATTCTGTATCCTTCCTGGCCTAACAGAGATATATTTTGGGATGATGGATTCATTATGATGGTGTTGAAGCTGTTCATTATTTCAGGTATTATTCCTGAGCAATTACTGTCACACCGTGAGCCCTCTCATTTCTCTTTTCTGAAGAAAGTCACAGAAACCATTTCCATGTATCTTTCTTTTTTTTTTTTTATTT
>JAJEJO010003215.1:503590-531427 GCA_020662805.1 Glaucomys volans | reverse complement strand
GTGGCTGCATCACTGTAGTAATCTGATTTTAAGTCCTTTGGGTATAGACCAAGGAGTGGGATAGCAGGGTCAAATGGTGGATCCATTCCAAGTTTTCTAAGGAATCTCCACACTGCTTTCCAGAGTGGCTGCACCAACTTGCACTCCCACCAGCAATGTATGAGTGTACCCTTTTCCCCACATCCTCGCCAACACCTGTTGTTGCCTGTGTTCTTGATAAAAGACATTCTAATTGGGGTAAGATGAAATCTTAAGGTGGTTTTGATTTGCATTTCTCTTATAACGAGTGATGTTGAACATTTTTTCATAAATCTGTTGATTGCTTGTAGATCTTCCTCTGTAAAGTGTCTGTTCATTTCCTTGGCCCATTTATTGATTGGGTTATTGGTGTTCGTGGTGTAAAGATTTTTGAGTACTTGGTAGATTCTGGAGATTAGTGCTCTGTCCGAAGTGTGTGTGGCAAAGATTTTCTCCCACTCTGAAGGCTCTCTCTTCACATTGCTGATTGTTTCCTTTGCTGAGAAGAAGCTTTTTAGTTTCACTCTATCCCAATCATTGATTCGTGCTTTTATTTCTTGCGCTTTGGGAGTCATGTTAAGGAAATCTGGTCCTAGGCCAACATGATGAAGATTTGGACCTATTTTCTCTTCTATTAGGTGCAGAGTCTCTGGTCTGATTTCTAGGTCCTTGATCCACTTTGAGTTGAGTTTTGTACAGGGTGAGAGATATGGGTTTAGTTTCATTTTGCTGCATATGGATTTCCAGTTTTCCCAGCACCATTTGTTGAAGAGGCTGTCTTTTCTCCATTGCATGTTTTTGCCTCCTTTGTCAAGTATGAGATACCTGTACTTATTTGGGTTTGTCTCTGTGTCCTCTATTCTGTGCCATTGATCTACCTGTCTATTTTGGTACCAATACCATGCTGTTTTTGTTACTATTGCTCTGTAGTATAGTTGAAGGTCTGGTATTGTGAAACCCCCTGCTTCACTCTTCTTGCTAAGGATTGCTTTAGCAATTCTGGGTCTCTTAGTCGTCCAAATGAATTTCATGATTGCTTGCTCTATTTCTATGAGGTCCGTCACTGGGATTTTTCTTTCCAAAAGAAATTTAACAGTCTAGTATGATTTTTACATTCTTTTTGTTGTTGTTGTTTTTGTTGGTTTTCCAGTATAATGAAAAACAAATGAACTGGTATGTATTCAGTTACTTTTTTGTGGCAAACAGTTTTCTGTGAAGAAGAGAATTGGGGTGACCTGGAGAATAATATTAAGAAGTAGAAGCTAAATTAATGTAAGTGAACAAGTTTCATTTCTGATAATGCCACCATGGTTCCTATGGCCCAGAGTTCATAACTCTGGATTTCCTTTAAGACATGATGTAAGCATAGAAGTCACTGCTTTCATTCTTAAAATCTGAACTTCTGTCATTTACTTTCTAGTGTGGTAATTTTGTAGTATCTCAGAGAGTAGTTGCATCATAATTCATCTACTGGGTATTTCCAATCTAGCAACTGAATCCTATTACCACTGTTAAATACTTAGAATGGTGTGGAGGAAAATGGGGTGGGAGGGGATGGGGGAAGGAAAAATAGTAGACTGAGACAGACAGCATTACCCTATGTATATGTAAGATTATATGAACTGTGTGAATTAAAAAAATAAATTAATAAATTAAAAAAAGTACTTAGCTCCAGGTTTTAAGGATAAACTCAGGATTATCATTATCCAGGACAACTTGTGGAATGAAAAGCTGCATGGCATTTTACTGTAGGAAGAAAATCAAGATAATCTGCAACTTTTTCTTTATAGAGTATTTTCTATTTTCCTGATCTGTGCACCTTGAGGGTTTGCCACTTGGAACCTGCCTTTTTTTCTTGTGCTAGACTCTTGTTTTCTGGTGAATATTCATGTTGAGAGAGTGTTTGCTCCTCTATTTTACTCCTATGAAAGTACATATTTCTGAGAGTAGAAACTCTCTGTAGAAGCTCAGTATCTATCTTGCTCCTTATTCTTAAAGCTTTTTTGTGTCTGTAACCCCCTGTGATATATATGAATTATCCATTGCCACGTAACAAGGTGTCCTAAATTTTAGTATCTTCAACGAACAAGGAGTTGATATCTCACCATCTCTGTGACAGAATCTAGGCAATAGGCAACCAATTTGATGATGGTTCATGATGTTTTAAATGTATTGTTGAACTAAATTTGTATCATACTGGGGAGTTTTTCATCCATATCCATGACAAATACCAGTCTATGCTTTTGTGTGTTTGTGTCTTTATTAGATTTTGGTATCAAGGTAATACTGATTTCATAGAATGAGTTTGAAAGAATTCCTTCCCTTTCTGTTATGTAGAAACATAACAGAAACATAGGTTTTAGGAACATTAGTGATAATTCTTTAAACATATGGTAAAATTCAGTTGTGACTCCATCCACTCCCAGGCTTTCTTTGATGGAAAACTTTTTCTCACTGTTTAAATCTCATTTCTTATAATTGATCTGTTTGATTTTTATGTACTTTTAGTGCAGTTTTGGTAAGTTATATGTACCCAGAACTTTGTCTAATTCTTCTAGATTTTCCAATTTTTTGGCATATAATTTTTCAGAACATTTTGTAGTTCTTATGATATCTGTTGTAATATCTCCTTTTTTATCTCTAATTTTATTTATTTGGGTCTTCTCTCTCTTTTTTCATTTCAGGCATGCAAAGACAGTTCAACATATGCAAATCAGTGAATGTAATATAGAACATAAATAGGATCAAGGATAAGAATCACATACTTGGGTTGGGGTTGTGGCTCAGTGGTAGAGTCCTTGCCTAGCATGTGTGACAGTGGATTTGATTCTCAGAACCACATTTAAAGAAGTAAATAATATACAGGTCCTTTAACAATTAAAAAATCACATACTCATCTCAATTGATGTAGAAAAATTCTTTGATAAAATTCAAAATCATTTCATGATAAGTCCCTAAATAAGCTAGTCATAGAGGTATCACATATCAATATAACAAAGGCTACATATGACAAATAGCCAACATCATACTGAATGGGGAAAAACTTAAAGCATTTCCTCAAAGATCAGGAATAAGACTGACGTCCACTTCACCATTCTTATTCAACATAATGCTAGAAATTTTAGCCAGAACAATCAAATAGGAGAAAAAAATAAAAGGGATACAGATAGAAAAGGAAAAAGTAAAACTATCTTTTTACATATTATCTGATTCTATAATTGGAAAATGCTAAAGACTCCACCAAAACACTCTTAGAACTGATAAATAAGTTCAACAAAGTAACTGCACAAAATCAACATATAAAAATCAGAAGTATTCCTGCACACCAATAATAAAGATTTTGAAAAAGAAATTGGGAAAGCAATCTTATTCACAATAGCCTCAAAAGTAAAATATCTTGTTTAGGTCTATTAACCTAACCAACCATTGTACCGATGTAAAGCTTATCTACAATGAAAATTGTAAACACTGAAAAATTTAATTAAAGAATAAACTAGAAGGTAGAAAGACTCTTCACGTTCATGGTTTAGGAGGATTAATATTCTTAAAATGGCTATATTATCCAAGTGATCTACAGGTTCAATGAAATCCCATCAAAATACCAATGATATCTTACACAGAACTAGGAAAATAAATCCTAAAATTTGAAAGACCCCACAAAGGACCCCAGAAAACCAAAGCAACTCTGAGCAAACAGAGCAGTTGCTGAAGGCATCAGCATACCACGGGACCATATTGGGTTTTTTTTCCCTTTTTTTTAGTTATTTTTTCATTTTTACAGACTGCATTTTGATTCATTGTACACAAATGGGTACTTCTTTTTGTTTCTATGATTGTGCATGATGTAGAAAAATATGCACAATATAAGCAAAAATATGGACACTTTGAATAATGGGACAGAATAGAAGATCCAGAAATGAGTCCACACACCTACGACCACCTAATTCTCGATCAAGTTGTCAAAATCATAAATTGGAGAAAAGAGCTTATCCAAAAAGTGTACTGGGAAAAATGGATAATCCACATGTAGAAGATTGAAATAGATCCCTACATCTCACCCTGTGCAAAAGTCAACTCAAAAAGGGTCAGACCTAAATGTTAGGCCCAAAACTTCAAACAACTAAAGGAAAACTAGGGAAAATATTTTAAAATATTGGCATAAGCAACAATTTCCTGAACAGAACTCAAATAGCTCCAGAAATAAAAACAAGAATTAAAACTGGAATTACATCAAATTTAAAAGCTTCTATGCAGCAAAGGAAGCCATCAGCTAAGTGAAGATACTTCCTACAGAATGGCCGGAAATCTTTGCCAGTGATTCATCTGACAGAGGCCTAACGTACAGAATGAATAAAGAACTAAAAAAAATTTAACAAAATAATAAACAATAAATATATGAAAAAGGACTCAACATCTTTAGTCATTAGGGAATGACTGATTGTATTGAGATTCCATTTCACCCCAGTCAGAACAGCGATTATCAAAACAACAACAACAAAGTAGCAAATGCTAGTGAGGATGCAAGGAAAAAAGAACCCTTATACACTGTTGGCAGGAATATATATTAGTACAGCTGCTATGGAAAATAGGATAGATGTTCCTAAAAAAAAAACAAAAAACTGAACATGAAACTACTTTAGGATCTAGACATACGATTCCTGTTTATATATCCCAAGAAAATGAAGTCAGCATATAAAAGAGAAAACCACATACTCAACACTATTCACATTTTCCAAGTTATGGAATCAGCCTGGATACACAACAATAGATACATGTATAGAGAAAATATGGTATTTACACATATCAGAGTATTTTTTAACAATAAAGAAGAATAAGATCATCTCATATGCAGGTAAATTAATGCAACTGTGGTCACCATATTTAGTGGAAAAACACAGACACAGAAAGATAAGATTGCATGTTTTTTCTCACATGTGAGAAACTAGAATTAAAAAAAAAATAAATTAAAACATCCAGAAAGTAGTAAAGGGTCTATTAAGAAAGGAGAAGGGGACTAGAGGAGGGGAAAAGGAGAGGGAAGAAAAGAGGGTAAGAGAGTGCAGTAGGGAGGGTGTATGTGATCAGCGCCCAATATGTGCATGTATGACAATATCACTGTGAAACCAATGTATTTTTACAATTGACATGCATTAATAAATATAACCAATATTTTAATAAAGATCTAAACTAAAGAGTAAGTCTCAAAATTTTCTTGAGTACAAATCTCTCCTAACAGGGAAATATCCAAATATGGCAGAATCATTAAGTGTAAACATGAAAATAGAGCAGATATACTTTGATACTATAATTATTTTAAATTTTAAAGTATATTCTCTTTTAATGTTGCAAGTGCTACAAATCTGTTTTTTTTTTTTTTTTTTTTAAACAAACCTTGAAAAGCAGAGACAGAGAAAGAGAGAGATTAAAACTTCCAGAATTTTCTACTACTAGTGTCAAGTTAGAGGATTTTATCTTCCTCTTCTCACCCTCAAATGCAATTTTTTGCCAAGAACATAGAGGGGTGGAATGTGGGTCAAATTGAACTACAGACAAGCTATGTTTAATCTGAGTAGTGTTTTTTTTTTTTTCTCTTAGTTGTAGAAGGACCTTTATTTTATTTACTTATATGTGGTCTGAGGATCAAATCCAGTGCCTCACACATGCTAGGCAAGTGCTTCCACTACTGTGCCACAACCCCAGCCACTGCACAGTGTTTTAAATAATAGGAAGTCAATTGAAAAAAAAAAAATTGGTACTAGAGATTGAATGCTTTAGCAGTGAGCTATATCCCCTTTTCTTTTTATTTATTTATTTATTTATTTATTTTGAGGCAAGTTCTCTTTAAGTTGTCTAGGGCCTCACTAAATTTCTGAAGCTGTCCTTGAACTTAGGATTCACCAGCCTCAGCCTCCTGAGTCCCTGAGATTACAGGCGTACACCACCATGTCCAGACAATTGAAAGTGTTTTAAAATATGAGCTAAGGTACACACAAAATGAAAGGCAGAGTGAACTGAGCAAGGGCAGTTGTGTCTGAGAAGTGACTGCCCCTTCAGAGAGCACTAGTCACATTAGTTAGGCACAGGCCTCCTGTTACAACACTTGTAACTCACTTACAAGTGAGTTACTTGCTTCACTCACTTGGGATATTCTTGGGCTCACAGGAGCTTGAACTGGTATACCTGGACCAGGCAATTAAACCCACTGATGAAGTTAGCACCCTTATGATCCAATTTCCTCTCCCAACCCACATCTGAACATTGCTTATTTAGGGACCAAGTCTTCAATGCATAAACTTTTGGGAGACATGTCAGATCCAAACCCTAACAGTGGGCATATATGTCTTTTCTACCATAATTTAAATTGTATTATGGCAGGGATTTTTGTCTGTTCGGGTCATCATCATATTTTGGCATTTACAATAATGCCTGGCATATAGAATTGGTCTTTGGTAAATAGTACGTGGAATATTCCTGTTGAATGAATTGATAAGATGAATAGAGTTGTTACTTGGACACGAACAATTGTCATGCAGAACATTCTCCATGACAGGTACTATTTTAATGGCCTGTATTTATTCATTAAATACTCATGAGGACACTACAAGGTAGGAATTACTGTCAAAGGAAGTTGGCAGGTGTAGAAACTGAGGAAGTTAAATTTCTTTTCAGAGATTAAGAGTTAAAAGATTATTTGAAACATTCTGGTTTCAGTCTGCTCACTTAATTTCTGTGATACTGTATCTCTTTAAATGGACCAGTTGAAGAAAAAAAGCATTTGGATAAGAAAACCTTTCCATTATAAAAAGTAAATATACTTCATAGGTATTCATGCCATTCTTTTTTTGAGAGTCCATAGTTTGGATGAAGCACAATTTAAAGGAATCAAGAAGGCTCAGTCTGTCTTACACCCATTAGGATAGGTATTATCAAAAGACTAGAAAATAACAAATATTGACAAGGATGTGGATGCAAGAAAACGACAGTTTCTTAAAAAAACAATACGGTGGTTTTGTAAAAATTTAAAATGAAATTACCCTATGCTCTAATAATTCCATTTCTAGGAACATTTGTAAAATAATTGGAAGCAGTCTCAAAGACATATTTATGCACTTATGTTCATAGTGACATTATTCATGTCACTATGCTAAAATGCAGAAGCAACTAATGTCCATTGATGGATGAGTGGTTAAATAAAATTTGATAAAGTCTTAAAGTGGAATATTATACAGTTTTATAAAGGAAGTAAGTTGTGATCCATACCATAACATTGATGAACCTTGAGAACATCATACTAAGTGAAATAAGTCAGTGACTACAGGACACAGACTATATGATTCCACTTATATGAGATACCTCAAGCATTTAAGTTCATAAAGACAGAGAATGGATTGGTATCTGATAGAAAGGGAAATGGTGAGTTACTGTTTGATGAGTTCAGAATTTCAGTGTTCCAGGATCAAAAGAGCTGTAGAGAGAGATGGTAGTGAAGATTGCACAATCATGTGAATGAATGTGTTTAATGCCACTGAACTGGTTGAATGATAAATTTTGCATTTTTGCATTTTATCACAATTATGTTAAAAAGTCTTTATATTTGACTTAGGTGGCAAAACTGCCCTAAACTCTGGTTTGATTTTCTGTTTAAATCTCAATGAGTTGAAGTTTCTTTTTGCATGTATTTAACTCTGTATATGCTTTCTCATTTCTTTCTTATTCTCACTTTGTGCCCTCAAGGAATTGTAAAACAAATTTCTTATGGGCAGAGTTCCTGCTATAATCTAAGATTCTGTGACCTGAAAGTGCCTTGGGAAATGAAAATAACTAGAAACTGCTTAGGAAATAATACTAGTAAACACAAATAAGTAGATGTAATCATTATTTCTCAGCCTGTGCACATGCCCTGCCTATAAAATAGGACTGCCTTGCATGTCATTCCAACTGTGCACCCAGTGCTAATGTGAGAGGCCATGTCTGGTGATTCTCAGCCTCAGAGGAGAGGTCTTGAGGAAGAACTGATTTAAGAAAGAGCTGCCTTTCTCATTAAGTTTGGTGACAATTCGTGAAAGAAGCGTTGGGAGGGCAGAGAGAAATGGGAGAAGTGAGGGAGGAGGGGAGAAACTCAGTTCGGCTTTTACAGAAATAGTGACGGAAAATATAAGGCTGAGAGGAGTCTAGGATTCTATTAGTTGTTTTGCTTCTCTTATGTGAATCTGAAGTCATGATTTAGCTGAGTATAAGAATGGACACAAGATGTGTATCAATAGCTACTATTCCCAAAGTAAACTGCTTGTCAACCCACCTAAGTGTTCAAAACGTCAAGGAGTATCAGACCAGAATGACTTCTGATATTCAAGAGGTTAACAAAAAAAAAAAAAAGAAAGAAAGAAAAAAAATTCAAAGGTGTTAGATCACACCTTGAGATTTCTCTTCCCTGTGGAGAGGAAAATTAGACAAAAGTAATTGCTTTGATGATGGTGAATTAAGAGTGAAATTGTCCTATGTTCTTTACTTGAGGGATTTTTTTCATTCCCTATAGATAAGACCTGAGTAAGAAGAGGCTGTTGATCCATTTGGTGAGCAAGGTGCAGTCCATGCTGGCTGCATGAGCTGGTAGAGGATGGAGTGATTTGCCAAGAGACAGACAAAAGTGAGAAATGATGGTGCCACAGTCACAGAAAAAGCTCCATTTTTGATTGACCCTGAAATTAGAAAAGGAGGTCAGGCTTGCCACATCAAGTATCACTGTGAAGAATAGTCTGGACTTGCATGGAAGATGGGGCTTCACTCAGGGAAGGTCCAGGGGTTCAACCTCACACCTGAAGTAATTCCTGTATTCTGAGACCAATTACTGTTATCCTGATTCGTCTTATCAGTGTAGAAGAGGCTTCCTATCATCTCAACCTCATACCCTCTTCCTGTGTGCATGTGGCGCTGGTGCATGTCTCCTGCCTCTCCTCCTCTGTGTTCCTTATTCCTTATCTCTCCATTTCCTCTGCTGATTACAATGCACCATCTCCAGTTCTGGGTAGGCAGTTGCTCATGATGGTGGTAGTTGATGCTCAGAGTCAGGGCATCTTCATTCTGAGTTCTTTTGATGTCCCTGGGAACTAATGTATAATCTGTCCAAGAGCCTGAGACTCCGATGAATTTATTGATAAATGAATTTGTTATAATCTTCTTCTAGATACCACCCTGTTCTTAACCTATGTCCCTATTAGGTGCTTTTCAGAATATATAGTGATAATGGGTTTGTCAGACAATAAAGTGAATATGTACATAAAATTATGTGTGCATTAAATAATCAAACTTTCATTAAAAATCGCACATGGGTTCTGTTTGATGGTCAACTCTTTTACTTTGTGTGTGTGTGTGTGTGTGTGTGTGTGTGTATAAATGGTCTCTGGCACGGTGCCAGCCTATGGGCCATTCTCTGAAGCCTGCCCTCTCTGATTACTGTTCTGGGAGTAGGATAACAAGACTGGAGATAAGAGGCAGAAAAGTCAGCTCAACTTTTGAGACGATATGGTCAGCAGAAAGAAACTGGAGCCAGGCAAAGCAAAGTCACCAAGATAAGGCCACTGAGATGGGGCAATAGTCTGCCCCACTCTGAAAATAATATCAGAGACCCAAGTAATAAAGGGCAAATTCCAGGTGGAGAGGGGCAAACACATACATAGCACAGTCTCTTACGTAACCCATAATTAACTCTCACTTACTAGCACAGTAAAATGCACCCCTCTATGTGGAAACTTACAGATAGAATAACGAAGAGGACAGGTGCAAGCAAACTCCTACCTCTACATGGGACCACATCAAGAGACCAAGGAGATCCTGCCTACCCTGAGGTTGCCACAAAAACTGCACAGCTTGCCCTTTGTGTGAGCTGGCCTGATACTATGGGCCCACACTGTCTCACTTCTGACTCCAGCAGAAATCCTCAGTAAAGCCTTGACTGTATTAAATTCTTTCTGGGTCCAGTTTTCGATGGTTAACCCTCAACCCAAGGACCTGAGTTCAGTAAGAACTCCACAGAGTGAAGATGGGATTGCTGGTGGACTTCTGACACTTTTCCAAGCTGCTTCAGGAGGAGAAGATGTTCTTATGAGAGGAAAAAAATAATTTGCATCAGATGAACTGATTAGTGTCAACAATGGTCATCTATTTCTAACAAATCTCTTACATTGTCTCTGTGGTGTTTTTCCCCCTCCCCATTCCAAACAAGGTCAGTTCATCCATGGCAATGAAAGTCATGGATGATTGTAATGAAATTGAGTCAGTCTCTTCTATTCCCTTTGGTTTTTGCTCATGATCCCCCTACAATCCTGTAGACACACAAACAAATATGTGTGTAGACACACATAGCACTTTGATGCTATTAGCACTAGGGATCTGCTCTGAGGGGAACCAAATGATGCCCCACTCAAAGTTTTCACTAACATTGCATCTTTCTAATGCTTTTATCTATTCTACTGTAATGCTCTTATCTGCTTTTACAGAGCCAGAACTACAATTATTCAATGTAATAAACAAACCTTTCTTGCTGGGAAAACAATAGAGAAGACCCAGGGGTAGATATTTCATTGCCAGAAACCAAACTTCCTCAAACAAAGGTTCATGAAAACACTGATAATAAATGTAGCCTTTCTAGTCCAAATGGGCAGCTTGCAACAAGATGTGGCTTGCTGCCTGAGGAATGAAGATCGGTGGAGTCAGCACAGGATGATGACACCCTGTGGCTCTGCACCCTTCACGGCAGGAAATAGCCATTAGTTCTGCTTAGGCTGTCTTTCCCTTGCATACACAGTAATAAATAATGAAGTATTATCTTCTTAAAGGCTTAGGAGGGCTCCTAATTTGGTAGTTCAGGCCAATTCCTAAAATTTCTGGCACAGACTGCAGCAGGGGTTTGGGTGCCCGGAATGAAGAGAAAGTATTTACTGGATGTTTCAGGTTGGTTCACTTTTTTTGGGGGGGGGGGGGAGACGTGGGGCATGGGACACTGGGGATTGAACTCAGGGGCACTCAACCACTGAGTCACATCCCCAGTCCTATTTTGTATTTTATTTAGAGACAGGATCTCACTGAGTTGCTTAGTGCCTTGATTTTGCTGAGACTAGGTTTGAACTTGTGATCCTCCTGTCTCAGCCTCCAGAGCAGCTGGGATTATAGGCATGGACCACCATGCCCAGCTGGTTCACTTTTGATGTGCTTTTATAAAGCTAAAATGAAACCTAATGTGGTTCCTTTCTCTTTTTAACTTATCAGTCATAAACTCAGGAAAAAGCATTGTGGCTTGACACCAAATTCAGGAAGTCAATGTTTTCAATATTTTCTTCTGCAGCAAAGCATATGCCACTGACAGGGAAGTTTCTATGTGCCTGTGAGGTATCAGAGATTGGCTCAGGGCTCTTTTTTATAGTAATCAGATGGTTTCTTTCAGGAAACAAACTTTGAGGATAGTTTGTCCTCATGTTCAGTGATAAGAGTACAGGTCGAGGCCAAGGCATGTCTGTTATAAGCTCTATGATCATTTGAAAAGTTACCTGATCTTTCTCAGGCACAGTGTGTTTATGTATAAAATAGAGTTGACATAATCCACAGGGACTCCTTGACAAAACCAAGTGAGCTTGCAAAGGCTAAGCCTAGTATTTTGCTGTAAGTAGAATCACTTTATTGCTATTTTTATTCATAGAGATACAAAATCATAACCAAGTAAAATAGAGAAATTCCAGGGCATAAGAAGTATAACCCAAATTGTAGAGTTCACAATTTTCCTTTCACTTCATAAATAGTATGAAACATACAATAATCAAGTCAAGATGGTGAAAACTTTTTTAGTCCATGTGATTTAAGTGAGGACTAAAGGAGCAATTAAAGCAAATTAGGGGGTCTGGGAGCAGCCAATCAGCACTGAAGTCTGAAATGGTCCCTGAAATGGCTGATTTAAAAGAGTAACACACTCCAGGCTTCCCCTTTCCTACCTTACCTGACTTGATCCCTGCAGCTCAGAAACCCTCAATCACCCTAGTTAACATATGTCTTAATCAAATAGTAAAACCTGGAAACACACACACACACACACGAATTTTTTCTATTATCTCCCATAGCTCTGAGCAGGAAAGCTTCATGCTGGAAATACTTATCATGCAGTGCTGGCCAGTCTGGGATCTGTAGGGACATGCCCATTTTAAGAGATGAGTTTCACTTTAAGATATCAATCACCATGTGCCTTTTTTCCAGGTAATCACACCTCGAAGTGGATCATCAGCCAGCCTATGAAAGGAATTGTCACTGACAAATACCCTGGGTATTTGTGAAAATAATCTCTAGGACTGATAAGTGACTGTTTTAATAACTTTAATCCTCTTAATCTAGAAATGATCCTCCTTTGCCAGTAATAAATGTTGTTTCCAAAGCAAGCACATCCTTTGGTGTCTGTGTCCTTAAGTATTAAACACTCATCCATGAAGTTGATCCATGGTGAGAGAATAATAGAGATTTCTCAGAAATTGATTCTTAGCCACTTCAGATGCTCTTTGAGCTGTCTTTTCCACTTCCATGCCTTAGGTTTTATCTACAGCCTGCTTTTTCTTGCATCAAATTCTCAACTCTAGCAACTCTCCTGAGTTTCTAGCTTCTCTGCTTACTGCCTAGTGCATATCTTCAATCCTTTTAAACTGAATTTGTCCAAAGTTAAAATCCCCATCTTTCTGAAAGGTTCCTCTTCTCCTTTGTCCTGTCTACAAATGGCAAAACAGCTGTTTAGCCTCTCATATGAGTTAATCCCAACTTCTCCTTCCACCGGACTCCAGCATTCAAGCCATAACAAAATTGTTGGTTCTTTCACCAACTGACATTTTCCCTTCTTTCTGCCACCACCCTATTTCACATCACTGATCCTCCAGTATCGTGTATTGCCCCCTGCAACACTATAATTGTACTTTTCATTGTATCATTACCATGTATTTTTATTTTCTAAGTCTATTGCTCTTTCTCGCCAATGAGAACAATGAATGTGTATGTTTTATTTGCAAGGATACCCTATGTAGCAGATCTGGTGCATGGTAGGGACACATAGTAGTTGTTGAATGGAATGATTAAGTAACTAATACCATAAAATGTACTAATATTTGTCCAATAGATATATTTTTATTGCATATCCGCTGTATCAAAGGCACTGTTCTGTTGGCTAAAAATACTAGGATTATCAAGACAAATTAAGGTCCTGCTCATATAGACCCAAATAAATTATCCATTAGCAAATTAATAAATTATGCACTGAAGATGAAAGGATCATTGAAAGTGTCTCTGTATGATGTAATTAATAAACGAAAAATGTATGATGGCTTAAATGTGACAAACATGTATTTTTCATACATGGAAATTCCAAAAAGAATATTTCCATTCAGTGTATGGCTCTCCTCCAAGAGGTGATTCAAGAATCAAAGCTCTGTTTATTTTGGGCTTGAACATTTTCAGCTTGTAGTTGCCAAGATCAAAGTTCTTTCTCATCTAGGTGACAGAAAGTGATATGGTATGGAGTATAATGTGAGTCTAGGTACAAAGTCTGGTTCTTTATAATGCCTATTTGCTTAGAGTTAAATACAGAATTTTGTAATCTTCCTTTTTAAAAGGCAAAAACTGTCACTCAAAATTTGTCATTACTTTTGTTCACAAATGACTTACCCTAGACAAACAAAAATGGTTCTGTCTTTGTAATTTGATCTCTTTATCAAGTATTTCTGGGGCTATTGTATTTAGGAAACACTTAAGGAGATAGATTTCCTATTGTTTGTTCTGTCACTTATCAAAAAAAATATCATTTGTAATCAAAGTGAAAATACTACACTCTATATGTCAAATAAAGATAGTATATATTTTTATTAAAGAGAAAAGTTTTAATATTAGAAAATGTGGTAGAAAAGACAGAGAATAATCAAAACACAGATTTAGGGTAAATATATGTTCCCAAGTATAACTATCTAAAAATTAAAGCAATGGAATAATTCTGGAGAATAAAAATTATTCATTAAATCCCATTTTTGTCTTATGTTAAAGAGGTGGCAATTTCTCATAGGGGTCCAGAGATCAGGGATGTGGAGGAAAAAATGTATCATAAAATGATCCCAGAATGGGAGAAAATCTTTTCCACACACACATCAGATAGAGCACTAATCCCCAGGATATATAAAGAGCTCAAGGGCTGGGGATATACCTCAATTGGTAGAGTGCATGCCTTGCATGCACAAGGCCCTGGGTTTAATACCCAGCACCAAAAAAAAAAAAAAAAAAAAAAAAAAACAAAACCAGTCAATAATGGGTTCAGGAATTGAGCAGACATTTCACAGAAGATATATTATTGATCAACAACATATATGAAAATTTGTTCAACTTTTCTAGTAATTACAGAAATGCAAATCAAAACTACTCTAAGATTTCATCTTATTCCAGTCAGAATGGCAATTATCAAGAATACAAGCAACAATATGTGTTGGTGAGGATGTGAGAAAAAAGGTACACTCATATATTGCTGGCGGGTCTGCAAATTGGTGCAACCACTCTGGAAAGCAATATGAAGATTCCTTAGAAAACTTGTAATGGAACCACCATTTGACCCAGCTATCCCACTACTCAGTCTATAACCAAAGAACTCGAAATCAGCACACTACAGTGATGCAGCCACATCAATGTTTAAAGAAGCTCAATTCATAATAGCTAAGCTGCAGAACCAACCTAGATGTTCTTCAGTAGATAAATAGAAAAAGAAACTGTGTTATATATACCCAATAGAATATTACTCAACCTTAAAGGAGAATAAAATTATGGCATTCGCAGGTAAATGGATGGAGTTGGAGAATATCACACTAAGCAAAATAATATAATCCCCCCAAAAAACAAAGGCCAAATGTTTTCTCTCATATGTGGATGCTGATCCATAAAGAGGGGGCAAGGGAAGAATGGAGGAACTTTGAATTGGATAGAGGGGAGTGAGGGGAGAGGAAGGGACTTGAGGGTGGGAAAGATGGTGGAATGAGATGGACATCATTATCTTAGGTACATGTATGATTGCAGGAGTGGTGTGACTCTACATCTAATACAACCTGTGCTCCATTTGTGTACAACTAATTGAAATGCATTCTGCTGTCATGTATAATTAGAACAAATAAAAAAATTTAAAAAATAAAAATAAATAAAGCTGGGACCACTGGATTTCTACAAGGAAAAGTATGCAAGTGGATATACTCATATCGTATACCCTAAAATTAAAACAAATCCACTACTGAAACTATTAAAATCTTAGGAAAAAACATGGGAGTAAATCCTCACTTCTTTGGATTTGGGACAGATTCTTAGGTATGACACTAGAATTTAAGTATATTTAAATTATATATTAAATTTCATTATTGATAAGGGTTTAATATCCAGACTGTATGAATAACTCCTAGAACTTAACAATAAATTTCTAAGCAGCCAATTTAAAAATGGACAATGACCTTAAACATTTCTCCAAAGAAAGTATACAACTAGATAATAAATACAGGAAAACATGCTCAACACCTTTAATCATTAGGTAAATACAAATCAAACTACAATGAGATACTAATTCACACCTACTAAGATGACTATAATAAACACAAATAAATAGAATATTTAGAATAAATATAGAATAAAAAATTTGGCAAGCATGTTGAGAAATTGGAACTCTTGTATACTTCTGATGGGATTGTAATATGGTTCAGTTACTATAGAGGGAAGAACAATGGAATATATCTGACAGAACTTTCAGATGTCCATATATGAATATACTACAGTGAATCTCAACATTAAGTATATTCACAAGACACTAATTAAAAACAAGACTACAAGCGAATTGCAGAAAGTTCAACAGATATAGAAAGGGGAGTAGGGGAGAGTAGGGGTAAGAGGGGAAGTGTTGGAACTGAATTAGAGCAAATAATATGCCATACTTTTGTGATTATGTCAAAATGAATCTTAATATTTTATATAACTATAAATAAATATATATGTATTATGTATACACACACGTATATATATATGAACAGTTTTGTGTTTTCCCAAAAATCTATGTAACTCAGCAAAAAAGTTTAAAATAGGACTCAGATACATATAATTTGATGTTCATTTCAACAGCCTTATTCACAATAACCAAAAAATGGAAACAGTCAAACATTTTTATATGGATGCACAAGGGACAAACAAATGCATTATATAACGCAATGGGATATTATTTAGCTATGAAAATGAATGCAGTTCTGATACATGCTACAACATGGATATACTATGAAAACATTATGCTATGTGAAAGTAGCCAGATATAGCAAGACAAAATATTTTATTTTTCCATATGAAATATCTGAAATGGATTGAAATGAGCCATATTATAGGAGACAGAAAGTAGACTAGGAATCACCAGGGTTGGCAATAGGGGTTATTGCTTAATAGAGTTTCTTTTTAGGGATGATGAAAGTTTTTGTTTATATATATATATATATATATATATATATATATATATATATATATGGAATGATTGTCACACAGCATTATAAATGAAATTAAACAACTAAATTATATGATTAAATTTCTTTGAATGGAAATTCTATGGCATATATATTTATCATGGTAAAAATAAGTTTAAATACCAGGAAGAATGAGATGAAAGAAGATCAGATCTTTAATCATGATTTAAAACATCATAGATCTATAACTTGCAAAAAGCAATCATTTGAAAGGCAAAATCCCTACTTACTAAAAATATCCATGGAGCAAACATCCAGAATGTCTGGGGTTTGCAAGCATTGCTGTGTTAGGTGGTACGAATACAGTGGGAAACATGAAAGACACTCCCTGCTTTCATAGAGCTAATATGCAGTGGGAGAATAAAGATTAAAAATGGACCCATCTGTCCATCTATTTATATCTAACTACCTGTCTACAATCTATCATCTATCAAGTTTCATAAGTTGTGATAAGTGCTCTAAAACAAAGAACTAAGTCTCATGAACAAAAATTAAGGAGAAGTTTTTATTTAGGTGGGGTCATGCTTGAATTTTGAATTTTGAAAAAGGATGTAGTTTCCATCAGTGAAGATATGGGACATTTCACAAATGAAGGAAGCAAATCCAAGTACCTGGTTTGGCACATAGAATGGAAAGTGTGTGCTGTTTCTTGGCAGCAAATCTGTTTCTGATCTGGAGGTGGTATTAGGGGGAGAAATGTCAAATTTAACTGATACCACAGTAGAAAAAACAACAGAGTATGTTAAAAATAGTACATTTTACTCCCTTCAGAAGCCAAGATGGGAAACACAGTCCTTGATTCCTAATCCCTTGGTGTATGGCCTTGAACAACATTTACCACGGTGTAATGATTTTCAGCTGAAACTGACCTGAGTGCTCCAAAGAGATCATCTAGTAATCATTAACCCTGACTCAACTGCACTCATACCAGTTAAAATCAAGACACCAGAATAACTCTTTAAACCCTAGACTCCATAATAAATCAAAATTAATTTTTGTTATTTCAAAATACATTTTATTGTATTTTGAACTTTTAAATTCATTTTTAAATAAAGTTTCCCACAAAATTCTGCTCTTCTTCGTTACCAACCCCAATCCTAGCTAAACAACCATTATTATGTAATTCTTATTAAACTTCCCAAGATTTTCGTGAAATATATAATATTTAAATATTCTAAAATATTTAAAAACAGGTAAGATGTTATTAACACTGTAATATATTTTACTTTTTTCACTTCATTAAGATGTCTCTATATAAGTACATTTCAAAAGTACCAAGTTCATATAACTTCTCCCTGTGTTGTGAATATTTAATTTGTTTTCAAAGTTTTTCCACTGCACAAATGACATGATGTAGAGAAATGTTTGCAGATGTATGCAATTGTAATGGCAGAGTAGTTTCTTAGAAGTGAATTTCCTGCTTCAAAAGGTCTATGTATTTATATATTCAATAGTCAAGTCTTCCCCATACCCCCCTCAATAATATATGGAAATGCCCATTTTCAAACTACGATACCAAAATGATAGTATCAATTTGGAGAATTTTAATAATTTGGTGCATGAAAAATTATTAGTTTATTAATTTATTATGGATACCATACTCAACAAAGTCATAGAACACCTATTATATACTTGCACACTTTGGAGTCTGTTAATAATTTCTTTTCTCATGAGGGGAACCAATCATAATATTTATTAACAAATTGGGAGGATTTTATTCAGAGTTTTAATGCTTTGTTTTCTCATTCTTTATGTTGCCTAATAGCTTTAATTAAAATAAACTGATAAGTGGACACATAAAGTAGAAATGAATTTTCCTTCTTACTAGGTCAGTGTCCTTGCCATTGAAACATCTTTCACATTGTAACACTTAAGATAAAATTAATTTATCAGAATAGGGAGGTTGAAGGGTCTCAGAATGATAATTGAGGACTAGTAGAGCCTAGACTATTAGAGAATATTTAGGACATAAATCCTAGGAGACAGGGTCACAACAAAGTGGCATCATATGAATTTTAGAATCTTTGGAAGGTATATTTCAGCTTTCACAGGTTAGAAATGTAGGAAATTTAAGACTTGATATGCTGAGCATGGTGGCACAGGCCTCTAATCCTAGTGACTCAGAAGGCTGAGGCAGGAGGATTGCAAGTTCAAAGCCATCCTCAGCAACTTAGCGAGACCCTAAGCAACTTGTGAGACCCTTTCTCTAAATAAAATACAAAAAAGGGCTGGGAATGTGGCTCAGTGTTGAGTGCTCCTGGGTTCATCCCCAGTACCAAAATTAAAATAAAATAAAAAAGAATTTTTAATCCAAATTGTACTGCTAGCATTAATTTTGTTTTATCCTTTTCAAAGTGTATTGTGCTCATATAGTATTACTTTCAGGAAATGCTAAATAAAGTCTTGACGACTGGTGGGAAGTGAGACCATGGGGCATTAGATCTTAAGTAAGTGCAAGATTGTGTGTGTGTGTGTGTATGTGTGTGTGTGTGTGTGTGTATGTGGTGGGAGGTGGGAGGAGAGAGAAGGAGAGACAGAGAGAAAGGAATAGCAGGGAGTGTAAGAAGACTTAGAAAAAAGAAAATATGAGAATTATTACACCAACATCTACTTCTTGTAAGTGACTAGTAAGCAACATGAATATAATGTTTTGTGAAGGAAGATTATGCTTGGGTGAAGAATTCACTAGAGTACCTGGGACACTTCCTTATTGGCCCCTGATGATATCACTGATAAAGTCCATCAGAGAAAGATGTTTCTTCAGGTGTCTTTTTTCCTTTCTACCTTTCAATCCCAAGGAAACGTTTTCTTAAACAGCTTTTATAATCAAAGGCCACCAATACCCAGGCTGAGGTAGACCAAAGAATGGAAGGATCAGGGAGTCATGAGCTACTCGCACCGAAGGGAAGAAGTTTAGACAGCTCAAATGAAGGTCGCAGTGTTTACACGGAGCTTTGCATGTTATTTTATGCTCTCTCCTTATTCTGTGTCATATTCCATTTATCTATAAAAAATAATCCTACACGCACTATCCCTGTCAAATGCCATTTAACTATGATTTAAAGATCTCTTCGAGGAGTAATGGAGGAATCACAAAGGAATAGAGAGTCCTCAGACCAAAACAAAACAAACCCCAAAACTAGTCAGACAAGATAAATATTTAGGGATTACACAGTGACTTGAATGGTGTAAAGTTAGCAAATTCATATTGGGGAGATAAGTCTAATGGGAGACAATGGAGAGAGAAATCTAATGAGACATATGAGGAACATATTGCCAAGGCTTTAAAAGCTGATGTAAGAAATCTGCTGAGAAATATGGCCTATTAAAAATACATGAATCTGACACTCTTCTTAGACTACACTTGGAGAGTGAAACTAATCTGGATGTGTATCCAAATCCACATAGGCCCATGCTTGTTTTTACCTGTATGACTTTAAGTGTAATTAATCTAATCCAGCCACAGATTGTGTCAGTAAGGAGAATTAATCATACTAATCTCAGATTATAGTAAGAATTGCATAACATGATGTATGTAGAAAATTAAGCATACTTATTTCCACAAAGAAAATATTAATAAAGGTGATAAGGATGAAGAACATTGCAATGATGATGATGATGCTAGTGACTCATTTTGGAAGCACCTGAAAGGAGAGATGGGGTTAGAGATTTGAACACCTTATTCGGACTGAAAGGAAGATAATAGTATAAAGAGTTGCATTGGTGGATTCTCTGCTGCTTTGAGTCACCAGATTTTAATCATTGTTGAGGAGCCTTTGGAATCATGTAGAAACTACCTTACCAGATGATGGGGAATCAGGGACAGGAATATTCAATAATTAACTACTGCCATCCATTGGTTGAAATTTGCCCACAGATTCAGGACTCCATTAAATTTCTGTGCCCTCCTGCACAGAGTGGAGTAGCCCTCAACACTTAAGTGAAGAACTCTAGGAAGAAAACAGAACTGATCTACAAAGCCTTGATGTGGGATGCTGGCCACAGTAGAACTCTTCACCTTAGAAGCACTAAAAGCAAGTGGGCTGAAGTGATGCAGCATGTGATGAAGATTTTCTCAGATTTATAGTGCAAATTAATGTCACATACTACCTCGCTAATGAAACTTATGTTCTTTATCCCTTAAATTTATTTTATTGTAATTGCTCACTCTTGGACTCTGTGCAAATGTGTTCTTTTATGCATAGGAAAACTTTTCTCTTACAACACTTCATACTTTGCTAGCTTATAGATACTTGAAGGGTTATATTAAGGTAATAAATAACATTATTGGGTATCTGCTGTTCAAGAGCTATTATTGTTTTCCAGGCATTAAATTAATCCACAACTTCTCCAAGGAATGAGGTTTCTGGTTAGAAAATTTGAGCCTCAAGATAGGTAATTTTCATTCTGATTATTACACCAGTGTAAGGTGTTGAGATTAATAATAATTGACAATTATTATTAATAATTATAAGATTGGTTGAGTCCAGCATGTGGTCTCCAGTTTCCCCAGCAGATATCACAAAATGTAATTGTCCCTCAGGCTTGGCAGGGAACACAGGTTGAGTTAGTCAGGTTAGGTGGAGAGGGGGAAATGTGAGAACAGGTGAATGCATTGATGAGGCATCAGGGCCTCAGTTCCAGGTCACTATTGCCATGCACAAATTCAGGGAGGACAGGACTGCAGTGCAAAATTTTATTTGAAATCTCACAATTTTTCACTTCTGATAAATAATTTGCAGTCAAAATAATTGAACTCGTGAAGGTCAAGGAAATTACTTCTGTGATTGTCTGTAGTCAAACAATTTTTGATTTCCATTCCATCACGTGTGTTCTCTAGTACTAGAATCTAAATCTATGATGTTAACTTGTTCCTCACTCACTGGCCTAAGCAGCTCATCTCTCTACAACTTAAGGCACTCATCTGCAAAATGGAATCAGTAATGCCTGTACTCATTTCCTAGGGCTGCCAAAGTAAATTAGCACCAACTGGGAGGCTTAATATGGAAATGTCATTCACAGTTCTGCAGTGGGAAGCCTGGGGTCCAGGGAAGCAGGGCCATTCTCTCTCTCCTCACTGCTGTTTTTTCTGATATGCTTCCTTATCCATGATTGCAGGCGTGTTCCTCCAAACTCTGCTTTCATCATCCTGTTCTTCAGATGTTGTCTTGTCTGCCTCTGTCCTCAAGTCTCTTTGCTTTTTATAAGGACACCAATCTTATTGGCTTACGGGGTCACCTTACTCCAACATGACCTCATCTTAGCTAACTACATCTGCAAGGACCCTCTTTCCTAATAAGAGCACATTCTGAATCACAGGAAATTGGGATTTCAATATATTTTTTGGGACACAGCTCAACTCAGAATAATGCCTAACTCAGGACTGTTAAAATGCAGATACTCTTGTGTGCATGTGTGAATATGTAGCAACAAATTCCACAATGTGTTCAATTATAACACACCAATAAAAATATGGAAAAATGGAAAAAATGCAGTTACTCCTAAATTCATCCTGTGTGCCATATATTTCATTTCTTCATTCAATGGATTTACATTCTTTTTCAGTTCTGGAAAATTCTCAATTTATTTCCCCTTTTCTATGTTCTCCATTCTGTCTTCCTGAATTTTGTTCATATATATCTAAAAATTTCTCCTTCCATCTTTCATGTCTCTGAATTCCTCTTTCAAGTTTTCCAGCTCCTCACCTCCACTGCACTCTAGGGAAGCTATTTGAATGCATTTGCTGAATGATTTACACTTTCACGAACTTTGTGTGTCTGCCTTTTAATCTGTCCACTGTTAATTATAATTGATATTTTTGGGATACATCATTAAATAGCTCTGACTACCACTTATTATAAAATAATTTCTTTTTACTTCCCATTTTTACATCTTTTGTACACTGCCATTTTATATATTTGGTTGGTCCAACATTTACTTTATCTGTGGGAATCTAGAATTGTGGTTTACTGTTTTTGCTGATATGTCTCTACAACAGTGCCTCAATTCCTCCCTCTCCTCCTCCTCCTCCTCCACCTCTTCCTCCTCCTCCTTTTTGGGAACAGGGGATTGAATCCAGGGATGCTTTATCACTGAGCTACATCCCTAGTTCTTTTTAGTTTTTATTTTGAGATAGGGACGTCCTAAGTTGCTTAGAGTTTCACCAAGTTGTTGAGGCTGGCCTCAAATTTTGATCCTTCTGCCTCAGCCTCCCAAATTGCAGGGATTACAGGTGTATGCCACTGTGTCTAGTCTTATAGTATCTCACTTTCTAGAATGTATTCAAAACCTTCCTGGTCAGTATTGTTCATATATTGAGTGTAAGACCTGTGGAGAAGATTTGAAGAAGATAGCTTCTGCTTCTGCTGCCAGGTGGCATACCACATTCAAAACCATGGTGGCACATCACATTCAAAACCTCAATGTTTGACCCAATGTGATTCTAATCAGCTTTTCACACTGCAGAAAATCCAAAAGTCAGTATTTTTCTATACTTTTGGTAGAAAAAATACTTTTGGTGGAAAAATCAGTTTCAAATGGATTATACTCTTCCCAACTGCCTATAAATCCTGACCAAATTTTCTGCTCCAACCCAACTCGTTAACTCTGCATCTCCTTTATACAATCAACCCCAGCTCCCAGATACTTTCACCCTTCCTCATGGCCCCTGTACACCACCACTCAGAGCTCAGATCCTGGCTAATTTGGAACTAGCTATGTCTCAAAGAATACGTTCATTATAAATCTAGATGCTGCTGGGCATAGTGGTACACACTCGTAATCTCAGAGACTTCAGAGCCTGAGGAGGATGGCAAGTTTGAGGCTAGCCTCAGCAAATTAATGAGATTGAGCAACATAGCGAGATCCTGTCTCAAAATAAATAAAATAAAAAAGGATAAAGATGTGGCTCAGTCATTAAGCATCCCTGGGTTTAATCCCCAGTACAAAAAAAGTATTCTGGATGTTGCTGTGTATAATGATCTTGGATAGCTTCTAATTCTGCTTCACTTTAGAAGAGGACATTCAACAGTGATATTCAGTAAAAGATGTACATAAAAACCACTAAGGCTTTTTTATATAGCCATAATCCTGATCTTTACCCTTGGAGATTCTGATTAGACAATCTGGGGTTAGCTTGAGGATCAATATTTTTTGAAAGGTTTGTCTAGCAGAACAATATGAACTAAGTACATATTTCAGAGTTTGAGTCTTGTTAAGCACTCAAAAGAAAGTAGCTACTTTGAAAGAAACATAATAGCTAATATGACTTTTACTGAAGGAGCTGCATTGTCTCCCTATTGCCTGTCACATCTGTTAAAATCCCTCACCAAGGCTGATTGTCACAAATCATCACATTTGGAACCTGGTCTGTCTCTCAAATTTTAGTTTCCACTCATCTCATACAAGCTCTTTTTGATTTAAGAGAAGTTATTTTTCTAATTTACTCTTCTTCCCATAATGCTGTCCTCTACATAATGTTTGCATTTTTCTCCCTCACTGAACCGCAGTAGTCTCACATCTCCACTTTCCATAGATTAAACTACAAACAAAAAAATTGATTTTTGAATAAATCTATCAAATTACATTTTGTATTCATGGACTCTGCTCTTGCAAAGGAGATATTCACTCTGAACACTATCTTACTGGTTTTAAAATTGAAGACTAGTAATAATTTCCCAGCATTGATTGAGATGATCAAAGTAACCATGTCAGTACCTAGAACATAGAAATGTCTCAGCAGATTAATTTCCTTCCCCATCCTCCCATTACCAGCCCAGATGCCATCCCTCCAGCAGTTGTAGAGTGTGTCCCGCTGTCCTGAAGCAGTCTTCTCTGCCTGAGCCAGGTATGTATATTTGACCCTCCTCTGATATTTCGTAGAACTTTTGTCTATGTCCTTTTATTGTCTTTATACCTGTTCTCTATGCTTATATTTTATGTCCTTCAAATTATATTGAATCGCATAGGAGCAAGTACATAATCTCAGCCTCTGCTTATGTAGCCCAAAGTCCCCAGTGTAGTGCCAGTGGAAGAGTACCCTTTCACATAGGGCAAGTGTCAGGGGAGAATCAGAGCCAGCTTTTCACCCAAATTCGGCAAATTATCCTTGCCAAATGTTTGAACCAACACTTTACTTAGACATCTTATTCATAACGTGGGATTAATAGTTATGTAACCTGTCAAATTTGCACATCTGTTGTGACAAACCATGAAGTAAAGCATATGAAAAATGTAGATGCACTTCAGAAAGAAATGCATTTTGAAATTACCTTGCTTCCCTGCTAATGTCTACTGTATATAGGAGGCACTGTGATATGGTCTTTACATCTGTCATTCCAGTCTAGTATGTAAGCATGACTATGAGCTCCCTCATACAATAGGAAACAAGCTCAGAGACATTAAATAACTTGCCCAAGATCTGCATCTAGTAAGTAAAAATCTATCCAAAATGTGAAAACTCAAAGTCCATTTGATAATCTTTAGATAAGTGAAAGACCTGGACACACAAAAAATAAACTGTTGTAAAAATGATGAGTTCTTTCACTCAGTTGTATTAGTCAAAATGTCCTATCAGTTCAAAACAGATGAGGAAGAAGGTGAGATTGATAAACTGAAGCAGTAAGTGACATTCTAATGGTACAAGCAGAATGCAAGCATATGGTTTCTATGTTAGAGCTTTTCTTTATGCCTACCAGTATTATTTAAAATATTATTTCAGATTTATCACAGGGAATTCTGAAATGAGGATTTTAAAATCATTGCTCTTCATTTAAAATACAACTTGTCATTTAACTGATACATTCACACATTTTAAGTTGCCTTTATCTCCTTTATCTATGTAAAGAGATGTAAAGAGAGCTATGATCCCTATAAATTATCTTCATTCTGTCTATAGATCCCTGCCCAATAAGTTAGGGGTAGTTCCTTTTCAGTCATTGGAAAAACCTCTTCCTTTTACCAGAGTTTTTCCTGATATGATGGCTAGAGTATGGCCAGAAAAAGAAGAAAAGAAAATCTTCTTCAATCATTATAGATGTTGATCTTTTTAGATTAAAAAATTATTGTATTAAATGAGCCAAATATAATGTATCCTATGTAGTCCTTAAATTTTTTTTCTATCCTTAATTTCCAATTTCATTTTCTTTATTGTATAGAGACAATCAAAAATTACTTACAATGCAAAGTGCAGAATTCCATAATTTTTAAGATTCTTTTAGAAAATGTCTCTATACCTTCTTTTTTTTAAATTTAATTTTGTTTCATTGAACCCAAATGGAGTACAGCTATTGTTTCTCTGGTTGTACACAAAGTAGAGTCACACCATCTGTGCATTCATACATGTACACAGGGCAATGATGTCTGTCACACATTCTGTTATTATTCCCCCCCACCCCGACCCCAGCCCTCCCTTCCCTCTATGCTATCTATCCTTCCTCCATTCTTGCCACCCTTACACCCTGCATTATGCATCATCATTCACTTATCAGAGAGACCATTTGGCCCTTGGATTTTTGGGATTGGTTGATCTCACTTAGTATAACAGTCTCCAACATCATCCATTAACTTGCAAATGCCATAATTTTAATCTTCTTTATGGCTGAGTAATATTCCATTGTGTATATATACCACAGTTTCTTTATCCATTCATCTATTGAAGGGCATCTAGGCTGGTTCCACAATCTAGCTATTGTGAATTGGGCAGCTATGAACATTGATGTGGCTGCATCACTGTAGTAATCTGATTTTAAGTCCTTTGGGTATAGGCCAAGGAGTGGGATAGCAGAGTCAAATGGTGGATCCATTCCAAGTTTTCTAAGGAATCTCCACACTGCTTTCCAGAGTGGCTGCACCAACTTGCAATCTCACCAGCAATGTATGAGTGTACCCTTTTCCCCACATCCTTGCCAACACCTGTTGTTGCCTGTATTCTTAATAAAAGACATTCTAATTGGGGTAAGATGAAATCTTAAGGTAGTTTTGATTTGCATTTTTCTTATAACTGGGGATGTTGAACATTTTTTCATAAATCTGTTGATTGCTTGAAGATCTTCCTCTATAAAGTGCTTGTTCATTTCTTTGGCCCATTTATTGATTGGGTTATTAGTGTTCTTGGTGTAAAGATTTTCGAGTACTTTGTACTCAAAAATTCTGGAGATTAGTGCTCTGTCCGAAGTGTGTGTGGCAAAGATTTTCTCCCACTCTGAAGACTCTCTCTTCACATTCCTGATTGTTTCCTTTGCTGAGAAAAAGCTTTTTAGTTTGACTCTATCCCAATCATTGATTCCAGCTTTTATTTCTTGAGCTTTGGGAGTCATGTTAAGGAAATCTGGTCCTAGGCCAACATGATGAAGATTTGGACCTATTTTCTCTTCTATTAGGTGCAGGGTCTCTGGTCTAATTCCTAGGTCCTTGATCCATTTTGTGTTGAGTTTTGTACAGGGTGAGAGGTATGGGTTTAGTTTCATTTTGCTGCATATGGATTTCCAGTTTAGCCAGCACCATTTGTTGAAGAGGCTACCTTTTCTCCATTGTATATTTTTGGCTCCTTTGTCAAGTATGAGATACCTGTATTTATGTGTGTTTGTCTCTGTGTCCTCTATTCTGTACCATTGATCTACCTGTCTATTTTGGTGCCAGTACCATGCTGTTTTTGTTACTATTGCTCCATAGTATGTTTGAAGGTCCAGTATTTTGATACTCCCTGCTTCGCTCTTCTTGCTAAGAATTGTTTTGGCTATTCTGGGTCTCTTATTCCTCCAAATGAATTTCATGATTGCTTGCTCTAATTCTATGAGGTCCATCATTGAGATTTTAATTGGAATTGCATTGAATCTGTATAGCGCTTTAGGAAGTATGGCCATTTTGAATATATTAATTCTGCCTATCCAAGAACATGCGAGATCTTTCCATCTTCTCAGACTTTCTTTAATTTCATTCTTTAGTGTTCTGTAGTTCTCATTGTAGAGGTCTTTCACCTCTTTTGTTAGATTGATTCCCAAGTACTTTATTTTTTTAGAGGCTATTGTGAATGGTATAGTTTTCCTAATCTCTCTCTCAGAGGATGCATCACTTATAACTTAAATAGATCAATTTCAAGCAAGGAAATAGAAGAAGTCATCAAAAGCCTACCAACAAAGAAAAGTCCAGGACCAGATGGATTCATAGCCAAGTTCTACAAGACCTTCAAAGAAGAGCTCATTCCAATACTCCTCAAAATATTTCATGAAATGGAGGGGGAGGGAACCCTTCCAAACTCATTCTATGAAGCTAATATCACCCT